>CM059186.1:60135348-60736340 GCA_030323885.1 Branchipolynoe longqiensis | reverse complement strand
AGGATGTAAAACAACAACAGACAAAAAAAGCAACAGTTTGGCGCAACGTGTGGGAATGAGCCTCACATACGCGTGGCGTGTGCATATCGTTCGCATAACGTTATTCCAGCGATGTCGACATGCTTCTGACGTCACCGTAATATTCGCACTTGAGCATTGTCGCGCGTTGTCGGTCGTCAAAAGTTTTGTGCAAGGACAAAACTTCGGCAATTGCCTGACGCATGCCGCCGACCGTCGCGGTAGATCAATGAATACCAATGCACACCTAACGCGCATGTAATGCTTCCTGACGTCTGCCGACGATTCGCCAAAAAGTGAGACACGTCAACGCGCGTTGGCGAGAAACGTCGTAATGTGACAGCACCATTAGCACCAGTGTCGACTGTGTCTCATTCACTACTTACTCCATTACCAGGGCTGCGTTCAGGGAACGCCTCGGTGACGGCTTCACGATGTCTTTTTGGCATATGTGCATTCACGTATGCCTCAGAGTCAACTCCGAGATGTCACGCTTTTGAGGTAGCAGGCAAAGAGCGCCTCCAAAATGGTCGCTGTACTCAGTGGTTTCAGCCAATCAGAGCTGTTCTTTTCAATTGCAAATGGCTGCACCCTATCAAGGTGGCCATTTTCGAGCCACCCAACAGCTAAAGTCGTTCAGACTAGCACGACATCGGGAATATCTCCCCAAGCCGCCGCCGAGGCATACCCTGAACGTGGTCCAGAACTTAGTCGCCAATGTACCAAATTCACCCACCCATCTCAAATACTGATCAGTCGATTATTCAAAGTTCGATTGGTCACGTGACTGAACAGACAGACACACGCTGCATGCTAATGCATCCAGCGCATCCGCTTCATAATGATTACACGTTAAAAACGCGCACAAGACACATATACTGTCAGTTTCAGTCAATTTCCTCGCCACATATTCTATTTTTATCGCCGCGAAAAATCCTGCCCTCATCTCCTGCTCTCCCCCCCGCCCCCCCTCCAGAGACACACACTTTCCGCCCTCCCCCTCTCCTGTACGATCCCCACCACTACCACCACGGTGCGCCTCCTCCCTCACCATTGATTGAAACATGGAGGTAAAGTTATGCAGACCATGAAAGTAATGTTTAAATCAGAAGGCGTGGGGAGTTTGCGCGGCAACATTGATCAGCTGAAATAGGCAGGCTGGCACTAGCGGCAGGTGACCAGTTGGGCATTGATTAGTGTTATTTACCCGTCTGATAAGGCCGGATAAACAATAGGACTGCCGCGCAGACGACATAGAGGCCGGGTGAGCACCGTCACTTACTCATTACGCGCCGTTGTGACGTAGTGATGGGCGAGCAACCAGGTCGCGCTTTAAAGAGCCACTAACATCATCGAATAATGCTCTATACAGTAAAACCTCTAACTGACTACCTCCACAGATCGACCACTCCCCTATATCGCTCGCTTTATTTGAGGTCCCAACAATAGCATTGTAACCATATTCTAACTCCCGAAACCGACTACCTCCCTAAATGGGCTACTTAAAGTCGGTCCCAAGGTCGGTCGATTTAGAGAGAGGTATTTTGGTTAGGGTGGAGGAGGGCAAATGTTTTATTCACCATCATACATCATTTGTCATACTGAAGCTGTGGTCTTCCAGCCATCCGTGTGTAAAGTCGTTGGCCGGTAGCTGTAGTTGTGTAGGCTGGCTAAATAGGAAATCACTACAGGCAAGTAGAAGAAAGGCAGAGTATAGAGTGAAAGTTAGAGAGAGCTTGCACCCTCAGGTTTATTATTATATAGTGGTTTTAGAATCCAAGATGGCCTGTCACATGACCAGATCCTCCAATCAACAGTAAGCATCCACATATCCACCAATCAACAGTAAGCATGCTTGTAACATGCCTTGGTTGTTTTGGCCTCACTTCCCTGTTGTGTCTGGGTGTGCAGTGATCCGTAGCTAACAAGTTGGGGGGAGGGCGTTGTGAGCAGAGCTGCTAAGGCCCTATCACACTAACAGTAGTGCCCCTCTCACACTATCTATAATATACACAATGTCTATTTAATCTAAGTAAAGGATCACCAGCACTACACAATACCACATGCATCTGGTCACATTACATCATTTACCTTTCATATAACATTTGTAATCCCTTATAGACCAGTTCACACCACCCACCAATGTGCAATTATCGGAATATTTTACAAGTGGTTACAGTTATTTACCCAGTCCTTTGGTGATCTGTGTTTGTTTGTTTGTTTGGGTGTTACGTCACAGGCAACATCAAAAGTCATATCAGAATGAATTAAATGTTGGTAATTGCATGATGTATGGGAATGGCGGACAGTGTTAGGTTTTTCGCTATTTGCTTTCATCTATTAATAGTTAAGAGCATCAGCGTATGCACTATAGGAGGTTTGTCATCCTGGCAACATCTGCAGTCATGGCGGGAGGGATTCTGACTTGGTGGCTCATAAGTGCTGGAGCTACCGTGACCATGCGCCATTATCCTGACAACCAGAATTTGACCTATTTTAGTATCAACAGCAGGTGATGTTCCTTAGAGCGGTTTTTGGTTTGAATCGTTCAAGGACACGACACGTAATATCTTCCCATTCTATAGGTCAAAAGGTTAAAATATCAACCGTGGCTGAGTGAAAATCAAACATTTTCACACTTAGTGCTTGTTGCAGCCCTGATTGGAACTTTGCATTAGGCCAAATTAACATTTTTTAAATGCTGAAAAATGGCTGAAAAATCCCCCTCCCCCATCCCTGATTTTTGTTTTAACTGTTAAAAATGTATCGGACTAAAACGTATATGTATGTACAGGAATATCTGCAGATAAGTTGCAGGTCTGCTCGGTACAAGACTCAGTTAATGAATGAATAAGAGTTCAGATAGCATTCATGACGTTGGATTTTTCTCTCCATAGTGAAGCTGCATGCTTTGATACCTTGGGTACATGTGAATGCAGTGAGAGTGCATCCAGTACACTATCTAGGCGACACTAAAGGGTTTCCAACGTCATGAATTAACCATGTTTATGGTGTTACTAGCAACAGGTACAATTCCATTGAAATCAGGTCAAACATATTGAACATAAAAATAAAAAATATAAATATAAACCACCCACCCGGTGTAGCAGGAAATCGCAAACCCTGTAAATCGCAAACCCCCACTTGTGATTTCCTAGGAAATCGCAAACCCCCATGCCATATATGGGCATGGGGGGTTTGCGATTTCCTAGGAAATCGCATATCCCCCCTGGAGATCGCAAACCCCCCATTCGGCGGCGGCGGCGGCGATTTGTTTACTTTACGTTCGTCGAATTTAGGGTTAAATTGGTCAAATTTCACTGTCTGTTTTTAATACTTTCAGCGTAAATTGCTCTTAGGTTACATTAAATACTTCAGATCTTCCTCTTCAATCGCGCATTAAGATATTTTTAATCGATCCAATGAAAGCTTTTAGATGTATTTTACAAAAATAAATGCTCCACATAGACATAGCATTGCCGTATTTTACCCTTCGCGAAGGGTAAACACTGCAGCAATGATATGCCTATGCAGAGCATTTATTTTTGTAAAATACATCTAAAAGCTTTCATTGGATCGATTAAAAATATCTTAATGCGCGATTGAAGAGGAAGATCTGAAGTATTTAATGTAACCTAAGAGCAATTTACGCTGAAAGTATTAAAAACAGAGATAATAGTGAAAGTTGGGATATTCTGAGTGTCAGTGCCAGTGCATTGTCAATGGCCGTGAGCAATCTTCTTACAGAAAAAGTGAAATATCTCTAAAAAGACACCACCCAGAGACAAACCGCTTGGTACACATATAGAAAACATATTTAATGAATAGATTATATTAGATTCATATGTTTAGGCTTCTGCATTTCTATTAATTTTGAATAAAATAAACGTTTTACACTGCGCGTACGGGCAAACTCAGTGGCAGTGTGCCTTCGTTCTGCAGCCGAGCTGCGCGCGCATACACAATGTTTACAAACATTGAAAGGCATCTATGCGGCGGTAGCCTTAATAACGCTTCGAATTTAGGGTTAATTTAATGAAATTTCACGATTTGAGTATATAATTCTGTTAAATATGGTCGCATTGAATAGATTTGGCCCGAATCGGTCCCAAAACACAGGGGGGTTTGCGATTTCCAAGGGGGGTTTGTGATTTCCTAGTAAATCGCAAACCCCAGGGTGTGCAATTTCCAGGGGTTTGCGATTTACTGCCACACCGGCACTGATTTGTGTGATCAAAAGGACGATCACCAATTCTTTTTTATATTTGGCCTTACAGGGACAGAATAATTCCAGTGTCAAGATAATGTGACTGGGTGGGTTATTGCATATTGAAACTGGAGGATGTGAGCGAGTGAGGCAACACTGTAAAACCACCGTAAGCATACACTGTCACAAGTAAGTTCCCATGCTGACATGACCTCACATGTTATTAGGAAGTAAAGCCCCAATGAATGGGTAAGGTTTTCCCAAAACCATGTACTATGAGGTTACCGCTATCAATCCTTTCGAATAACTGTTTGTGCTTTGCATCCTAGCAACAACTAAGGTCATATAATAGGATAGGTATACTGGCTAGTGACAGTGCACACTCATGGCAGCTTTTATAGTGCTGCCCCACTGGAAGACTGGGCCACTGGCACCATGACCTGATATTCCACTTATTCAATTATCCAGTTCTTTCCCCATCTTAATAATGTCGAGCACCATCCTAGGTAGTGAGAAGTATAACTTGTATAAATTGTATGAATTGCATGAATTGCATAAATTGCATGAATTTCATGAATTGCATAAATTGTGTAAATTGTATAAATTGTATAAATCATTGGTTTGAGCTGGTCCGGGTTTGAAAACATGGGAATTGAAAGCAAGCCAGTGTGCTCTTACCAAATGGGCCATCCCCATTCGGTGAATAATTATGTATTTGAGATTATTCTCCTGTGTGTTATGACCCATATCATTTCACATTAAGTGGGAGTCAGGGTGTGTATATAGCGTTTACGACCAGCTTTCTTATCCGTCCGTTGGGGTTTTTGGCCTAATAACATCTACGATCATACCGGGACGAAAACAGCTAGGTTACGCTAGCTAGCATGGGGCAGGGTACATACACATTCACAGCTGTGGTGTCCCATGTATGTGGCCATATAGTGGTTAAATGACCACGGAGCTGGTCATTTGCTGTCATTACTGGGGGCGGGGAGGCAGCCAGTGAAGCATTGAACCACCACCAATGGCCCCCGCAGACTCACAAACTCCGATGACCACCAGCAGCTACTGGACTTTATCACCTATGGCTTCCTGCTCGGATACCTCGAGCCAATCCCTGACAGCGCCGGCTGCCCCAATCATCCAAGTGCCAACCAGCACCCGGAGGCGGTGGATGGATACATCAACAACGAGAAGCACCTAGGAGCAGTGTACGGTCCATACAGTGAGCCCCCCTTCACACCACGACTCCCCAATAATGACTAGGGAAAAGGCTGACCCAACAAAAAGGAGGATTATAACTGACATGTCCTTTCCGAAACCACTTCCATTAATGCTTACATTATCAAAAACATGGCCCTCGGTGTTATATGAGAGCACACATTTCCCACAGTCGACCACTTCACACATGAATTCAGATCCATGGGCAAGAACAGCTACATGTTTACCTTGGACATCAGTCGAGCGTATAACAATTTTGTTACATGTCCGTTCGACGGGCTACTCCTTGGCGCCAGGTGGCGCGATAACTTCTACCTGGACATATCGGTCCCCTTTGGAGCCAGGTGCTCCAGCTGCCATATCCAACGGGTAGCGGAAGAGGTCATATACATGCTCAAACAACAAGGTGTAAATGCTATAATGTATCTTGATAACTTAATCATGGTAGCGCCAGATGCAGCTACAGGCCACGCCCATTTTGCCATAACCAGGGACCTCTTTCGTCAGTATCAGAGGCCACTGAGAAGACTCAGCTACCAGCACAAGTGGTAAGATGGCTTGGAATAACCATAAACGCACCAGACATGACTCTATCAATACAGATAGACAAATTGAGAGTCACCATACAGCAGGTCAACGCAACAATTAAAAAGGATGAGATCACAAAAAAGCAGCTACAATCCATACTCGGGAAGCTTTTTCACCATGCAAAATGCGTACAGCCGGCCTGCATATTCATGGGCCGCCTCCTCGACACCCTCCGCTGCAGTGGAGACAAAGCAACCTGAGTAACTGACAACATGCATGCCGACCTGTCATGGTTCACACAATTTTCCTGCCAATGGAATGGCACATCCGCAATACCACCAACCGCACCTGACAGGACCATTGAGGTCAATGCATGCATGGGAGGAATAGGAGGAGCTGACTCAACCAGCGCCTACTCCATGCAGCTATAAGGCATGCTGGACGACGACCCCAACATCAACATCAACCATCCCGAGGCTCTAAATGTCACAGTCCCACTCCATACATTCGTACATGAAGGCGACCGTAGAAGTGTTCACAACCAGCCGCACACGCGACTCACACCTCCTACAAGAAGACCCGGGCAGCATGACGATACCCTACATAGCAAGTGTATGGAAGGACACACAAGTGGCCGTAGGCATAAATGACCCTTACACCCTACACGCCATAAGGAAAACAGCAGCCACGGTCGCATACACATCAGGCAGTACCAAACTTGAGGTGCAAAGATTCGGGGGATGGGCCTCCTAGGCCCACTGAACATAGATCAGCACCACCAACTCAAAAAAGGTCAAGAAAACCCTAATAACGGCCATAAACTAACAAATCGCAGACACACTTGGCCTTGGCACTTGTCTCGATTAAAATATACAAAAACAAGACAAAATATAACCAAAAAACATTTAACATTGTAGTGCAAACATAGTAATACTTTGTTTCTCACCCTTTTTTAGTTGGTGAGTAGGTGAGTCGCCAGGCCGCCTTGCTTCTCTAGTCGTTTGTTGTAATGTTTTGCAAACGATCTAGCCATCTTCCACCCCAAAATTTCCAAGGATTCTCTTAACTGAGATTCCTAACTGTCTTGCCTTGGAGACCATGGCTCCATGCTTTGAGTGGGATTTGTAGAGTCCAGTATTGACGCCTGCCTGTTTAAGCACCTTGATGGTCCATCGTGCGAGTGTGTCTCTCGAGATAGTTTTATGTGGTTTAATAAAGCTGACCAGAAGCTGTCTGGAATTCCTTATTTCTATATATTTTGGATAAATAGGCCCTAATGGCTGAAACTACACAAATCAGTTTATCTTGCCAGAAAACTATTTACATGTACCATGGCCAATGGGTCCCCTGTGCGATTCGACTTTAGTAATGTTTCTAAATCGAATGTTGCCTCATTCTTATCTATCTCTAGTCCATCCAGAGAGAGCACCACAATCGCTTGGCCTCTGTGTACCATCACTAGAAGTAATAGCACCGCTAACTTGAAACCTAGTTCCTTCAATGATAAATGTCTATTACTAGGCCTTACTTGAATAACTTAAAGACTACTGGCACATCCCTGAACCTATTATATTTGGGTTTGGGTGGGTTTCTTTTATACACCGATCTAATGAACCAGTGTACTAACTGATGCTTTTCAATCCTTTGTCCATCTTTTCTTGGTAGAATAATTGAAAGTGCACATCTAGCTGCATTAATTGCACCAAATCCTAAGCCTTCATCCTCTAGTATCTGTAGAAACCTTACAATTTGGGTTATTGTAGGTTTTAATGGTTTGACTCCTTCAAAATTGCCTTTAGTGCGAACCAACGCTAAGTTCTTATCTATTTCTAGCGATTTAATATGTACTTTGCCATATAGGATAGGAGGAGCATAGACTATCATGATTCCTATTAGTATTGCAACTTGCCTAATCTTTGGTTTGTTCAATTGTAATAATTGGTTGGCCGTTGTTAAAAACTTATCAACTTTCTGTTTCGTTAATCTAAACAGCAGGACATATAACATAATAAGATTGGATAATCTGAGAGTTTCATTTGATTGGTTGTGACTCAAACCTCTAAACAAAGCGGGAAAATGCCCCCCACCCACCCCCACCCTTACTGGAGACCAATTGATAAAAACACAAATAAGAAACGTTCCTGCAATCATCCTGTCGAGTTTGATTATGAGAAACCATGTGTGTATGACTTCAAAGTGAGCATAGATTATTGGTCTCTAACCTCCGGGTGTGTAAACACGCCAGGTCGCAGCTCCGGTGACATCAGCGGATTTTAACTCTGAAGGAACTGTGTCATGCGATCTCATCGATCTCACGCACACCCCACACCCCACCCCACACCCCACACACCACATATCCGCGCCGGGGTATTAAATACGCCCACCCTGGTCTCTACTGGTACATTGTCATACTTTTGGTTGAGTGACCAAATAGGCTTTCATTTAAGTCGGGCTAAGCGCACTTGTAAAACTTTCCACAAATAACCTCAGGGGTGGTCAGGGTTCAGTAAGCCGCGCTCAGGACTCGGGGGTTGATATGCAGCCATGCGTGACGTGGGTCTGTATCGCCATTACAATATGCCCGCCATGTTTATATGCCATATATAAATATAGAGTAAAACCTCTCTAGCCAACCACCTCCACACATCGACCACTCCCCTATAACGATCACTTTATTTGGGTCCCAATCGATCGCCCATACAATACCATTGTAACAACAACAAAATTTAACTCCTTAAACCGACCACCTCCGTAAATGGACCATTTATAGTCGTCCCATGGTCGGTCAATTTAGAGAGGTTTTATTGTATATATATACATACATATATATATGCATATATCATCATCAACATCATGCTGTCGGTCGTGATGCGACAAAGGCTGCTTTCATTACTTGACTGCCGCTCTCCAGTTAGCTCTCTGCTGTGAGAGTTGCGTTATTGAGTCGGTCTTAATGTCTCTCAGCTTCAGGTTTCTCTTGATGGTATCCTTGAACCGGAGATGAGGGCACCCTCTCTTTCTGTAACCAGAAGACAGTTGAGAATAGAGGATCTGCTTTGGTAGCCTGTCTGATGACATCCTCATGAGGTGTCCAGTCCACCGGAGATTCTTTTTGATCAGAAGATCTTCCATAGAGGGCAGCCCGGTCCGTTCGAGTATTTCTTATTTATCACTTTGTCCTTCCAGGTTAGCTTCATGCATATATATGTTCTCTATAATCCATTATAGGAATATAAACAAGGACAGTACCATTTTCAGTTCCTTTCTCTCTGTGTAACCATCTCCTAACCTACATACTATGTACTGCTCTACGGCTTAGTTCCATCTGCGGCCACACCGGCGCCACCTGCGAGTGGTCACTAATGTGTCTAGACGAGTGCAGACGGTCAGATTAAAAAATGTTGGTGAACTGGTTTGACTCGACCGGGAACCGAACTCCCGATCTCCCGCACGCGAGGCTCAGAGGGTGAGTGGAGTTGTCTGCACTGACTTCTCATGCGAGGAGCGACATAAACAGGACAGGGTGATTATATTAGGCAGCCTAGTTAAAGTAACGATTAGGATGCCAGCCCTGGCATGGCAGGAAGTGTGGTTGTGAAAATCTGCTCTAGGCGCAATGCTTCCTTTGTTTACAACCAGACGCAGTGGCCGAATCGGTAGAGTGCAGGCTTCCCGTGCGGGAGGTCCGGGGTTCGAATCCCAGTCGATTCACACCAATGACTTATACAATTGATACTTGGCACTACTTAGCATTGCACTTGGAATTACTAGGATAGGTCAAGGACTGGTGAGCTCAGTATCAGGATAATGTGACTGAGCGAGATATTGGGCCATGGTATCGGCAGCCTGATCTTCCAGTGGGGCAGCACTGTAAAGTCACTATGAGTGCGCACTGTCACAAGTTTTTACCCATTCCGATATGACCATAGATGTTGCCAGGACACAAAACTCAAACAAAGAAATCCTTTGTTTGTCTTAAGCCTACAGCAGTACCATGAGTTCATCTATATATATATATATATATATATATATATATATATATATATATATATGTATATATATGTATATATATGTATATATATATATATATATATGTATATATATATATGTATATATATATATATATATGTATAACATATTAAACATGCTTGTACTTTTCAGCCAGTGACGCATTAAACTGTCAAAGCCAACTTCAGTCTGTCTATATACATATATGTGATATAGTCAATATTATATATATATATATATATATATATATATATATATATATGCGTCGGTGTGATATACTCAATATTAGTAATGTGTTGGGAGAACAATACGGGGTTCCACTTTACCGTTCAGATCATGTCAACTCAGAATGGGGTCATGTGGTATGACTTGACGGTGCTTATCCGATGCCCGATGCACACGAAGGAAAGAAAGTATCCCTGGCACCACACCCACAGGAGCCAATCCCATCCCGAGATGATGTTCATGTGACTTGTGAGCAGCCAACACCTGGCCCTGCTTTATATATGCAGTAATCGTTACTGAGACATGGGGCGGGTAACACATGATGATCACATAACTTTGGCGAAAGAGAGTTGTGGGTGTAAAGCCGTGTTCACACCCACAACTTTAGGCCGAACTAGAGAAGGCGAACTAGATGAGGCGAACTAGGCGTGAAAGTGTGTCGTGTCCACACACGCAGTACTTGGGGCGGTTTAAGGCGGAAATCGATATCTGCGCATGAGCAAGTCCATACTAACCAGCGCCAGTTTTGGTTAGTCGACGTCGCCACAAGAGAGTGTGGGTTCGACCTAGATATGTATAGACTGAGTCGTATTGTTTTTGAATGGTCAAAACTTCTGCTGGGCAGTGAAAACCTCAAAATAAATGATGAAAAAAATATCTGTGCACAGCTCGCGGTTTCATAGACCAAATTATATAATATGAGCTTTTGATCGACCGGAAAGTCAACAAACTAAGGTCTCGACTGCGCATGTGTGTGACGTCCTTAATCCGGCTCATCTAAGCCGCTATCGTCCACACAACCAAGATGGGCCGACTAAGCTAGTTTGCTTCATATATACTACCTCGCGACGTGGTTTACTTGAGGCGAACTAGATGAATCGACTCAGCCCTAATCCACTTCAGCGTCGCGTCCACATGGCGAATGTGAGCCGAACTAGACAAGGCGAACTAGTTGAGGTGACTTAACGCCCGTGTGTGAACACGGCTTTAGTCGGGGTAAACCTCCATGTACATTGGGTAAATACGGGTCCTCACACAGCTGGCTTGGTGCGTGTCGGGGTAGTGGTAGTGGGGGGGAGGGTGATTGGTGGGGGGGGGGGGGGGGGGGGGGGGGGGCGGGGGGTGACACAGCGGGTGCACGGGCGGCAGCCTGCCAACAAACGGAAGTGTCGCAGCATTCCTGAACTCTGATACAACACGGTCATTATACACCTTCAACTTCAAGGTTATTGTTTGGGGTTTTACATCCTGTCAACATCTAAGGTAATAGAACAGACAGGATGGTCGAATCAGTAGAGCGTCCGTATCTTGTTTTGGTAGACACTGGGAACCCATGGATTCGAACCCATGGATTTCGAACCCTGGTGTAGTCGAACCAACGACTTAAAAATTGATATTTGTCACTTCCTAGCCAGGCGTTCGGTATTATTAGGATAGGGAAACGACTGGTTGGCTAAGTGTCAGGATAATGTGATTGAGTGAGATATCAGGTTGCTGGTGGCCTGGTTTGCCAGTGGAGCACCACTATAAAGTCTCCATGAGTGCGCACTGTCACAAGTCGGTACCCATCCTGATATGACCTTAGATGTTGCCAGGACATAAAACTACCGACAACCAAATCTGAGTGATGTCGTTTTCGGTGCTCAATAGTTCTCTTCTAAGGTCTAACGGTACTCGCATTGTTTGACCGGTACTACTTTCAACTCATAGGCCAGTTGAGACACGAAGCAATAATATAAATGGAGAGGAAGAAGGTAGTCCCGCTCTTTAAAAAAATATATTAATATTCAATCCAAAATGAATTATTACAAATACTGTGTTTCTGATTAACATTAAATATAGTGTTAAGGTGGTGTAATACATAATTAACATCGTCTTTACACATTAAGGTTACAGGACTTTTCTGTCGCAGTACAGCACTACAAGTTGGTTTATGGAGTTTTACGTCAGTGAAACATCTAAGGTCATATCAGGATGGGTACCGACTTGTGACAGTGCGCACTCATTATGACTTAATAGTGCTGTCCCACTGGGAAATCAGGCCGGCAACTACAAGTTGCCATATCTATGTGCCTCATGTGGCCTTATATGCTGCTACGGCGCAAAACTAAACCAAACATCCAAACAAAGTATACCAGTCAATTGAGGTCACTCAGTCTGGTTTCGAGGGACAGGTTCGATATTTGTAACATAACAAACAGCCGACTCTCACCTAAACGACAACTGGGCGGGGTGGCCTAATCGGGAGAGCGCGGGCCTCGTGTGTGCAAGGTCGGGAGTTCGGTTCCTGGTCAAACCAATGACTTTAATAGGATAGGGCAAGGATTGGTTAGCTCAGTGTCAGGATTATGTGACTGAGTGGGATAGCAGGTCATGGGGGCAGTGGACGGAATTTCTAGTAGGGCAGCACTATAAAGTCACCATGAGTGTGCACTGTCATAAGTCGGTACTCGTCCTGATATGACCTTAGATGTAAAACAACATCCAACCAACCTAAATGATCTTCACCTTCCAACTGACAAGCAATACATAGTAGTATGTTATATTTTGAAAACGGAAAAAAATCTTGATCAAGTTCTCCAATGGTGCTTTTGATGGTTATTGTGTTTGGTGTCTATGGTATTTGTATTATCTGTTATATTTGCAATGTTTGTTGATTTGGTTTAGAGATGGGTTCAGTCAAGGCATGGTTGGTTGCTGGAGTCTAGTTAAGCTAGTGACATCTATCGGGAGAATCTGGAACCACTCTAGTCGGGTACTTTCCAGCTTAACTATTGCGTGGTTCAGGCGTGACGCATTCTGGGAATTGTCGACGCACTTTCTCATGAGACAAATAATTTGCACACAATGTGCCAATGAAGAACGCAACAAGTTTCAATGGTGTTAGTCTAGGTTCAAGTATGGTACATACGCTTGTTTCTACACGGTATTGAAAGTCTGTCTTTTTTGTGTCGTGGCAGTTATGATAAAACCCAATTTCACACAAAAAACTGTAAAGTTACTTGAACAGTGAGGCCAAGAACAAAAATGGTGATCATCCCCGCCCATGCCTGAAAAATCGCCCGTCCCAGATTTTGTTGTCGTTTTAAACTGTTAACAAATGTGTGTGGCTAAAATGTATATATGAATGTACAGGGATATCTGCAGGTAAGTGGCAGGCCTGATCTGTACCAGGCTCAGTTTTAAAGGCCCTGTCACACTACGACGTTTCTCACCAACGCGCTTCGACGCGTGCCGGCGGGTTGGGTTTTTGTTCAAAACGTCGGTACACGTCCGGTACGTTACCGGCGCGTTGCCGGCGCGTTGCCGGCGCGCTACCGGCGCGTCGGTACATAGCAACGTGTGAATGGACACGTCGGCGCGCGTCGGGCTGCGTCGAGGTTTTGTGCTTGCACAAAACTTTCGACGCGCGCCGACGCGCGCGAACGTGTTGGATCGCGCGTTACCGGCGCGTTGGCATCACGTAGACCCACGTTACGGGCGCGACGGGCGCGTTTGCAGGAGGTCGACACTCGTTACCTGCGCGTTGCTCACACGTTGCTGTGTGTGTGTGTCTGTGTGTCTCTGTGTGTGTCTCTGTGTCTGTGTCTGTGTGTGTATCTGTGTGTGTGTCTCCATGTGTGTGTCTATGTGTGGTCTCTGTGTGTGTCTCTCTGTGTCTCTGTGTCTGTGTGTTGGTGTGTCTATGTGTCTTTGTGTGTGTATATCTGTCTGTGTGTCTGTCTGTGTGTGTGTCTCTGTGTCTTTGCGTGTGTGTCTGTGAGTGTGTCTCTGTGTTTGTGTGTGTGTCTCTGTGTCTGTGTGTGTCTCTGTGGCTATGTGTGTGGCTCTGGGTCTATGTGTGTGTCTGTGTATCTGTGTGTGTCTCTGTGTCTGTGTCCTCTGTGTCTGTGTCTCTGTGTTTCTGTGGGTGTATCTCTGTGTCTGTGTCTCAGTGTGTGTGCCTGTGTGTCTGTGTGTGTCTATGTGTCTGTGTGTGTGTCTCTGTGTCTCTGGTGTGTCTGTGTGTCTGTGTGTGTCTCTGTGTGTGTCTCTCTGTGTGACTCTGTGTCTCTGTGTGTGTCTCTATGTGTGTGTCGTGCTGTGTGTGTCTCTGAGAGAGAGACACACAGACACTCTCCCTCCCTCCCTCACCCCTCTCTCCCTCCCTCTCTCTCTCCCTCTCTCCCCCCTCCCTCCCACACAGAGACACACAGACACACACACAGAGGCCTACATAGAGACACACACAGAGACAAAGAGACACACACAGAGACACACACACAGACACAGAGACAGACAGAGACACACAGACACACATACACACAGACACACATAGAGACACACACAGAGACACACACAGACACAGAGACACACACATAGACACGGAGACACACACAGAGACACAGAGACACACACAGAGAGACACACAGAGACAGAGACACAAAGACACACACATAGACACAGAGACACACACAGACACAGAGACACACACACACATAGAAACACAGAGACAGAGACCCAGCCACAGAGACACACACATACACACACAGAGACACAGACACAGACACAGAGACACACACAGAGACACAGAGACACAGAGACACATACAGAGACACACAGACATGCACAGAGACAAAGAGACACACGCCGAAACACAGAGACACACACAGACACAAAAACACACACAGAGGCACACACACAGACACAGAGACACACACAAAGACAGAGACACACACAGACACAAAAACACACACAGAGGCACACACACAGACACAGAGACACACACAAACACAGATACACACACAGAGACACACATAGAGACACAGATACACACACTGAGACACACAGACACACACACAGACACACACAGAGACACACACATAGACACAGAGACACACATACAGACACAGAGACACACACAGACACAGAGACACACACAGAGACACACAGACACACACATAGTCACAGAGACACACACACAAAGACACAGAGACACACACAGAGACACACATATAGACACACATACACAGAGACACACACAGAGACACACACACAGACACACACATACACAGAGACACACAGAGACACACACACACTCACACAGCGACACACACAGAGATACACACACAGAGACACAGAGACACAACACACAGAGACACACCCACAGAGACACAAACACACATACACAGAGACAGAGACACATACAGAAACACACAGACATACACACACAGACACACACAGACAAAGAGACACATGCAGAGACACAGAGCCACACACACAGACACAGATACACACACAGAGGCAGAGACACATAGACACACACACAGACACACACATATACACAGACACACACACACAGACACAGAGACACACACACACAGACACACACATAGAGACACAGAGACACACAAAGAGACACACACAAAGACACAGAGACACACACACACAGACACAGGGAGGGAGGGAGGGATGCCGCAACGTCGATACCCGTTGACGGCGCGCTAATAACACGCTATGATCACGCTACCAACACGATGCAGCCCGTCCAAATAGCCTCCAACACGCCGAAAAGTTTGACGTTTCTCGACGGGTTGCAAATATTTTGCACGTTGCCGGCGCGCCGGGGGAAACGTTGTAGTGTGACAGGGCCTTTATACATGAATAGGAGTTCAGATAGCATTCATGACGTTGGATTTTGTCTCCAGTGACACTGAATGTTTTGATACCTCGGGTACATGTGAATGCAGTGGGAGTGCATCCGGTACACTGTCTAGGCGATACTAAAACAATTTCCAATGTCATGAATTAACAATGTTTATGATGTTGCTAGAAACATGTATAATTCTATTGAAATCATGGCAAAACTACTGAAAATAAAAATAAAAAATAAAAATAAAAACCGCCCGCCCGACCCTGATTTGTGGGGATTAAAAGGACGATCGCTAATTTTTGTATTTGACCTAAAGATTATTTGTTTGTTCGTTGTTGTTTTACATCCTAGCAACATCTAAGGTCATATGAGGACGGGTACCAATTTGTGACAGTGCGCACTCATGGCGACATGATAGTGCTGCCCCACTGGGAAATCAGGCCGCCGGCACCATGACCCGATGTCCCACTCAGTGACATTATCCTGACACTGAGCTAACCAGTCCTTGCCCTATCCTATTAATGCCGAGCGCCAGGCTAGGAAGCGACAAGTACCAATTTTAAAGTCATTGGTTTGACTCGACCGGGAACCGAACTCCCGACCTTCCACACACGAGGCCCTGACAGGCAAACCACAAGACCATATTGGGGTAAAGGGGAACTTTGTTTTCTTGGTAATAACATTAAAATTCGCTACCACCCATGCGTGAATTCTTATCTAGTCAGGTGTTGCCTCATCTCTACTCATGTGTGGATTCAATTCCATTCCGACGTGGATTCATAGTAAGTCACCCATGTGGTGACACACCACCCATCATGTAGACATTCATTTCTAGCCCTTTCTGGACTCATTTGAACTCATGTGTGCACTCATTTGAACCCACGTGTGGATTCATTGTATCCCACGTGGGGACCCATTGCAACCCATGTATGCACTCATTGTAACCCATGTGTGCGCCCATTGTAACCCACGTGTTGATTCATTGAAACCCACTTGTACACTCATTGTAACCCACATGTAGCCCACTGGAACCCATATGTAGACCCATTGTAACCCACATGTGGACCCATTGTAACCCACATGTGGACCCATTGTAACCCATATGTGGACCCATTGTAACCCATATGTAGACCCATTGTAACCCACATGTGGACCCATTGTAACCCACATGTAGACCAATTGTAACCCACATGTGCACCCATTGTAACCCACATGTAGACCAATTGTAACCCACATGTGCACCCATTGTAACCCACATGTGGACCCATTGCAACCCACATGTTGTCCCACATGTGGACCCATGTTAACCCATATGTGGACCCACGTGTGGACCCATTTCAACCCACTTGTGGACCCATTGTAAGCCATATCTGGACCCAGCATAACCCATGTGTGGACTCATTGTCCCCACTAATGTGATGCAAGGGCAAGTCCCGGGGTCCATGCTCATGTAGTGCATTTACACAAAGAAACATTTAATGCTTTGATTATTGAAAGGTTTATGTATTGTGAGTGTTTAGTGTAGTACTACTACTTTAGTACTAGTAGTAATTATACATTTATGTGTGAACGCATAATGTATGTAAACTAATCGAATTATTGGGGGTATCGTAATAAACAGGTTTATATTATGTATTGATGGTTATAAATCGACGTACGTTTACATAATATATATTATATTTATATATATATATGTCTATATATATAGTTGTGTGTGTTTACACTGGCGATTGTTATATATAGCTACATATATGTGTCCACTCACAACTTTTTGGTATTTTTAAATGGTTTTAATTGCAATACGAGTAGTACATTTACATTGTTGGCAACGCGAGTTGCGGGTACTCCTCCCCCTTCCCCCTATCTCCCCCAAACCTCCCCCACCCCCACCCCCACACTCCCCATGTAACCTGAGAATTGTGTCACACGGTACTAGCCTAGACAGCACAATGAGCCCGCTCCCTCACCCCGCCCCACCTCCCGCCCCGGCCGCTGCCACCGCAGTGTCTCCCGGGGACGCATGAACCCCTGACACCCTCCTGGGTCCTACCTGACTACCGGCGGACAGCCGGAAACCTCACACGGCCATGGTGCCCCTCCCCCGTCATCAAACCACACCACACTCAGCCTTAAGCCACACCCAGCATCAAACCACCCCATCACACCCAGCCTCAAACCACCCCATCACACCCAGCCTCAAACCACTGCATCACACCCAGCCTCAAATCACCCATCACACCCAGCCTCAAACCACACCACACTCAGCATTAAACCACACCCAGCCTCAAACCACCCCATCACACCCATCCTCAAACCACTCCATCACGCCCAGCCTCAAACCACACCACACTCAGCATTAAACCACACCCAGCCTCAAACCACCCATCACACCCAGCCTCAAACCACCCCATCACGCCCAGCTTTAAACCACCCCATTACACCCAGCCTCAAATCACACCCAGCCTCAAACTACCCTCATCACACCCAACCTCAAACCACACCCATCACACCCAACCTCAAGCCACACCACACACAACCAACGCTATCACACACCCTACTCCCACTACACCCAACTCCCACCACGCCCTACTCCCACCACACCCTACTCCCACCACACCCTAGTCCCACCACATCCTACTCCCAGCATACAATATTCCGATCACACCTCATATCATTATCCCACACCACACCTCACCACACCCTACTCCCATCACACCTCACCTCATCACAACACACCATGCCAACAACACCCACACAATACCACATCTCAGACATCACCCAATCTAAAAGTAAAACTACCACCCACACCTCAGAACACCACACCGACCAATCATGTACTCATTTGCACCCTGGTTGAGTTTTTCATTTTGTTTTTGTTTTACAGTTTTTTTGGGTGGTATCCCCTCCCCCTTACCTGCTTGATGACGGTTTGGTGGCCTATGTGTGTGTGGCTTGTGTGTGTGTGGCTTGTGTGTGTGTGGCTTGTGTGCGCGTGGCCTTTGTGTGTGGCTTGTGTGCGCGTGGCCTGTGTGTGTGGCTTGTGTGTGTGGCCTGTGTGTGTGGCATGTGGCCTCCCACCGTCATGTCGCCAACGCGGACGGCTTTGCCAACTCACCAGCCGCAGTTTCTGTTTTTGTGGTTTTTATTTTATTTTTATTTTGAGTGTGTTCTTTTTTTTAGAGGGGGGGGGGGCCTCCCCACCACCTCTCTCTTTCCTTCCCTCGTTCTTTCTTTCTCTCACGCGCACATTCTCCCTCTCTATACCCCGCACTATATTACCGAGTGGCAGTGTGGTAGGTACTGGGTACAGAAATAAGGCCCCTCGTAAATACGTCAGTTGAGGTTGTTTCTAGAATGCACATGCCCCGTTAGCACCGAGGGACTGCTTATCTAACTGGCACCGTGTCCTCTTAAGGCTTCTAACCGTCGTATACTATATTGTACTAACTTGGACTGGTCCCATAGCCCGATTGGATAGTCAACGAGCAATTATTGTTCAGTATTCAAGTATGGCTGTTAAGGCGCGAGGAGGAGGGGCTGGCTGTATTGTCCCATTCAACAGGCTATCTGATATGATTGGTGAGTTGTTGTTTTATTAGGTTTTGGGCGTGTTTGGGGTTTTTTGGGGGGTGGTTCTTTAAAAAAAAAAAATACACCTGGTACATTACATCTGTCCAGTTAACGCTGGGCATTGCTGTCAGGCGGTGACGCAATATGCTGCTAGTGAGATGACCTCATTGGGTTCAGATTTTTTAAGGTTTTTTTTACAAGTGTTTATTCATGTAAAGATGCAGAAAGTACTAACATCTAGAGACATAAATATAAAAACAAGACTCCAACTGCTAAAATGCTATGTGTGGTCTACACTTTTATATTGCTGCTAGACATGGACTTTGAAGAAAGCAATAACAACAAAGCTCGAGGCATTTGAAATGTGGCAATACAGAAGAATGTTAGAAATTCCATGGACAGCAATGATAAGCAATGTGGAGGTCCTAACAAGAATGAAAATAAAGAGACAGATAATACAAACAATCAAAAACAGAAAAATTAAATACTTTGGCCACATGATACGACACCAGGAATCACAGAGAAGAATACTGGAAGGGAAGATAGAAGGGAAAAGACCAAGAGGGAGAAGGAGAACAACATGGATGGACAACATCACTGAGTGGACAGCAATGAGCTATGCGGAATGCGTGAGAGGAACGAATGACAGGAAAAGATGGAGGTCCATTGCAGCCAACCTTCTTCGAGAAGACGGCACCCATTGATTGATTGATTCATTCATCAGAACCAGTATAGTATCAGCGCCGGATCACTAGTCTTCCAGCCATTTTACATGCACTCTAGAATTTTACATCCTCATTAGGCATCATCGTTAGTCCACATCACATGCCACATGCTTCTTTCTACCAGACGGGATGGCCGAATGAGTTGAGCGTCCGTCTCCCGTGTTGTTAGATCGTGGGATTCGAACCCACGGGTTCGAACACTGGTCGAGTCAAACCAATGACTTAAAAATTGATACTTGTCACTTTCGAGCCTGGTGCTTGGCATTAATAGGATAGGGCAAGGACTGGTTTAGCTCAGTGTCCGGATAATGTGCCTGAGTGGGATCTCGGGTCATGGAGCCAGCAGTATAAAGTCATCATGAGTGTGCACTGTCACAAGTCAGTAACTGTGCTGATATGACCTTAGATGTTGCCAGGACATAAAACACAATCAACAAACCAACCAACCACATACTTCTCGCGTCTTTCCTGCTCGTTCCCCGTCAGTCATTCAGGGTCAACCATAATCCACCGGACGTATGAATGTATGGCTCCCTTTTCAAGGACAACATTGGAGGTCAGTCAGGCAAAACAACATTTTGGCCGTCTTGTGAAATCGGCCCAGTTAAAGTGGGGCTTAACGCGCAAAGTGTGTTTGTTTATTGGGGTCTTGCATCCTAGCAACATGCCAGGTCATACCTACTTGTGACAGAGCGCACTCGTAGCGACTTCCAAAGTGTTGTCCCACTGGGAGACTCGGCCACCAGCACCATGACTCAAAGTCTGACCGGTTCACATTTTCCTGATACTGTGCAAATTACACTCATGGTACGTTCGCAGAATGCCAGTGAATGTTATATATGTGATTCAATCGCCAGAACTATGTTACATACGACAGGACACGGTGGAGAAATGCAAAATGGATGTTAGATGTACGTTAGACATATGTTATCCATACATTGTCAGTACACAGACTGTACGTTTCCACTGCCTTTAACATAGGTCACTGTAGCGCAACATAGTGAACAACATTATTTTTGTCTTACATCCATCGACATACGCATAGCATATGGCCAACGTAAAATCCACACGTTGTTGAACGTTGTCGAACGTCAAAAGTTTTGTGCATGCACAAAACTTTGCCGACCCCCTGAGGAACAATGCCATATCTCAACAAACATCGATGTACATTGACGTATACCAATGAGCACCTAATGCATGTGTAATGCATAGCGACGAATCCCGATGTAGCAGCCAAAAATCACATACGTTGGCATATGTTTGCGCGATACGTCGTAATGTGACAGCCCCATTATGGAGCGACAAGTATCAGTTTTATAAGTCATCGGTTTAAATCAGTTGACTTCCGGCATGAGAAGCCAGCCAGCGCTCTTACCAATTCGGCCATCCCATCTAATTCACAAATGGCCCTGTCATTCATTACATTCCCTCCAACCCCTCTCTCCCTCTCTCACATAAACAGACTCGCACACTTATCCTTGCCCTATCGTAGTAATGTAGTGTGAATGTGAGTAATTGTGATGGTGTGGACGTAGGTGTGTGTGCGGATAGGAGTGTGGGTGTGAGTGATTAAGTGTGTGGATGGGTCAGTGATTGAGGGTGATGGAATAGGTGTGGGTGTGGGTGCGGATGTGAGTGTCAGTTTGGTGGTGGGGGTGAGAATGAAAACAGGTGTGGGTGTGGGTGTGGGTGTGAGCGTGGGCGTGGGTGTGGGTGTGGGTGTGGGTGTGGGCGTGGGTGTGGGTGTGGGTGTGGGTGTGGGTGTGGGCGTGGGCGTGGGCGTGGGTGTGGGCGTGGGCGTGGGTGTGGGTGTGGGCGTGGGTGTGGGTGTGGGTGTGGGTGTGGGTGTGGGCGTGGGTGTGGGTGTGGGTGTGGGTGTGGGCGTGGGTGTGGGTATGGGTGTGGGTGTGGGTGTGGGTGTGGGTGTGGGTGTGGGTATGGGCGTGGCTATGGTTGTGGGTGTGGAAGGGTTTGGATGTGAGTATGAATAAGTATAAGTATGGGTATGATGAGTGTGAGGCTATCGGTGCGAGTGTTGGAATAGATGTTGATGGGAGTATGAGTATGGCTGTGGGTATCAGTGTGACGTTGTGAGTGTAGGTGTGAGTATATATGGCTGTGCATGGCCTGAGTGTGGGTATGAGTGAATGTGAGTATGGGTGTAAGTGGCAATGGATAAGTGTGAGTATGGGTGTGGGCATGGGTGTGATATGAGTGACAATGGGTGAGTGTGAGTGAGTGAGCGAGCGAGTGATTGTGTGAGTGCGTGGGTGACTGAGTGAGTGGGTGTGAGTGAGTGAGTGGGTGTGAGTGAGAGCGTGATTGCGTGAGTGAGTGAGTGTGAGTGAGTGAGTGAGTGAGTGAGTGAGTGAGTGAGTGAGTGAACATGTCTGAGAGCTGGAGTGAGGAGAGGTGGGGCGGGCAGTGCGGGGAGGGGCGGGACAGGGCGGCCGATCAGTGCAGTGCAGTGCGGTGCGGGGCGGGGTGGGGAGATGCGGGGCGGGGAGAGGCGGGTCGGGGAGAGGCGGGGGCGGGGGTGCCAGCAGCTCCCCACGCCCATCACCATCACCACGCCCTAATAACCTGCCTACACGCACAGTGAAGGCCCACAACGCTCGCCCCAATCATAGCGCGGCATAATTCGCAAAATGCGGACAATTAATTGCGCAGCGCCTCCTGACGAGATCTGCGCACTCGTTATCACCTCACTAAACGATATCGATTACCCGCGGACGCCCGGCTCGGATTGATGGCCGCCAGCAGCCAGTAGCCGCCAGAGGGCGCGTTGAACAAGCAACCCGCCGACCAGGGCGCGTGAGTGTTAAGTGAACACGCGACATCTAATAGAGACCATGGAGGATGGCGCAGATCGTTAAATTTAAACACGGCGCGTGGAGTAGGCTTTGACAATGGATGGTCCAGTTTGTTTGTTTGTTTGTTTCTTGGAGTTTTACGTCCTGGCAACATCTAATTCAAAGGTCATATCAGGAGAGGATTATCCAGAACACCAATGATTAGAGATCGGGCTAATATACATATACATATACATATATACATATATATATATAAATATATATATATATATATATATTTATACATGTGATTCATAGGATAACAACAGACGGGATGCCCGCATGAGTTGAGGGTCCATCTCCCGTTTTGGTAGATCGTGGGATTCGAACCGTAGTCGAGTCAAACCAATGACGTGGAGTTTGACGTCCTGGCAACATCTAAGCTCAGAACAGGACGGGTATCGATTTGTGACAGTGCGCACTCATGGTGATTTTTTAGTGCTGCCCCACTGGGAGACCAGGCCACCAGCACCATACCCAATATCCCACTGAGTCACATTATCCTGACACTAAGCCAACCAGTCCTTGCCCTATCCTAATGATGCCAAGCACCTGGCTAGGAAACAACAATTATCAATTATTAAGTCATTGGTGTGACTCCGCCGTGAATTCGAATCCCACGATCTCCCAAAACGGGAGATGGGCGCTCAACTCATTCGGTCATCCCATCCGGTTGGCGACCCATGGAACCGGAAGTTGCACTGAGGTCACGGCGTCCAACAGGGCGAGCCATGGTTAGCTATACGGAGGGTCAGCCAAGTGCAGCTTAATGTCTCACCATTTTCAAGTGTCGCCTAGAGTAAGCTCGATGACATTCTGCGTTCTTGTCGCAACATAAGCGTCAGCTTCTTATCTAAAATAGTCAACCACGTGATTTCAACTTGTGTTTTTCGCGCGAATATTTCTTATATACATGTACTCATATTCCAAATAGTCTTTCTTCTAAATATTCGCCTTTTACATATATGTCTTTTAAAGTTTTATAATTATATATTCCTCTTTGAAATTGTTCAGAGAATTTACATAATAGATGCGCTTTTCAAATACATACACACATATTCAGAAATAAGAATCTAGAATCGATTTGCAACACAATTCACGAGTTGTTATTAGATTTATTTATTGTGTTTTACGTCCTAGTTATATGAAAGGTCATATTGGGAAGAGTACCAAGTTGGGATGGTCTGCACTCATGGTGGCTTTATAGTGTTCACCCACTGGTATAATTTAACATTATTTATAAGAGAATTTATCACACACGATTCGAGTTAATATATTTATTCCTAATATTCAGACCCTACCTATAACCTAATCTGCTCATGTTTTGGTAGGTCATTGGATTAGAACCCGCACGTTCGAATCCTGGCCGAGTCAACCTAATGACTTAAAAGAATTATGCTTGTCGCTACCTACTTTGGCGTACTAAGAATAGTATGATATGTCAAGGAGCAGTGGAATGAGGAAGAGCAATTCTATGCAGTTTAAATTTGCCCTGCTTAATGAACGTATGTACCATAGAGAAGAAAAGAATAAACTGTAGAATGAAATGTTAAAATCTAGAAATTGAATATAAAAATAGTATTTGAAATCCCTAAGTGAACTAATTAGATTAATGGATTTGAGAAATTACCACTTGTTCGGCGGTACAGTGAGTGGCGGTTACAGTGTGAAGCGGGTGGTGGCGCCACGATCAGAGCTGAGGTTGACTAGCCTGGATCAGTAGATAACTAGTCGATGACTGGGGGAGTACTGGGGAGCATGAAGGATATTCCAGGCTAGTATACTCGTGTTATAATTCTTATACAGCATATATAAATCTACTTTAAAACAGGAAATTCTGGTGTGCCTTAGTTCACGCCTCGTTTTCAGATTACATGCCACATAATCATGATAATGCATATTTGGGATATGATATGCAATAGAGGTAGGTTTGAGCATTAGCGTTGAGGGATATGATACACTATCGAGGTGTGCAGTGAGTGTGATAGCCGATAGCTTCAGTGACTAGCAAGAGCGGTTCACCAAACACCACTGGCGTCAATAGAATACAGATGAATGTCAACATCGCATTAATCCCAAGACAGCTGGTTTAAAGGGCTAACCTCCACACGCCCTACTGCACTCGGCTGGGGCCATATTGAAAAGCAATATATATATATATGTATATATATATATATATAAATATATATATATATGGGCCTGTGGTGCTATTTTGACAAATGCCGGCCGACTAAAAGCCAGTGCTTTGACGTGCCATGAAATGGGCGGTGCGGTAAAAGCGAGGCGGTTCCCTGAATTCCATGTTGAATGGGCCCATATCGGATCTTATTAAACTTACAGGCGGCCGGCCGGCCGGGCTGTATGGGCCGGGAGAGGCGGCAGCGCCAATGGCGATTTGACATCAGTAATACCGGGGGCGAGGCGCAGGAGGCTATTATCTGCCCGTGACATCACGATATCAATAAATGATGGGTGGCACTATAGACGCTGATGGACCTATACAAGCAGGCCACGCCAACCCCATCACCGGGTTATCGGCCGTGCCCGGTCGCCAGCCCCGTCCCGGTGAGGCGCCATCTATCGAGCACCCGCTGCATTGGTCATGTTTGCGCGAACATGGGTAATTCTTGACGGAACGGGAAGTTGTAGGGTCCGCCTTTGTCGCCGCCTGGTCGAACCCGAGCTTACTGACTTGTGCTGCGGTGGCACCACCTACCGTCAAAGTCTGGAACTACGCCGTCATTGTGTCGCCCCCCTTTCCCCCTTATGGGCACTGCCCTGAGTGAACTAGCTTGTGCTTAGGGTGGCGCCCCCCTACATCAAACGCCCGCATTTCCCATTCCTTCCACCCAGCCACTGTCGGCCCACCGGCATTGCGCTGGTGCCACCTACTGTTAAAGCCTGGACCTAGTCATTGTGTCACCACTTACGGGCCCCACACCGAGCTGACGTCACATGAACTGCTCACTCACTCACTTGCCTCCTGGTCACGAGCCGCGAAGTCAGGTTGATCGCCTGTAATTTGCAGAACAAGAAGACAGAAGAAAAATTCTGAAATGCAAGAGCAAGCGCACTCACCCGGAAAAATCCATTGCCCACCAGACAACCACACCGGCACAGATCAAAGGACGCCCTCGCTCGGTCGTTGCTATGTCGCAGTCACACTACGACAACAAGCGGCGACGACAGCCCAGCGACAGCGACTTCCGGTCTGTCGTCGAGTGTCGTCGGTTGTCGCTCAGCTGTCACGCAGGTGTCGCCGCAACACCTCTGCGACACCTCCAGTTTCTCGCCTATTTCTCGACTGTCGTCGGGTTGTCGTCGGCTTTTTGGACATGTTGAAAAACTTCGACGACAGCCGATGTCGCTCGGCTGTCGATATGGTGTTGCTACGGTGTCGGTACAGTGTCGATATGGTGTTGTCTTTGTTGTTAAGGTGTCGTCTTTGTCGTTAAGCTGTTGTCGCTTCTCTTTCTGTCCCATTCTTCATATTTCTCATGAAGACTGCTTCCTAACAGGTCCGCCCCATATACCTACATGTTTGCACCGTCCCATTCTTCATATTTCTCCTGAAGACTGCTTCCTAACAGGTCTGCCGCATATACCTACATGTTTGCACCGTCCCATTCTTCATATTTCTCATGAAGACTGCTTCCTAACAGGTCCACCGCATATACCTACATGTTTGCACTGTCCCATTCTTCATATTTCTCATGAAGACTGATTCCTAACAGGTCTGCCGCATAAACCTACATGTTTGCACCATCCCATTCTTCATATTTCTCATGGAAACTGCTTTCGTACGTACATAGAGACACACACAGAGACACAGAGTCTCACACACACAGACACACACACAGACATTGTCGTCCCGCTGTCGTCCCGTCTGTTGTCCCGATGTCGTCGGGCTGTCGTCCGGATGTCGTCCGATTGTCGTCCAACTTGGCCCGAATTTGCATATGTCGTCGGGTTTTCACAAAATCCAAGTCGCTGGGCTGTCGTCACCCCCTTGTCGTCGTAGTGTGACTGCTACATATGCCCACCGCCCCGATCTCCAAACAGACGAACAACATTAACCAACCACGCGCGAACACCGACATGGACCAGGAAAGCCCCGTTGTGAGCACCAGCGCAGAAGGCCGCAACACAATGGAACAAACCATCTCAGATCACCTGGAAACCATCACCAAAAGTATCCTGGCCCGGATTGACGCACTTGAGGTGAAGAAAACACCCGAGAAACAACAACCAGAGCCGTTGGAAAGCGCGGGAACTGCACCGCGCACTTGACGCTATGGAGGAGGATCACGTTCGCGACCGTCACAGCGGCCAACACGTGGCCGCCATCACACCAGAAGCCGATCACAAAGCCGCACACGATCACAAGACAGGTGCCGCCAAGTGGACAGACGTGATGATGCCCACCGCCGAAACTACAAATGCACCAGCCGCAAACGATCACCGTCAACCATGTGCAGCGATTCCGACCACTGCAACTCCATTGATGACCTATTTAACTGCCCAACCACCGCACGGGCGACTAAACGAGGTAGGCTTTCACTAATGCCCAACACTTTTGTTATACATGGTGACAGGAAAGGGAAAGTGGGGTTGGGCGAGAGTATGTGTATGGAATATTTCTGTGCGTTATTTTGTATGTGTAAGGACACGTCAGTACCCCTATCTTGAATAGAGCCGATCAGGGAGCACCAGGAGGTGTACGTTTGCCCTTTGCTCGATTTTCACTGCAGAAGCCCGAGCACTCCTTCTCGCATTGGAGTGTATCGAGGTATCCAACCACACTAACTATGTTATATACAGTGATTCGTTCTCTTGCCTCCTGGCTGTTGCTGGACTGAAAACGAATCACTCTATTCTAGCAACGGTCATTTATAAAATGAACCAACTGACAACGGATGGGTATGACATCCACCTGTGCTGGGTGTCTGGCCATGCCAGCATACAAGGAAACAAACGAGCTGATCGGGCTGTGAAGAAGGCCCTGAACTGTGATCTTGAACCATGTCTGATCCCTCACTCTGATCTGAAACCACTAATAGCCACCCACATAAAATCCAAATGGCAACATGAGTGGGATGAAAACATTAATAAACTTAAAGAAATTAAACCATCTGTAGGAAAGCCACCACAGACTCATGCGGGAGGTCGGCGGGACCAAGTGGTCCTTAGCCGCTGCCGTATTGGCCACTTGTGGCTTACACATGCTTTTCTGCTCAAGGGGGAACCTCCCCCTGAATGTATTGGGTGTCAGTCCCCGCTGACACTCAAACACATTTTACTAAGTTGCGTTGATTTGTTGGCCCTGCGCCAACAGTTCTACACTGCAGACAGTATGCATGACCTATTTACTAAGGTAAAACAGGAAAACATTTTAGCCTTTTTGAGGGCAGCTGGACTGTACCACCTCATATAGTTGACTAAATAGATTCTATCAATTATTAATAAAAACTTGTCTTTTTCTATGGGAATGTGCCCTTGACCACAAATATATGATTGTGAGCTTTCTAATTTAATGAGTGTCTATTGGCACATAATTGATTGTCTGCTTTAACATGTAAAAGCGATGGTTTGAACAAAAAACAAACATTTCTCGACGTGAATGTGGCCTATGCTACCGATTAGGCCACCGCGCCCGGTTGCCACGCCGCTGACATCATACGATACTTCAAGGCGGGAGGCCCAGCATCCCAAATGTTGATTGCGGCAACACTGATTGCCTACTTCACTCTGATACGGCAGAGCAACCTACTGATCACCAATAGAAGACACTCGCCGCACACCATGATTCGAAGGATGTGGGAGAAGAGCCAGGCACACTCGTCGTTCGCATATGCACTACCGAAACCTCCCGATCCCCAGACGACGCTTATTCGGTTTGACTGCCGCCCATCCCTGACTCGCCATGCTTCCCCCTGGCCGCCTGGAGGGCCTACAACAAAAGGAACCGGCTCGCCCTGACGACCCCAGCCTTCACCAACCCCCACGGTCGGCCTCTTATGGGGCTGTCACACTACGACGTAACGACGTCAACGTAGAGAGAATGTGAAGAACGTTGAACTTCTCGGCGTAGTATGCAAATTTGGGCACAAGTTGAACGTGGATGCAACGTAGTGGACGAGAGAGTAACGTCGGTAAAGCGTAGTGATACCGTCGTTCGACGAGAGAGGTCAACGTAATGACGCTGACGGAACGTTATGAACGTTATTCCATCGTCAGAAGAACGTTACGTGACGTTAGCTAAGTCATGAGACGTTGAACGTACGTTGAATGCACGTTCTCCTGACGTTCTCCTGACGTTCTCCTGACGTTGTCCTGACGTTCCCATTACGCCCCGTGGGCATTTGCACTTGGTTTAATGGGGGTCAACGTAGTGGAACGTAGTTGAACGTAGTGAGGAGCGTTGGAATAACGTCCGTTTAACGTCATTGACGTTCGCTGAACGTGAACAGAACGTACGGCGAACGTAAACCCTTACGTTCGACCTACGTCGAAACTTTTGAACATGTCCAAAACCTCGACGTAACTTGACGTAACACGACGTAATATGACGTAGCTCGACGTCACTCTAACGTCATTATGACGTCATCATAACGTAATCCAACGTACATCAACGTAATGACGAAATATCACCACGTTAGGCTCACGTTTGGCTCATTACGTCGTAGTGTGACAGGGGTATTACCCCCGGGACCCTCACGCTCGCCATACGGAAGGCTCTGCAGTCCACAGGGCATCTGCTCACCACACCCTTCATGCTCCATAGCCGGGGCATGCCAGGAGGACGTCCGGGAGCTCGGCACCTGGAGATCGGAGGCAATGAACTCAGACGTCCCGCCGAAGGCCTTCTCCTCGGCCACTCAGGCACTCTCCACACTATTTGGTTGAGAGCGCTGATTGTCCTCGGTTAATTGGCCAGTCTACATTGTCCTCTATTGTTGTTTTGTCGTTTTCTTAATACCTTTGTACTCTTCATTGTTCTAGTAGTCATCTTAGCGTTAGACCTTGATTAACCCTGATGGTATGGATCCGTAGTCTGGATGGAGGCTTGGTGTCTTGATCCTTAATTGGCCTATGGTTCTCATTGTACTCTACGTTGTTCTCATAGTATCCCTGACTATTAACCTTATTCTTTCTCATTGTTGATCCCTAGCCTGAAGGTCATTTACTGCCAGTTGACCTGACGAATAAAGGCATCTTATACCGCTTCTGTTTCATCGTGAATTGTCAGGGCACGCCCACACCGCACTGGCTTCCCCGCCCTCCCCACTGCCCGCGCACCGTGGTCACCAGGGGCGTAATCGATTAATCGACTCTGGTCACCCGAGCCACTTTTTGGCGCATGCGCACATCCTGCAGAGTCGGGTCGAATAATCGAATAAGCTTCTCCATGCTCGGGTGACAAAAATGGTGGCCCTTTTATTAGTTTTTTTAGTAGCCGATATAATTACAGCAAAATATGATTGAACTATTTTTATGATGGCATAGTTTAGTGATATTTCCATTTCATTAATCTATGTTATCACCAAAAAAAAATATGTATGACTGGTACTGGTGGCTGTTATCCTGCAGGATGGTACCAGCGCAAATGTGACATCAGCCAAGAGGTGGTTTACTGGGGTTGGGTTGTTTTGTACACGGCACGTGTATTTGTCGACTCCACTCGCGGTGTTCTATTTGAAATTCTGACGACTCGGGTGACCCGAGTCGCCCGGGTCGTATTAATCGATTACGGCCAAAGGGTTCCTGCTACAAATACCCCTCCCACCTCGCCATGAGCAGGGACCACCACCACACGCGGGCCCACACTCAGCACACTGCTGGCATATGAGGCTCCACTCATCTCTTTCCATGTCTATATAAATAATATATTATATATATATATATATATTATTTATTATATTGTATAGGTCCATCAGTGTCTAATATATATAATATATAATATAATATATATAATATATATAATATATATAATATATCAAATATATCAAATATATCAAATATATCAAGTATATAAAGTATATAAAGTATATAAACTATATAAAGTATATGAAGTATATCAAATATATAATATATATTATATATTATACATATAATAAATATAATATATATTATATATATAATATAATACATCAAATACAGACAAAATATAATATAAATAATATATATAATATATATCATTTATAAATTACATAACACATATAATATATATAATATGTAATTTAGCATATATAATATGCATACATAATATAATATATATTATATGAGTACAATATATAATACATTATATAATATATAACATATATATTCATATATGCACATTTATAAAGAAAAATAGATATATAAATATCTAAATATATCTATTAACATCTATATAAATATCTACATAAATATCTATAAATATTACACATATCTATATATATATGAGCCTGTCTCAAAAGGTGATAACTCTTTTTTGTGTGTCCATTTTAACGATTGACACAAAACACCACAGAAACGGTTACACTGAAAACTCAAGGACACTGACCCACGACTATCCGAGGCTAGTACCTCGGGAAAACACCAGTTATCCATCATCTGTACCCAGGTAAGACTCGTATAACTATACTATATATATATATGAGCCTGACTCAAAAGGTGATAACTCTTTTTTTGTGTGTCCATTTTAACAATTGACACAAAACAGCACAGAAACGGTTACATTGAAAACACAAGGACATTTGCTTCAAATCAATATGTATTCTTTTGGGATTATGAAACACCATGTAAAAAACAAATCAGTTTATCCTGAGCAAATGCATAAACAGATAGTATGTTGATGGTTACAATGGACAAAGTGTTGTCCCATATTGCTTAGCACCTTTTGAGACAGTCCCAGATATATATATATATCTATTATATATATCATATGTACATTATATATAGTATAGTTATACGAATCTTACCTGGGTATAGATGATGGATAACTGTTGTTTTACCGAGGTATAAGCCTCGGATAGATGTGGGCTAGGGAGAAGGAAGCACGTGAGGTACCAGCAATTTTAACCTACATATTGAGGATAAAAATGACCTTTCAAGACAATGGATACTATATTTTACCGACAAGGTACGCCAACGGAATAGATGTGGTAGGGTGTGGCGGGAGGGCCCTAGCCCACATCTATCCGAGGCTTATACCTCGGTAAAACAACAGTTATCCATCATCTATACCCAGGTAAGATTCGTATAACTATACTATTTTACCTCGGTAAACAGCCTCTAGCTAGCTTCAGGCTAGGGAGACCTTTACGTAATCATTTTTATCCTTAATATCATCTTTCTTATATCATCTTCTAAATTTTTTCTCACCTATTCTTATCAGTTTTTGAGCAGGCGACTTGCAATGCCGGTAGGCTTTTCTAATCGCTTGTTATAATGTTTTGCAAACGACTTCGCCGTCTTCCAACCTGCATGTGCTAGTATCCTTTTCACAGAAATACCAAGCACACGTGCCTTGGAAACCATGGCACCCCTAGTTGAGTGGGAAGAGTATTTGCTCGTATCCACTCCGGCCAATTTCAACACCGTAATTGTCCATCTGGCAAGAGTGTCTCGTGAAATTGCCTTATGTGGCTTTATAAAGCTCACCAAGAGTTGTTGTGACGCACGTAAATCCCTTGTCTTGGATATATACGCCCTTATGGCCGACACAACACACAATTTCCGATCATTCGGAAAACAGTCTAAGTGAACCGTAGATAAAGGGTCACCTAACGTGTTCGATTTGAGCAACCGTGCTAAATCAAACGTAGCTTGTTTCTTGTCTATTTCTAATCCTGTTAAGGATAACGCAACAATCGTCTGTCCTCTATGTCCGGTTACTAATAATAACAGAACCGCGACCTTAAAACCTAATTGTTTTATATCTAACCACGAGTTGTGAGGCCACGCCTGAAACAACTTAAATACTATAGAAACATCCCAAAACCGACTATACTTTGGCTTTGGAGGATTCCTTTGATAAATCGACCGAAGTAGATAACCAAGGACATAATGTTTTCCAACTGTCTCGCCATCAATTCTAGGTAGTATAATTGATAACGCACATCTTGCCGCATTGATCGACCCAAAGGATAATCCTTCATCCTCTAGAGAGCGAAGAAAACGAGCTACTTGTGAAATCGTTGGATTTGTTGGCTTGACCTTCATTAACAAACAATGTACACCCCATTTCTTTAAATAAGTTGTGTACATTTTAACAGTTCCTGGCCTCCAGGCATCAGATACAATCCTGTTCTCAGTTATTTTGTCCAAACCAAATTGCCTCAACTGGTTCCTTAGAAAAGGAATGCCAATAGGGGCGTCGTTGACACGTCGCCGTGAACCTGCAGCGGTCCGTGGTGCGTCAGATTCCCGAGTTTTCTTGGGAATCGTATATGTTCTTTTGCCAGTTGTAAAGCTACTGGCAGCCAAGGTTGCGTGTCCCAATCGGGCACGACCAGTATTGCATGTGTCCTTTCCAAGCCGATTTTTCTCACCACTCGGCTGATAATGCTAAACGGTGGGAAAATATAAAAGTAATTATTTTCCCAGATAAACGCAAATGCGTCCACTTTCCAAGCATCCGGTTCCGGATGCCAAGAAACATAACAGGGTAACTTGTTATTATTTCGTGATGCAAACAAGTCAACTTCAGGTGTACCCCATTTGTCACAAACAAAGTTAAACAAATGTGTCGAGAGAGACCATTCTAAATGGTCATGGAATTTCCTACTTTTATGGTCTGCAAGTGTATTTTGTGACCCTGGAATATGCGCTAACCGTCAGCCAGACTTGTTGAGCCTGTGCCCAGTTCCAAATCAGTTTAGACAACTGATTGCAAGACTTTGATTTAGTTCCACCCATGTTACGAATGTATGCCATGGCAGTAGTATTATCAGTTAGTATTCTAACTTGTGATTTATTTACCTTTACTAAGCTACATAAACCTAGATAAATAGCACGTAACTCTAGTGCATTAATATGGTCTGATTTTTCATCATCAAGCCATCTACCTCCAGTTGTGACCCCATCTCTATGAGCTCCCCAACCTTCTAACGAAGCATCAGTAGTAATTACTATGTTAGGTTCCGCCATGCGGATTGGATTTGGTGAACTTGTTATATGTCTCATCCACCACCCAATATCCTGTAGTCCTTCTTGCGAAATAACCATATTCCGCTCAAAATTCCCTTTAGTTCGTGTTAACGCTAAATTCTTATCTATCTCTAGAGATTTAATATGAGCCTTCCCGTATAGAATAGCGGGTGCATACGATATCATTATCCCAATAAGGACTGCAACCTGTCTAATTTTAGGTTTTGTTAACCTAATCAGCTGAGTCGCTGTAGTCATAAACTTAACGAGTTTTTGTTCTGTTATTGACACTGTAAGAGACTGTGTATCCAGAATAAACCCTAAACACTTAAGTTGTTTTGTTGGTTTAAACACTGACTTTTGTGGATGTACATAAAACCCCAATTTAGTGAGTAATGCACATAAATCCCTAACTGCATTCTCACAACCAATTTGTGTAGATGCTATAATAAAGGAATCATCTATATATGGAAACATTATGTGACCTTTCCTCGCCATTACCGAGAAAACAGGTTTAAGCAGTTTAGTGAATAAACGAGGAGCACAAGCTAAGCCATTAGGCATGCAGGTAAACTCATAGAGTTGGTTATTCCAAAGAAACCGGAGAAATTTCCGATATTGTTTCATTATGGGAAGCGTGTAATAAGCATCCTGTAAATCAACACTAGCCATCCACGCATCTGGTGTAACCAGATCTCGTGCTGTATCTAGCGAGAACATTTTAAAATGTCGATATTCAACCATTTTATTAAAGATTGTTAAATCCAGGATCATTCGAACTTCGCCATTAGGCTTTGGTCTCGAAAAGATGTTTGAAATAAACTCCCCTGAACAGTGTCTCACTTTTTGTATAATTCCTTTGTCAAAGAATTTTTGTACCTGTTTAGTTAGTGCCTCTCGTTCACACCGGTTCAATAATATATGGAAAAGGTACCCTGCCTTGTACGGGAGTTTGTGTTAATGGAATGTGAACACCTCTAACTATTTGTAAAATTTCTTGGTCACTAGTAATTTCGTGCCACTCAGAAATATGATTCTTAATATTACCAGCCACAAAGTTGCTTACAGTTTGTGTGTTTTTTCGAGGCTGCAAGGACTTGCAAAGTCTGTGTTTGCACCTCTACTTGGACCCTCCCCTGGGGAAGGGTCTCGATGAGCTGAACCCTCGACCTAATGGCCGTATGGTGTTGTCGGTGTAGCCTGGGCGCGCACCCCGGCCCCGAAAGACTTGACCCAAGTTTGAACCCGCTCTGGTTCCTCTGGTGAACCGTCTTGGACGAAAATCCCCTCGTGACTTTTTAAAACGAGGAGGTTCCTGCCTCTTACCATCCATGTTTCTGCCACTCTTGGCTGCAGTTTCTACCTCTTTAAAGAGGTATTGTAGTTGACCACCAAACATTTTGGTGTTATCCAAAGGTTTACCTTTAATGGGCTCTGGCGCAAGAAAGAGCGTAAACTCCTTCCCATCATTATCCGTAACCTTTTTAGAGCGAGCTACTTCCTTGCCCGCATCTGTGCAAACCGACTTGAAGACATTCTCATATCTCCGATACGACAAGTAATTTCCTGCCGCTGCTAACATCGCAATGGCCTTATCCATAGTTTTAGCCAAAGATGTAAACTTATTTTCACTTTGCATTCTGTTTGCCACAGGGATAATAGCCGTTAGGGTACCAAGCACAGCTTTATGCACAGTGTGCAACACACCCTCAAACTTCTTACGATCGTCCGTCATGTTGACATCCCGATCCATCTCTTTAATAACAGAATTAGGAACACCTTTAATACCTGTTAACTCCTCTCCTAACTTGGAGATAACCTCCGCCGGTTTAAACGTGCGGAAATGACCATTCACAGTCTCACGCATAAGCGTAGTAGTTTTAACTCGCTTAGCCTTTGGCTTCTCCACCTTCTTAGCCACTTTAGTACCAATGTCAGCAAAGACACCTTCATATACCGTGTCCGAATCCGATTCCGTAGAAGTGGAATCTTTGGACGAATCAGAAGAAGAAGAATAACCCTTTTCTTCTTCTTCCTCTTGGACTTGATCTTTCGCTTTTTTGCGAAACCCAGTCTTGCTACGCTCCCTGGTGAATTCATCACCAGAAGAAACCACATGTTTCTTCTTCTTCCTCCGTTTAGGAGAAGGAGAAGGAGCCCTCAGCTCCAACACCGAGTCAGTGTCCGAGTCATCCTCAAACTCTGCTTCTTCTTGAACACTCGGTCTAAGCCGTTTCAACGACTGCGGCGGTTTCAAAGCCATAATATGACTTTCCATCAACGCAAAGCGAGCCTCCCAATTGGAGGTTGCTGCCACATCAGGATCCTCATCCAACTCGGAGAGTATATGCTGCCCGGGCTGTGTCGCAGGCACTGCCGACAACACAGGTGAAGAGTCGTAGTCCTCGTCCACCCACTCGGGACACGCCCCTCGGCTGCCGGTGCACCGCGCTTACTCCGCTTCGTGGCCATCGAGAACTGTAAACAAAGAATTTTTGTCAGTCTCGGTATATATGTATGTCACAATTCAGTTATTTCGAACTTCATTGTACATCTAATGGTGTTAGAGAACGTGTTTATACCGTTATAACACAGGCGTAATAAGCTAAATTTGTGCGTGGATTGTGGGTCAAGCCCAAATCTATACGCGGGGTCGGGACCAGTGTATCGGCCCGCCCATCCCTCTGTTCCGCACACTTCTCCCACCTGTGACTACTACGTCAACAAGTTGGAGAAAATGCTACGAAACTCGGAGAAACGCCTGAAAAAGTTTGTCTAGGGGAGTCTATAAAAGAAACCCAGGAGCATCTCCATACATAACTCTCTATTAGAGTACGAGAGAATTTCCATTTGAGATAGGACGAAACCCGCATCTCTACCCAAAGTCACACGGTGACAGGGGTGTTGACAGAACCGCTAATGACCGGTTTGGTTCCTTCGAGAAGGACTCTAGAGCGTTCTATCCTTGGTTTTTTATATAACCATATAACTCGTCCAAAATGGACCAACGAAAGTCTAAACTTTCCATAATGATGCTCTAATGCATCATAATTAAGCTAACCACAGTTTTTATTCTACTTACTGCGTTTTAGCGTGTTTGTAGATTAAATTTGTCCAGTCCTCCACAACAACACGTTATCCACTCGTGCGTTGTGTATGCTAATTGCTGGTACCTCACGTGCTTCCTTCTCCCTAGCCTGAAGCTAGCTAGAGGCTGTTTACCGAGGTAAAATATATATAGACTGACGTGTCACACGAAGTAGTGACAGCATGGATTAACCTAGAGCGGCTCTGGAGGCAACACTGTATTGACATCACCTTAGATGCCCAGCAGGAGGGTGCAGTGAGTGTGTGAGCGTGCATGACTAGGAGTGTGTGTGTGTGGGGGGGCGGTTTGTGTATTCCAGGTATACCTCTAGCGAGCCATTCTCACCTGCCCGTTATTGGCGACCGTGGGCGGGGCACGTAGGCCACCTTCATGACGCCCTGTCACTGGGTCTATAAATAGAGAAGATTGGGGGGGGCGGGTGCTGCTAGGAGTGGGGAGAAAGGAGGGGACAGGGGACAGTGCACCGGGGGTGTTTCAGTTGTTTTTTTAAAGCTGCATAGTCCGATCAAATATCAAATTTTCAAAACCAAATCAATTATCTAAATTTGATTTGACATATCTAACTTAAGCTGTATTCACACGGGGAAGTTAAATCGATTCATATAAATCGACTTGCCTAGTTCGACTCACATTTGCCGTGTGAATGCGCGGCTGAGGCGTTTTAGGGCTGAATCGATTCATATAAATCGTTTAATGTAAAACGCTTCGCAAGGTGGTCTACAGGAACCGATCTACACTGAATCGTTTTATCTTGTCCGTGTGAACACATATGAAGCGACTTATGATGTCACACATATGCGCAGTCGAGACCTTGGTTTGTTGACTTTCCGGTCGATCAATAGCGCATATTATATAATTTAGTCTATATTATATAATGTAGAAACCGCTAGCTGTGCACAGACATCTTTTTCATCATTTATTTTTAGGGTTTCACTGCCCAGCAGAAGTTTTGACCGTTCCAAACCAATACGATTCAGTCCATACATATCTAGGTTGAACCCACACTCTCTCGTGGCGACGTCGATGAACCCAAACTGGTGCTGGTTAGTATCGACTTGCTCATGCGCTGTTATCGATTTCCGGCCCAAGTACTGCCCGTGTGAATGCGCGTCTAAATCGATTCATATGATTCGCCTTGTCTAAATCGCTTTAAACTTTTCCTGTGTGAATACAGCTTAAGATACTGATGCACTTATTAACCATTTGTTTCTATGTAGAAGGCAATACTGAGTCAATTTAACAGAACCTGTTACTGCAGCAGTCTATGGTTTCAGAGTTTTGGCAAGCTTGCCAAAACTAATTTTCCATGTTTGCACTCAAAATATCTCAAATGTTTACCATTTCAAATATAAGTAACTTTGAACTAATGTAAAGTTGATACTAGTGATCAATCTAATATATTTATGCCAGAAAAAATATAGAAATTCAAAACCATCGGACTATGCAACTTTAGTCTGGCGAAACAGTGCAGTTGTGTGAGGAGGGCAGGTGATATATGGTGAATAGTGTATATATGTATATAGATATATTTGTGTATAGATATCCATCAATATCTATAGATATTTATAGATATTCATAAATATTTCTAGATATTTCTAGATATGTATATATATATATATATATATATATATATATATATATAGTTATACGAATCTTACCTGGGTACAGATTATGGATAACTGGTGTTTTCCCGAGGTACTAGCCTCGGATAGTCGTGGGTCAGTGAGAAATAAGCACATCCAGGGCCAGCAATCGTTTACATACTTTATAGGATAAAAAATGATCTCAGTATTATATGGATACTGGTGTTTTCATTTGGCACCAGCGAAACGTGATAGTCATGGTAGGGTACGGTGGGCGGGCCCTGACCCACAACTATCTGATGGAAAAGCCCAGTTATCCATCATCTGTACCAAGGTAAGACTCATATAACTATACTATTTTACCTCGGTACTACCCTCTGGCTACTCGTACTCCAGGGAGAATTTTACGTAATCTAATTTTTTATCCTTTTATTCTTAATATTGTAATCATACCATAATGTTTTTAGAGCAAACATAGTAATTTGTTGTTTCACCCTGCTGTTTCGATTCTATGTAGCTATTTATAAGCTAACTAAGCGATTCTAAGTTATTTATTCCAGTGATATATTCTACAAAAGGCATTTAATTATTTAATAATTTCAACGTACTGAATTTCATTAGATTCGAGGCATAAAATACATACAACTTGAGTAAAACATCAGCTATATTGTATATTGCATGCTTATAATATTGGATATTATATAGTGTATAATGTATATTTTATATTAAATATAGTATATTGTGTCATGTATATTGCATTATTGTATATATCATATTATATTATTGTAATTATATATTCATATCATACATTATATATGAAATTCACTATTAACAAAACAATTACTTTGCATTAATGGTACCTAGGACTGTGTACACAATGCGAGCCACCGACCTTTCTTCTTTATAAATAAAGCATACCACGGATCCCAGGCACTAACCCCCCTCCCCCCCCCCCCCCCACACACACACATATACCGAGCAGCTAATCGACCTATCGGTGGGCACAGAAGTGAGGGGGGGGGGGGCAGTTAGCGACATTCTCAATCCATCCCTCACCATGGTCAGTGCACGTGGTTCCTGGGACTACCGCTAGGGGCTTTAGTTGTTTGTTGGCATGCCATGTCATGCCTAGCAACATCTAAGGTGATATAATTACGGGAACAGCCTTGTTTGTGGCAGAGGCCTCCACAATTTTGTAGTGCTGTCCCACCAGGATAACACCACCACCACCCCGCAGCACGCCATGCCACACAACCATGTGTGTATGGAGGGGAGGCCCAAAGAGCCACGCCACGCCACACCACGCCACGCCACGCCACGCCACGCAATGCTAGAATAGACCTGTGGAAGAAGTGTGTGTGTGTGTGCGAGGAATTCGACAAAAGGGGCTGGGGATGTGTATTCCCTTATTAATTAACCTAAAAATAATGCGACAAAAGACACCTACACTAAAACATATATTGCTTTACTCATGTGTGTATGTGTGCGTATGTGTGCGTATGTGTGTGCTTATGCCCATCATAAAACGTCAGAACTTGATCACTCCGCCCCTCCCACCACTCCACCCCCACCCACCCACAAGCACATCAGGTCACCAGCCATCAGTCACACCCGCGTTTGCGGCGGCAGCCCCGGCAGCCCCTGCAGTCCTCGGACAGCGAGCCTGCCGATGTCTTCTGAGGTTGTCTGGGCGGCGAGCACACAAATCCATCATGTGCGCGTGATGGATTCCATGCATCACGCTGACCCTACTTGTCTCCATTAATCATCCGGGCCGGATCGCCAGTACTAAGGACCACCCCCTCCCCGCCCCTCCCGCCGCCCCTCAGTAGTTGGGTTACAGTCTCGCTCTTCTGAGGCGAGCAACTCGGCCCCCGCCTCACTACTGCGCGCCCCGCCACCCCGAGCTGCTCATCCATTTTAATTTGCTCTCGCTTTTGCTCCAATCGACCCCCTGCCGAGCGGGGAGAGATGACAGGGTGTTGGGCGCGGCTCCCGCCCGCACTGTGGGTGGTGGTGGTGGTGGGTGGTGATAGGTGGTGGTGGGTGCTGGAGTGGGGGTGATGGTGGTGGTAGGTGGTGAAGTGGTGGTAGTGATGGTAGCGAGTGGTGGTGGTGGTAGGTGGTAGTGGTGGTGGTCGGGTGGAGAAGGGTGGTGGTATTGATGGTGATGGGTGGTGGTGGTAGTTATGGCGTTGGTGCGGAGGAGGGGTAGTGGTGGTAGTGGTTGTGGTAGTGATGCTGGTGGGTTGTGGTGGCAGTAATAGTGGTGGGGATAGTAGTGGTAGTGATAGTGGTGGTGGGTGGTGATAGATGATGGTGGTAGTGGTGTGGTTGGTGGTGGTGGGTGGTGGTAGTGATAGTGATAGTGGGTGGTGATAGGTGATGGTGGTAGTGGTGTGGTTGGTGGTGGTAGTGATAGTGATAGTGGGTGGTGATAGGTGATGGTGGAAGCATGTTGTGGTGTGGTTGGTGGGGGTGGTCGTGGTGGGGGTGTAGGGGAAGGAGTGTCGCTGTGAGCTGTTCGAAGAGTGAGCGGGTGGGGTGGGGTGGGGTGGCTGAGGTGGGGAAAGGCGGGTTAAGGGGTGACACAGTGAGCTGCTCAGATGATCTGTGTGTTTGTTTGTTGTTGTTTTACATCCTAGCAACATCAAGGTCATATCAGGTCGGGTACCCACTTGTGACAGTGCGCACTCATGGCGACTTTATAGTGCTGTCACACTGGGAAACCAGGCCACCGGCATCATGACCTGGTATCCCACTCAGTCACATTATCCTGACACTGAGCACATCAGTCCTTGCCCTGTCCTAATAATGCCGATCACCTAGCTAGGAAGCAACAAGTATCAATTTTTAAGTCATTGGTTTGACTCGACCGGGGTTCGAACCCACGACCCCATGATCTACCAGCACGGGAGACGGACGCTCTAACTCATTCGGCCATCCTGTCTGGTTATAGCCTGTGTGAGCAAGAGATGGTCAGGGAGGTGATAGATATAGGAGAGGGGATAGGGTGAAGATGGGGACGAGCTTATAGGATGAAGGGATGGGAGGGTGGAGGGAGGGATGAATGGAGTGTGGATGGAGTGATGGGCGGGTGGAAGGATGGAGGGATGGACGGAGGGAGGGAGAGGAGAGGGAATGGGAAAGGTGGGGGTGATCGGGTATGGAGATGTGGCGGATGACAGTCCCTGCCAGTGACAGGTGTGTGAGGTGGGGGTGAGGGGTAGGAGGGAGGTGAGGCCCAAAGAAAGGATGAGTCTCGGCCAGTGACAAGTGTGTGTTGGGGGTGGTGGAGTGCGGGGGGGGGGGGGGGAGGAGACGACCAAAGAGCGGACGACAGTGTCGGGCAGTGACGGCAATCACAGCAGATCATCTCGGTTTGTCGGGCCGGGCGTGTTTAACCGGCCTTGACTCTGACGGCCAGGTGCGGCGATTACGAGGCTCCTGCGGCCTGGTGCCGCTAGAGGGCGTGTTTGGCTTCCGTTAACCTTGTTTGTGAAGCGTGTGCACGATTAGGCTCCGTGTGTGTGAAGCAGGGTGAGCCCACCTTATGTGCATTGTGTTTCACTATTGATCCCGCTTCTTTTTCTTTCTTTTTTTCTAAAAAAAAAACACTTTAAATTTTTTTTTTTCTTGTTTAGTTTTTTTTTATCTGTGACGTGGTGGGGGTGGGGGATCAATGCATCAAAGAGAACTGCTGACAATGCAAAATCATAGATATATATATATATATAACATAAACATCTTCACAAAATGGGTATCATAGGTCCATCAGAGAACCATATTATGTCCATTTTAATGAATGCAACTGAAAAGACTCAGTTATATTTACATGTATAATTCTGATACTAGAATCCTAGCAGCATCACACTGTTGTTGAAAGACATGATTGTCCATCTGTGGAAATATTTAATTATTTTTTTATATATTATAAATGTACTGGGTAATTGCAATATTCGCTATGGAACTATGCATCTCTACGGTACCCTTATGTACACCATTTGATTGATTTTATTAACAGACATCTGCGTAGACATACAGTCAGTCATATTTAGGCACCCTCTCCTTCTACATTATTATATTACAATATAGATGGACTATGCACTCTACTCTATGTACTGTGTGCTATGTACTATATATTATGTAGTATATAGTAGTATGTAATAGTATGTAGTAGTATATAGTATGTAGTATATAGTAGTATGTAATAGTATGTAGTAGTATATAGCATGTAGTATATAGTAGTATGTAGTATATAGTAGTATATAGTAGTATGTAGTATATAGTAGTAGTATGTAGTAGTATGTAGTAGTATGTAGTATATAGTATATATGATATAGTATATATGAAATAGTATATACTATATACTATATACTATATACTATATACTATATATTATATAATGTATATATATATGTATATATGAAGAGTTCTTTATATAAATGTACACATATGTGTACATATATGAAAATATATGCATATATGTGTATATGTATAGACATATGTATAATATATATGCATGTATATTATATATAGACACACACAGGCATGCTGAGAGGTACATGAATACACATATTCGCTGATGTACATATCTATGTCGCTGACATGAGTAATCTAAACTTGGACACCGCTGCATATATCACGTGCTAGGAAAACTGCTGATGTCCTGCACAAATCGGCTATCAACGAGATCATAGTGTGTGGGTGGGTGTGGGTGTGGGTGGGGGGGGGGGGGGGTAAATAGACCAACTAAAACTACATATTGAAAGCTAACTTATCAGATATCATTGGCTATCTGCATCAAACAGTTTCCGCATGAGGAGCTGGTGTTTCCGCATATTTGAAACCACACCGGTTATGTATTACAATATATATGCATATATTATATATATTATATATAATATATATAATATATATATTATATATATTATATATATATATATATATATAATAATAATATATATATAATAATAATAATATATATATATTATATATATTATATATATTGTGGTGAATGACCATGGGGTCATTCCGGGTCATTGCGGGGTGCACGGGTCGGCGAGGCCGTTGGACCGCCCCTCTCCCCCCCCCCCCCACCCCCGTGGCCGGGGGGGGCCTCAAAGGGGGGGGGGACCCACACTCCTCACTGCACCACCCCCCTACTCACTCGACCTACACCGCTATTAATTAACCAGCAATTCACATAATTAATATCTCCATATAATATAACAATTATACTAAACAATTACTATAATTACATATCATATTATATTACAATAGGTTATTTATGCTACCCGCTAATAACCACTATATACACATGTTCATCGCCTATGCTCATATGTCTCGCCTCACTCATCCCACTCTCATATTTGACCGCGATCACCCCATGACTTTGCTCCATGCAGCCACCGGCTCGCTCACATCATGTAATGCCCCCGGGGGCCGCCCGGAATAAATGCCATGTTATCCCAACGTCATGCCTCCTCGTCCTGTGTACCGATGCTGCAATGATATATATTATATATATTATATATTATATATATTATATATATTATATATATTATATATATTATATATATCATATTTAATATATATTGTATATATATGCATATAAGTATGTATGCAGGCCAATATATGTATGTATGTAGTAATCTGCACTGACCTCTCAGGCAAGGAGCCGCATTCACTGGTAGTGGTGCGGTAGGCGTGGGTAGGGTGATGACATCAGGGAACCTAGGTGGTCTAATACTTATCATAATGGCGCAGAATGCAAGGGGTAGGGGTTCGATTACCGCTCTAGGCGCAACAATTCCCATTTTCATCACACCCACAACATATATGCATGTACAGTAAAATCTCTCTAACCGACCCCCTCCACAGATAGACCACTCCCCTATATCGATCGCTTTATTTGGATCCCAACAATCTCATTTTAACCATATCAGAGAGCGTGTATATAAACAGATGAGAGGGACAACTCCCATACTAGAGCATGTAACAGCTGCCGACTGTGGCGCTCCAAGTGGTGGTTGTTGAACAGCTTAAGCATATGGGCAAACCTCAAGGCATTTTCAATGGCAGTGAGCAATCTTCATACAGAAAACATTAAATATCTCTAAAACTACAACACCTAGAAACAAACTGATTGGAATACACATAGAAAACATGTTTACCAACGAGATTATATTAAATTGATATGGTTAGGCTTCTGGATTTCTATTAATTTTGAATAAAACTGACGTTTTTCACTACGCGTACGGCAAACTCAAGGCATTGTCAATGGCCTTGAGCAGTCTTCGTACAGAAAAAGTGAAATATCTCTAAAACTACACTACATAGAAACAAACTGTTTAGAACACATATAGAAAACATATTTAACAATGAGACTATATTAAATTTACATGGCTAGGGTTCTGAATTTCTATTAATTTTGAATAAAATACACGTTTTGCACTACACGTACGGCAAACTCAAGGCATTGTCAATGGCGGTGAGCAATCTTCATACAGAAAACGTTAAATATCTCTAAAACTACACCACATAGAAACAAACCGCTTGGAAGACATATAGAAAACATGTTTACCAAAAGGATTATATTAAATTGATAAGGTTAGGCTTCTGGATTTCTATTAATTTTGAATAAAAACAAATGTTTTGCATTGAGCGTACCGGCAAACTCATGGCTTGTTCAACACTAACCGCCAGGAACGCCACTGTAGCCTGTGTTACCGTTTTTCGCGGGAGTTGTCCCTCTCATCTGTTTATATACACACTCTCTGACCATATTCTAACTCCCTAAACCGACCACCTCGCTAAATGGACCACTTAGAGTCGGGCTCCAAGGTCGGTCGATTTAGAGGGGTTTTGCTGTATATGGGTAAATACATGTGTGTACACGTGCATATTGTACGTGTGTATATCTGTGTTGATATGTTGCTTGTTGAGGTTTTAAGTTTCGATATATATACAGTAAAACCTCTGTAAATTGATCGACCATGGGACCGACTTTAAGTGGTCGATTTAGGGAGGCCGTCAGTTTAGGGAGTTAAAATATGTTTACAATGGTATTGTTAAAGCGATCGATATAGGGGGAGTGGTCGTTCTGTGGAGGTGGTCGGTTAGGGAGGTTTTACTATATATATATATATATATATATATATATATATATATATATATATATATATATATATATATACCCGCTCACGATGATCAGTATCGGGGTTAACACGACGAGTGCCACGAGGGATGGCCTAGTTCTTGAACCACCAAGGCTGGCATATGTGGATCATCAGTTATTTAGGATGCACTATGCACTCACTCATAAAGAGAGAACTTTACGGGTTGGCAAATAACGTGCAGAAGGGATAGCGTGTGCATGTGGTGGGTGTGGTGGGGGAGGGGGGGGGAGGATGCTTGTCAGTGATTGGATGGTTCGTGCAGAGGGGAACAAATTCAACATTCGAATCAGTTGAACTATGGATACTGTGGTATTTTCAAGGAATTTGATCGGATACATATTGACATTTTTCCCAACTGTGTATTTGGGTAACGTGCATGCGCCTTGCCGAAGTGCGTTGTTTATCAATAGATCCATTTTGAAGATACAGTAAAACATCTCTAACCGATCACCTCCACAGGTCGACCACTGCCCTATATCGATCGCTTTATTTGGGTCCCAAATGATCGCCCATACATACCATTGTAATGATTTTTTAAAACGTCTCTAAAGTGACCACCTCCCTAAATTGACCATTTAAAGTCGGTCCCATGGTCGGTCGATTTAGAGAGGTTTTACTGTTAGTGTTTCCGATCTGTTAGGACATGGCCTAGTGCTGTTGTCTAAAGGAGTTAGAAGCCACGTGGTGTTTGCATCTGTGATAAGGTTGTGTGTGTGTATTTTTACAACCCAGTGTTACCTGTACGTATAGCGATATAGCGAATGGTAGACAGGAAGTGTGAACACTTATTTGTCTTTCATTTTTTGTTGTTGGTACATTAGTTGTCCCAAGCAGGGGAAGTCCCACTCACAGATGACTGGTCTTCCCCACTCCACTGCTGGTCGATAGAAAGCCCAAGCCTACACTTTTACCGACCCAAGGGATTTTTAACCTCCCACACCACATAGACATGGTATGAGAGCAACCGGCCTTTGATGACTCTGTAAGCTATACACAGCGGTGGAAATCCAAATTGGCAGAGCTGGGGGCACGGGGAATCGAACCGCCGACCCTCAGATTAGGAGTCTGACCTAGAAAAAAGTCAGACACTCTAACCACTCCGCCAGAGAGAACGCCACAGTAAGCTGCCAATCAAAGTCAGCCATCTTATTGACACACATGTGAATGTGGTGGGAATAGGCCAAGAAAATGCAGCATTATCATTGTGTTTGTTTGAGTTTTACACCCTGGAAACATTTATGGTCATATCAAGATGGATGCCGACCGATGCCGACTGAGTGGGATATCAGATCATGGTGCTGGCAGCCTGGTGTTCCAGTGGGGCAGCACCTTAAATTCACCATGCGTGTGCAGTATCACAAGTCGGTACCCATCCTTATATGACTTTAGTCTTAGATGTTGCCAGGACGTAAAACTCCAACAACCAACCAACCAGGAATTTAGATACGGGTGCACTTATTAAGTGCAGTAAAACCTCTCTAAATCGACCGACATTGGGATCGGCTGTAAGTGGTCAATTTAGGGAGGTGGCCGGTTTAGGGAGTCGGAATATGGTTACAATGGTATTGTTGGTACACAAATAAAGCGATCGATGTATGGGACTGGTCGATCTGTGGAAGTGGTCGGTTAGAGAGGTTTTATTGTATTTGTTGCTGCGTAGCACGGGATACTAAGTCAAATTAATAGAACATGTTACTGCAGAAGGCTATGTTGTCAACAGTTTTGACATGGTTGCGAAAATTATGTTGCTATAATTTCAGTTTAAATATTTCAAAAGTTAGCCATTTAAAATCAAAGTTACTTCAATGTAAATATATATATCAGGTGGTAGGCCGCACTGACATCACAGGCAAGGAACCACATAGACAGATATGTGTGGATAGGGTGGTTGCAACAGGGTGCCTCGGTAGTGTAATTGTGAGCACACTTGCCCCGGAATGGCAAAAAGTGCGGGTTCGATTCCTGCTCTCGGCACATTTCCCATTTTCATCACCCTGATATATATGCACAGATATATAATGTATATTATATATATGCATATATATATATATGCATATGGGTCAGGATCACGAAAAGAGGCCAATTGGGGAAAGTTGCCGGCGTCGAGCATGGATGTCGGCGTCGATCGGTATAATTATAATTTAGCATTGACAGAGGTGTTGGAAATTCCTTAAATTTATCCTGAATGTAAAGGTCAAGAAAATACAACAACCTTATTTGTTTCCAGGATAATTTAATATAAAACAAAGAAATGCACGAGATGTTAAGAATTGTGATGCCGACATCTGTTTAAAGTTGTCAGTGTCGATCATTGGATGTCGGCATCGATCGGTATAATTATAGGTTAGCATTGACAGAGGTGTTAGAAAGTCCTTAAATTTATCCTGAATGTAAAGGTAGAGAAAATACAACAACCTTATTTGTTTCTAGGATAATTTAATATGAAACAAAGAAATGCACTACCCTTTTAAGAATTGCGATGCCAACATCTTCACTTGACCACCGATTGGCCCGTTTTCGTGAGGCTGACTCATATACATATAATATATATATTATATTTACATATGCATACATATATATATAATATATTTATATAATATATATTATATATATATATAATAATATATATATATTATATATACACACATATACAGCGTTCGAAATAAGAACTTCTGCTTGTCTGTGACAAGTGAAAATTCAGACGGACAAGTGAAAATCATACAGGACTTGTGATGTGGACAAGTGAAATGTTTGCTTATTTCTATCACTGATATATATATATACATCTATTTCTATATATCCCTCACTCACAGGTTCTGGGCTAATGCGACTGTCAATTGTGGGTCGGGACGGAAGGAAGCAAGACTGACTGGGGAGGGTGGTTTTATGGCCGCCAGCGCTTAGATCTACCTGCGCACACTACAATACCCGACCACCAACACGCCAGACACCAGCAGTCGAACAGTGGAACTCCTCTAATAGACACCACGCCGGGGACCAGTGGTGAGTGGATCGCCAGTGCCAGGGTCCTGGAGATGCAGGTCGATACGGGTGTGTACAGAGGCTGCCGGGCCGGTGACACTAAATTTCACAGTCTGTGCACAAAAATATCCTGCCTTTAAAAACTAATAATTTTTTTTTCGCAAAAAGTGAAAATGGAGCGGGGATACAGCAGCGACAACACATGGCTTAATATTGGGAGTTAAACAATCTGCGTTGGAATATCCATTGTTTGGGTTCAGTGACATTCGGGAAACAATTTTGTTTTAAATAGATGTATTGCAGAGATGTCAAGTACAATGTGTGAGGAGGGAGATCGCCCTAATACACAAATTGTAGATAGGGATAAACAGTGTGGCCGAAAGAAGGGGGGGGGGGGCGGTTGCTCCCTCTCACACAAATTTTGAGAAAACAAGTTGTCATGAATGAGCGGGTGCTCATTCGGGGTCATTGCAGGGCACGCGGGACGGCACCCCCCCCCCTACCCCCTTGCCCCACCACCGTAGTCTGGGGGGGGGGGGGGGGGGAGGAACACACACAACCACCCCTCCTGCCAATCACTGACACTGGCCGCTCCCTCCTCACTCATCCCTGCCACTATCACACATTGCCCATCATCCAATCACAGCCCACTCAGAGCTGACAAGCATTAGCTCTCCCACACTCATGGGCACTCCGCATCACCCATCCGGACTGACCACTATTCTCTTTTTACCCACCCACACCGCAAAATGTAAACCATATTATATTACTCATAAATTAATTTAATTATCTTAATTAACAAACTCAACTTTTAGTAATTAATTAATCATAAATGTATTATTCATAATTAAAATGTATTACTCATAATTAAACCAACTACTGCTACCCGCTAGTTGCTCTCTCTTCACCTCACCTCACCTTGCTCACATGTCACACTTCACTCATACCACTCCCATCTCCCTGACTCTGATCACCACATGACATTGCTCCTTGCAGCTCTCAGATCGCCAGAGCTGACCATACACCTCAAAGCTAAAGCCCCCGGGGGCTGCCTGGAATAAAGTCATGTTATCCCAACTTATGCCTCCTCGTCCTGTGTGCCATTGCTGCAATGATACAGAATGGTGTATTCTGCTGTCAGATTATTTTATTCTGTCGAAGATACTTCGCTACCAGTTGATAAAGATTCCTGACATATTACCTTTATTTCACAATAGTGTGGTGTTCAACAATCCAAAGAACGTGAGATCATATATACCGAGCATGTATATCCGAAAACAAACATCATCAATGCATTAAATAACAACGATATTATTTGGTATCAGAATAACAATATAATTGGCATTGTGGTACATCAAATACTCAATAAGAGCATTTAAGTGTGTATATATACACACATATCTATATAATAATATAGAGGGTGTTGTGTACTTATTCCAATTGTATGACTATAAATAAATAACTTTATATCCAAACATTTCCTGTGATAGTGTGTCCATCATAATTTGTCCATGCATCGATTATAAACAGTAAATCAAATAAAACATGATATAATTACTAACGTAGGATACTCGTAAAGTGCATCAGCAAAGTGTCTAGATACTCGTTGGCAATCGTATTCATATAAAGAAAGAGAGAAAGAACGAATAAAAGAAAGGATGAAAGGATGAAAGAAGGAATGAAAGGATGAAAGAATGAAAGAAAGAATGAAAGAAAGAGTGAAAGAAAGACAAAGAAAGAAAGACAAAAGAAAGAAAGAAAAGAAAAGAAAGAAAAGAAGGAAAAGAAAGAAAAGAAAGAAAAGAAAGAAAAGAAAGAAAAGAAAGAAAAGAAAGAAAAGAAAGCACTCAAGAAAGAAACAATGAAACAAATAAACAAGGGCACATTTGTTATTGTACCCTAGTTTGCTAGAAGGTCGTCAAGGTAGAGCGAGCAAAAGGAGCATGAAGCGTGAACACGGTCAAGGTCGCCTTCAACCACTGTGCGGAGGTGACACAGCTGTGGTCACGTGGCAACCCCTGGGACGCAGTGTCGTGTGTCACTGACCAGTACTACGGACAGTCCCAGACCAGGGCCTGCACATTCCGCGCATTGTCCCTGACCTCCTTAGTGACCGACACGCAGCGGGGGGCGGGCGGGGGGGGGCGTGTGTGGTGGGGGGGGGAGCTCTTTGGTGACAACAGGTCAGGGGTGGCGTGTGTGGTCAGGCAAAGAAGACGCACCACCAGAACAATGGATGGCGCCAGCAATACATGTGATGGGGAACTAGCAGAGGAGGGGGTGGAGAAGAAGGGGGTAGGGCAGGAGATGGTGACTGAGGAAGGTGAAGGGAGGGGGGGGGGGGGGGGGTAGGGCAGGAGATGGTGACTGAGGGAGGTGAAGGGAGGGGGGGGGGGGGGGGCAAAGAGGAGGAAAAGGGGGGAAGAGGGGAGCGACGGTGGCGAAGGGGAGGGCTGAAGGAAAAGGGTGGCGGAAGGGGGGGGAAGAGGAGGGGAAAATTGGGGATGAGGAAGAAGGAAGAGGAGGACGATAAGAGGGGGGGGAGAAGAGGGGTGAAGAAAGGGGATGTTAAGGGGGTGGGGGGAATAGGAGGAAGGAATAGGGCGGTAAGTGAGAGGGGAGAGGAGAAGAGGAGATGGTAAAGTGGTAGTGAAGGAGAAGGAGGAGGGGCGGAGGAAGCGGTAGGAGTGCGGGAAGACCTTGTTTTTTGTTGTTTTTGTTTTACGTGCTAGCAACATCTAAGGTCATATCAGGACGAGTACTGACTTATAACAGTGCGCACTCATAGCGACTTTACCATGACCTGATATCCCACTCAATCACATTATCCTGACACTGAGCCAACCAGTCCTTGGCCGATGCTATTAATGCCGAGCACCAGGCTCGGAAGTGACAAGTATCAATTTTTAAGTCCTTGGTTTGACTCGACTAGGATCCGAACCCACAAACTCAGGGGTTCGGATCTCCCGATCTCCCCAAACAGGAGACGGATGCTCTACTCATTTGGCCACCCCGTCTGGTGGAGGAAACCCTTGGCAGGAGGAGGACGACATAGGCGGGGGGGGGGGGCAAGGTGGGGCGGAGACAGGCCATCAGAATGAGGTTGGGGTAGGAGGGAGGAGGAGGAGAATTTGATTTTGAAGGGGAGAGGGCAGCGCTAATCCAAAGAGAAGGAGCAAGAAGCAACAACAGATAAATAAACCAGTAGATGATGAAACAGAATTCAAATCGACGTCAAACTGCTTGGATGGACAGATGGGACACGGAATGTTTCAGAGAGTGTGTGTGTGTGTGTATGTGTGTGTGTGTGTGTGGAGGTTGGGTGGGAAGGGCGGACGAGAGAACAGCATCACAGATCTAAGTGAAAAGGGAAACATTTGGTGTGTTACTAAGTACGTCAATGCAAGGGATATTCAAAACACCAAACCAATCCTACTTTCCTCCGCCAAATAAATAGTGATGGTCAACACCGAAGCATCAAAACAAGAAGTAATAATAGAACAAATAGAGAGAACAAGAGAATTATTACTATTCATACTAGGAATTTCCAGGAGGGATTTTCAGCTATAAAAAAAAGATAATAATTCCAAGTCACTTAGAATAACACCATCGGGAAACACTAAATATGACAATCTACTTCCAGGCAAGTTGAAAGCTTCGGTTAAGGTCCAAATATATTGCAAAGGAAATCTGTTTTATTTACACAGAAAGATGTATTGGTCCGCTTAGTTATTAAAATACCACTCCCCCTGAAAAAGTGTTGTCAGGTATGTATTAAAACTGCAAAGTCCGGTAAAAGCATATCATTTTAGAGGGAAAGAAACATTAACCTAGCTTTGATCCTACATGCTCAGCTTATATAGATATTGGCTCATTTATTAAGGATAAACATAAAATCAAACTCAGTGAACAAAATAATCCTCGTGAAAAAGCAACATAAATAAATAAGCATTCAACAACAGTTAAAATAATCCTGGTGGGAAAATCGACGATACATACACAATTAAAAATAATGAAAATAATCTTGGCGAAATAACTCAAAACAGTGAATATAATTTCGATGAAAAGAAATCACCATCCATAAATACACAATCAAAAACGGTGAAAATAATGTTAGTGATAATAATTCCTAATCAGTAAATAAACTATGAAAAATAGTGGAAATAACCCAGGCGAACAGTGAATGAAATAAACAGCGAAAGGGAAATCAAAGTAAATGTTCCTGTTGACCCGACCCCTACCATCAATACACAATCAAACACGGTGAAAATAATATTGGTGGGGGAAACTATGATAAATATACAACTAAAACAGTGAAAATAACCTTGATAAAAAAACATTAAAAGTATATATACATACAATGTAATCACTTCCTCCCCCCCAACCTGCCGCCCGAAACAACCACACCTCCCAGAGGCATAATCCCTTAAACTACACGAGGACAGGAACTTATTTGTAACAACCTCCTTCTAGAGCTATAATCATCTCTTAACATCAAACAGAATCGCGCTAAAAATAGAAGTCGGCTCGTGAATACATACTTCACAAATACCCTTTCTATAGTACTCAGCTCTGAGGGACCAGGGACCAGGTACCAGGGACCAGTGGACGTCTGAGGACACAGTAGACAACTTGCAAAGGAAAATCTTCAAAGGAATCCATGCGGCGACACTGACCTCACCATATATAGAATGAGATGCTAAGTGATTACAGTAAATTTTAAAAACCACTAAAAAAATAACAACAAAAACAAAAACACACCAACAACCCACAGGCGAAGTAAACTCTCTACGTTAGATTGTCACATGCATGATGGTTGTCATTAATTCTGGTTCTAATCTCTCTCTTTTTCTTCTACAGTAAAACATCTCTATAGCGACACCTCCACAGATCGACTACTCCCCTATGTCGATCGCTATATTTGGGTCCCAACAATACCATTGTAATGATATTCCAACTCGCTAAAGCGACCACCTCCCCAAATGGATCACTTCGTCCCATGGTCGGTCGGTTTAGAGAGGTTTTACTGTATATGGTTAATATGGTATTTCCACCTTATGGGGTTTCAGGATGTGTCTCTCGCCAAGTGATATGAAATTAGATAAGACCGCAGAGCGATTCAGTCTAATTTGTTATCAATCCACAATAGGTAAATAATGTCACACATTATTGGTGGAAATACCATGTTAATTTTGTATTACAATACCCTGATATTACGGTTGATAATATATATGCTACCTTTGGAATAGTTTCTTGTGAATTGATTATTTAACTTTTAACTTGTTTGTTCGCCATTTCTAAAAATGAATTGACACACAGAAGTCACTTCTGAAGATCTTAGTAAGAAAATGTCCAATTTTATCATAAAAATAAAAGGTCAAGTTGAATCCATATATAGTCATTCTTTCTCGTTCCAACTCATCAGCCAGAGATTTGTGAGTATAAGACGAGTTCGATAAAAAAAAATGGAAAATAGTACCAAACAAATGGCACTAGTACTGTTAGCATGGAATGATATAAGACTACCCCAAATGGTAGAGAAAACTGCCCTGTTCAACACTGGTAGTGTACCGGTAATAATAAAGTTGAATAGTCCGGTGGTTTGGGGTTTCTTCCCTTTTTTTAATAGATAATATATTAGGTCGATCTTCAAAATTGACATTGTTAGTTTAAAGTAAGTTTAACTGCAGAGCATTGAAAACAAGCCCGATCATCCGAGTTTATATGTTATGGACAGCATAAACACCCCATCAATAAAAAAATTAATGAATTGCTAATTTTGGAGACATGTTAAATAGATGCGTGGGGTGCATGTTAAAGTTTTGACCACAAAGGCTTCAGAAATAAGAGGGTCTATTATATCGACTTAGTATACCTTACTAGTAATAGTAGAAGTATGCATCAATAAATGCTTAATGAGCATACCAGTATCAAACTTGAATATGTAGAAGTAAATTTAGGTCACTGCTTTGGTTCCGAAATGTTCATTTTCTTGAAGATTCATACTGCCTATAATGGATAAGTCTGAATAGACTAGTTTTCACCATTAGACAGTTTGTCCATAGAAAGCCCGAGCATACACTTTTACCGACCCAAGGGATTTTTAACCTCCCACACCACATAGACATGGTAGGAGAGCAACTGGCCTTTGATGACGCTGTAAGTTATACACAGCCGTGGAAATGCAAATTGGTAGAGGTGGGGGCACAGGGAATCGAATGCCTGACCTTCAGATTAAGAGTCAGATCTAGAAAAAAGTCAGACACTCTAACCACTCCGCCACAGAGAACACCAAGGCATTCTTTTGTTGGAATATACAGCTTTGAAATAAACATTTGGAGCACAATGTGTGAACAGTATTTGACTTTAGATTTTTATGAGAACTTTGTTAACGGTGATATAGTAGGAATATATATGTGTAGCATTTGTGAACTGATCAGAGAATATCCGTTGGTCTGTGCTGTTGAGGTTCACGATAATAATGGTTTAGCTCATAGAAAGGAATCTGGATCATGCGGCTTTTCAGCACCGCAGATCTCTCAGTAATTGTTCAGGTTATATGTTAACAAGCACATAAATGGACTTTAAAGGGTTTTTTAAAGTATTACCTTTGCATCTCATATGCTATTAAAAACAAATCGGAATTTAGTCAACCCCTCCCCATACCCCCCTCCCCCCCCCCACCGCCATAGATAGGTTATTATTGTGCCACCTTTCTGAAAGTAAAGGTTTGTGTCCTCTGATTAAATTTGCATCGTCTGATGAAAGGATCAAATTTCAGAAACAACCAAACTTTAATTCTACATATTCAACAGTACACTTATTAGGCCTATATTGCTGCATTGAATGAAATGAATACTAACTTAATAGAACCTGTTACTGCTGAAACCTATGATGTCAGAATTTGAGATGCACACCAAAATTAACTTGGCATGCTTTCAAACGAATTGTCCCCAAAGTTAGCTATTTACCATAAAAGTTACTTTAAACTAATGTGAAGTGGATTCTAATGAGTACTCTAATATATTTACCTCAACAGAAAATGGCAGAAACTCAAAGCCACCATAATATGCAACATTAACAACCGCATATAAGTGCTTTCAATTTTTTTTAAATTTGTTAACAGTGTTAATAGGACATATTTGAATATGCCTTTCATAAACTATTAAAAACATAACAAAATTTAGTCGACGACCCTCCCCTGCCATCGGACTTATATCTTTGCGTCACTTTTCTGACAGTTATGACATTTGAATGAATGGCTTGTATCTAGTTAACTATCATAACTCTCCAGTTGGAGCATGTTGGGAAAAAGTGAAACCATTTCCAAACTGATTTATTTGTTAAAAAACAATAAATAAACAAATAAAATGGTATAGGTTATGAATGAGCAGCAGTCTATGACGCCCCCCCCCCACTCCCCAGGCACCCACATAGCTCATTCCCCCCCCCCCCACCTTCCCCTATCCCCCCCCCCCCCAATACCCCGCAGGGACATCACTAAGAGGAGGGAACAATGGCCGACTGACCCGCGTCATTGTCAGTGTCCGGGTGGGGTAAATGCCAAGGCGCTGGGGGATTGTGGGGTGCGTGCACGGCTTGGGGGGGAGGGGGGTTGTATAGGTATGGGGGTTGTACTTGTAGTTTGGCTTAGAGGGTGCAACTTGGTAGGTTGCCTCTTTTCCCCCTTTAAAAAAAATGTATTTAAACAAATATATTTGTAAGTGCATTTTGTAACCGGGATACTTGAATGTGATTTCAATGGTGCGAAACGGTGGCTGTGGATTGGGCGTGGCAGTGCCGTGCCACACTGTATGCTACAACCCCCCTCCCCCCCCCCCTCCCCCACACACACATTTGGGGATGACAAACGCTCAGGGCGGGGCCGAGAAGGCAGGCACTTCACACGTCAAAGACATCGATTCATCATCAAGGTGCTTTGTGGAATGTGTCGTGTGTGTATTATCAGACCGGCCATTGCATTGGCGTTCCTCTATTTAAAAAAACAACAACAAAAGGCCTGACAATACACTTACTCATGCTCATGAAAGAAGAAAAAGCATATGCTGGTTCCGTACTGATACTCTACTCTAGTGTAGTAGTGACAGCAGGGTGCAAGCTTATCATCTACATGTGTTTCGGTGGTTGTTGGAATTTTACGCCCTGGCAACATCTAAGGTCATATCAGGACGGGTACCGACTTATGACAGTGCATACTTATCATCTTATGGCGAATTTATAATGCTGCCCCACTGGCACTGGGAAATCAGGCCGCCGGCACTATGGCCTGATATCCCACTCAGTCACATTATCCTGATACTGAGGCTCAGTCTGAGCTAACCACACGTGGAGTTCTAGATATTAAACAAACAATAAATATACCCATCATTGCGCATGTCTCGTTAATTGGACTCTGGCTGCCATTGTTAGTATATTATTCATTAGACTCGGTAGTGGGCGGGGCGAGGTGCTTTGTTTATGTTTATAAGAAACCTTTAGAATTAATGACACTCTTACTCATAGACACCACTGTGAATGGTACTATTGGTGGGTATGTCAACCGGCACGTGAGGTCCTTGTGTTGGTTGACGGTTTGATCTAAATGGTCATGGATTTATCCGTTTGGCTTGAAGTGAGGCCGGCATGGGTGGGCAGCACAGCTGAGCCCCGCCCCCCCCCCCCCTTCCAACAACAACCCACCCCCTCACATCCCACCCTCCGCCCCTACATTGGCTTTGCCCGTGAAGCCAGTGCCTACCTGGCCGGCCTTGGGTTGGCTGTCGGGCCGTCAACACCATACCTGGCCGGCTGGAAGCCTCCCGCCTCCGCCGTCCACCGCCCCGACCTCGGATCGCGGCGGTGATGGTGGACAGGACAGGGCAGGTTCCCTGACGGCGATCGCCAGTCTGCCGATCGCCACCGACAACATACAAACGACACGTCTACGACACCGGTCGTAACGACGACGGACAATGTCACACGAGTAAAAGTCGGGAATAACGAGATTCAAATACTCACTGTCAGTCGGTCGGTTCGCGGCGCCCGCTCGATTTCAGCCGGGGATTGTAAAAATGGCGCACCTTGTTCTGATTGGCTGTGCGGGCGGCGCCTGGCGGGCGTTCGGGGCCGCACACTCGGCCAAAGCGCGCCAAACTCAGCCGTCTTACTTAGCACGGGTGATATTCGAGAAATTCGGCGTGGATTGGCCGGACGGTGTACTCCACGATCAGAAATGGCGGCTTCTCTAGTTGTACTATTGTCTCGCGCCCGATATTACGCGGGGGAATCCCGCGCCTGCATGTGTATGTGTATGTATATGTGTGTGTGCGTCGGGGTCCGGGCGAGGTGCAACGCGTCACAATATTTACCTGCCCGCTGTTGGCGTACGCTCTGGTGTGTGTGTGTGTGTGTGTGTGTAGTGTGTGCGTGTGTGTGGCTGCCGCTGCCAGGGGCGGCGGGCTCAGTCAGTGAAGCAACGCAAACATCACACAGCTGACCCACCTGGAACTACACACACACTCACACTCACGCACATGCGCGCGCACACACACGCTGGCTGGTAGGTTGGTAGGTAGGTAGGTCGGCAGGTAGGCAGGCGGTCTCGGCACCCAGGTGAGATGATGGTGGGTTGGCTGCAGTCCACACGGTCAGCATCACACTACATTCGGCAACACTGCCTCGTTGGATGAAATCGAGACGGGCTTACTGAGTCCACCACAAACTTTATTCAGTCTGGCCGCCCTCGCCCGCTTGCTACCTGGATGGCTAGACACACATGTCACACTGGGGTCTTAATCGGTGTTTGTTTGGGCTCTATTTAAGTGCGCGGTAAGCCCCCCCCCCCCCCGCTCCACCCTCCTACCGCCTCTCCTCTCAACACACACACACACACACACTCACGCACCTACACACCGCCACACTCATCAGTAAGCGTTGCCATGGTAGTGACGCCAACAGGGAGATCTCGTTATGCGGGGAGCTGTCATTTAACACTACTGCCATCCCCTCCCCTTCCCCCCTCCCTCCCTCCTTTCCCCCACTTCCCACAATGCACCACGCACCACTCGGCGCGGTGTGTGGAATCCGGGCCCCCACAGAATTCCTGACCCAACATAATGATCTAAACAAACATGTAATGAATGGGCTCTTTGCCTTTAATTCCTTCCCATAGTGCCATGTCGCTGCAGTAGAAAAGTGGCGAGGTGCCTTCACTAACCTTTTGAATCGGACGCAGTGATCGATTTGGTAGAGCGTAGGCCTCCCGTGCGTAAGATCGGGAGTTCGATAACCAATCGAGTCAAACCAATGACTTACAAAATTGATACTTGCTGCTTCCTAGCTTGGCACTCAACATTAATAGGATAAGGAGAGGACTAATTAGCTCAGTGTTATGATAACTAAGTGGAATATCGGGTCATGGTGCTGGTGGCATGATTTCGCAGTGGGGCAGCACTATAAAGTCGCCATGAGTGCGCACCGTCACAAGTTGGTACCCGTCCTGATATGACCTTAGATGTTGCCAGGGAGTAGAACTCCAACAACCAACTAGCTGTTTGGATGACTGGGGCGGAGGAGGGGTTGGAGGTGTGGGATGAATAAATCCCCTCCACCTACACGCGTTCGTACACACGCACCTGCTGAAGGGGCTCCGTGAACACCCCCTAATCACCCTCTTATGTTGAATCAATGAGCCCCTTACCCCCACCCCTCTTTGAGTAAGAAAGGTTCCCGGCGACCACAGAGGAAGGGGCAAGAGGCGGCCGGGGCGGGACATGTGTGTGTGTTTCCCGGGGGGCGGGGAGGGGAGGCTGGGGGTGACCCGCAGGGCAGGCGCTCTCTGGCACGGCGGGTGCTCTCTGTTGTAACATAAGGCAAGGGGCGGGGGGCGGGAAAGGGCCTTTGTTGACGTTAGATGTGGAACCATCGTGTTTACCATTGTACTGCCACTCGGTTTGAACGGTTGAATGGAGGGCTCGCCTCTGAGGGTTATTTTTGCAGTGTTCAATGCTCAATGTTAACCCACATGTGGAGAAGGGTCATGGTACACTGGGTTTCAGAAGTTAATGTAGTGTGCCTACGTATGCTGTACCAACATAGTTAACACACTGCCATAAGAGGTGAGGCGGAATTAGCTTCTTCACTAATTGATTGCTTGCTTCATTTTTTAAAAATCTGTAAAATGTATTACTGATCTGAAATTTACACCTTCGTTTTGTCGCGGTAAGTGTTACTACAATGGTATTTACTAAAATGGTATTTTATATATTAAGCAATTGTTGCCCGATACGGAGCTTCATGCCATGGACACCCGACGATGATATGAAGAAGTTGGCATACATTGCAGAATCCGTGAGTTTATGGTTTGGAGTTTTACGTTCTAGCAACGTTTAGCAGGTTTGTTTGTTGTTGTTTTACGTCCTAGCAACATCTAAGGTCATATCAGGAGGGGTACCGACTTGTGACAGTGCACACTCACTGGGAAACCAGGCCGCGGGCACCATGACCTGACATCCCACTCAGTCACATTATCCTGACACCGAGCCAACCAGTCCCTGCCCTATACTATTTATGCAGTGCGCCTGGCTAGGAAGCGACAAGTATCAATTTTTAAGTCATTGGTTTGACTCGACATGGGTTCGAACCCACGATCTACCAGCACGGGAGACGGGCGCTCTAACTCATTCGGCCATCCGGTCTGGTCCCGTTTAGCAGGTAAAATTAGGATGGGTACAGATTGTGCACACTAAGAGGCACTTTAAAATCCAAGACCATGAGTTGATATCCCACTCAGCCACATTATCGCTGCACTTAGCCAACCAGCCTATATATATATATATATATATATGTATATATATATATATATATATATATCCACAACAAAATTCAATTTCCGCTACTACGAATGCATGTGAATCACTATTAAAGATGGGGTAGCCTGTTCAAAACTGCTGTTAATATTAATTTGTGAATCCAGTAAATCCCTTTTAGATGCATTGCGTTATAATTTAAGGTCAAGTAACAGTCAGGACTGTGACCCACAAATGAAGCTCATAATCCTCTTCTCGTGTTGAACTAGGCTGTCATTGCTCTCAGGATGAGCTTTATAGAAATACGTCGAACTGGAAAGGGTTGCAAGGTGTTCTCAGATATGTTTCCATTGGTTGCAGGGTTGTTAAAAACTAACTAGTAACCTAAATGTTCTATTCTCAGAGTATTTAAAGCTGTCCGATGAAGCATCAAATTTTCAAAACCAAACAATAGATTTGACTCTAGATACCTAACTTAGATACATCGTGACCTTACTAGAAAAAGGTTGTATCTGACAAAATGAGCGAATTTGTGTTATGGGTGTAAACATGTTCTATCTACAAAAGGCTATCATGCAGTTACACAACTGTTTCTCAACTTGTATTTTTCACTGAGATATATTAAAAATAATATTGTTCTATCTGCTTTGCTATCATGCAGTTACACAGCTTCAGTCCTCATTATCTCGAAAGCACCATTTGTCAGATAGAACCTTTTTATAGTAAGGTCGTGACATGGAGTGATGCACCTATTAAGCATTTGTTGCCAAAGAGAAGGGAATAATGAGTGAATTAAATAACATGTTGCTGCGGAAGCCCATGGTGTCAGGGTTTTGGCATGCTTACCAAAACTAATTTATGCAGGTATTGCAGGTATTGCAATACCTCAGGGAGTTTGACGCCCCTGCCCTGCAGAGTTGTAAACCTCTGCCTTGTCGTACAGGTTCTTGCCAGAGCCGAAGGCTAAGGGAGCAAACCCTGAACAGAAAACCATGTCACTGTGGCAGCATCAAGGGCGGTTGATGTATGGAACTCCCAACATCTCCCGACCACCCACTGCAGGGACAAATAGTTTTGCGCCTGTCTGGACATGTTCTTGCCAGTGTGAAACCTCTATTTGCTCCCCGAGAGAGTGACACTGGTAACTTGCAAAAGCCAGCAGTACTTCAACACTTTTGCAGGCAGCTTTCATGAAATACCACTCTAACAGCAGAGAGCTAAATGGAGAGCGGCAGTCAAGTAATGAAAGCAGTCTTTGTCGCATCGATTTGACATGTGTACACTTCAAATATCTCAAAATTTAGCCATTTAAAATAAATCTTCGTTCAAGCTAAAGCAGGGTAGATTATAACAATCAATTTAATATTTTTATCTGAGAAAAATAACCAACCAACCACTGTGACTGAAGGTTGCAATAGGCTGCAGCACTTCTATGGGCACCCCTGCGAAGGGGTCCCATGGTAAAGGTTGTGTCTTAATCAAAGCAGCCGCAAAGTATTTGTTTATGGGGAATTGCGGGAAGCAGCTGCCCGCTGGGAACATCTTCATCCTGGGTGGCGCGCCATCAGCAGGGAGGGGGGGGGGGGGGTCAGTAGCACGAGATCCAGAGCGGTCAGTAAGCAGGATCTCTCCAGGCTGTTCAGTGACAGCAGGCAACTTCCACTAAGTTCCAGGTTGTTCAGTTGGTTGTTTGTTGGAGTTTTACGTCCTGGCAACATCTAAGGTCATATCAGGAAGAGTACCGACTTGGGACAGTGCACACTCATGGCAACCTTATAGTGCTGCCTTCACCATGACTCGATATCCCACTCACTCACAATATCCTGACATTGAGCTAAGCAGTTCTTGCCCTATCCTATTAATGCCGAGCGCCAGGACAGGAAGCGACTAGTATCAATTTTAAAGTCATTGGTGTGACTCAACCGAGAACCGAACTCCCGACCTTCTGCACGCGAGGCACGCACTTTACCGATTAGCCCACCGGTTCAGGTTGTTCGGTGATGGCAGGCAACTTCCAGGTTGAATGGAGTTAAATTCAATAGGGACGTTGATGAAGAAAGAAGATGGAATAATCCTCGTTTGTAATCATCAAGAACAGGTCGCACCCAACACGGAATAGCTCAGGCAAATGTGCAGCACCAGTCAGGAAAGGGCGGAGGCATCAGTGAGGTATATGACAAACAATAGAGATAAGGCTAGTTATCTCTTAGCGGGCTGACAGAACGCGCTCATCCCATATAGAGGGCTAGTGGGCTGGGTTATGGCTGAGGAATTTTGGCGCGAAAGAAAGATTAGGCCTATCTTCTGTGCGAAAGTCCAAAGCGAGATACCCGTTGGTCGTCGTAAAGGCGCGGACTTGACATTGAGGACGATCCGGAAACTGATTGGATGGAATACACCACGTGACCACCAGCCGTGTTTCTCTTACGTAGAAAACAGGATTCGTCTGTGGCTCTATGAATTAAGCATGTGCTATTGTTAGTGCCGACTTGTCATACGCTATATACATTTTATTCGCTTGGTTTTTATTATATTATATATATCTTCTTCTTTTTTTAAATTCTGCTTTTGACAGCATCGTAGCACATTAACTGCGTTGTGGTAATATGGGAACCCTTGTATCAAATTGAGTTGTTATTCCCTTTCCTCATACATAAATCGATGGATACTGCTTCCCGTGACGGGCTTACTGTTGTGCATAGTCTACAGACACAACATATACCTCTCCACAGCAGTATAAATTAGACCGAATCGGTAAGAAAGCTGCCTGCTTGGCTGGTTGTGGGTTTGAACCATGATTGAGTCAAACCAATGACTTGCAAAATTGATACTTGTTCTACCTAGCCTCACGCTTGGCTTTAGTATGACAGGATGGGGTAGGATAACGATTGGTTCACTCATTATCAGGGTAATATGACTGGCTGTCAAATAGGGTCACGGTGTTAGTGGCTTGGTATCCCTTTAAGGCGGCACTATAACGTCATATGAGTGTTCAGTGTCATAAAAAAAAAATTAAAAAATAAGCATACCACATCCATTGCTTCTTGTGATGAGACTTCCTCTCAGCCGATTCTGAGCAAATTCACATATGTATAAATAATCGGATCCCTCTTCTTTTTTTACACTTGGCAAAGGCCCAGACTCAAACACTCTGTTGATGTCAAGCTCATGACAAAACCAAACAATACAGTCCGCATAAGTGTGTACCTAGTTTGAGCTTTTAACGCCAGGATCGCGGTGGTATGTCGGCAAGTAACAGGTGATCACGGCAGTGCATGAACCCTGCCAAATAGATTCCCATCTCGTGAATGTGGGTGTGTGAGTGTGTGGGTGGGTGTATATGTGGGTGTGGGTGTGTGGAGGTGTGTGCGCGGGTGGGTGTCAGAGGCGGAGGTATGCTCAGGTGGTGTATATTTTGTAGGGGAGTGACAATATCCCAAATGGTCGGTATCAAAGCTGGCATAGTGTCAAGGTATCAAAGCTCTCATACTCATAGTGTCAAGGTATCAAAGCTGTCATAGTGTCAAGGTATCAAAACTGTCATAGTGTCAAGGTATCAAAGCTGTCATAGTGTCAAGGTATCAAAGCTGTCATAGTGTCAAGGTATCAAAGCTGTTATGGTGTCAAGGTATCAAAGTTGTTATAGTGTCAGGGTATCAAAGCTGTCATAGTATCAAGGTATCAAAGCTGTCATAGTGTCAAGGTATCAAAGCTGTCATAGTGTCAAGGTATCACAGCTGTCATAGTGTCAAGGTATCAAAGTGTCATAGTGTCAAGGTATCAACGCTATCATATTGTCAAGGTATCAAAGCTGCCATAGTGTCAAGGTATCAGCTATTTATTGTTGCTGATTGGAATAAGACTATTGGACTAAAAATTGTTGGAATGTAAACTGATTCCTCTAGAATGAGATCCTTGCCAAAACACCAGCTTTAACAGCCATTTTCAAAGACGGTTAATTTACTATCTATTTTTTCCTTTTTTATTTTGCTGACATGACCGATTAATATGAATAAAAAAATATGCTTGTGGCCATGGTTTAAAATGTACACAATAGTGTGGTATGTGTAGCCCCGCATAAGCCTGAACGAAGATTGATTGATTAAGGCTTTAGATTCTAGTCACATTTGAGATTATTCCATGGTTGGTTGTTGGAGTTTTATGTCCTGGCAACATCTTAGGTCATATCAGGATGGATACCGACTTGTGAAAGTGCACACTCATAGTGACTTTATAGTGCTACCCCACTGGGAGACCAGGCCACCAGACCATGACCTGATATCCCACTCAGTCACATTATCCTGATGCTGAGCCAACTAGTCCTTGTCCTATCCTAATAATGCCGAGCACCTGGCTAGGAAGCAACAAGTATAAATTTAATTGGTTTGACTCAACCAGGATTAGAATCTCACGATCAGCGCACACTCACATTAGAATTAGAAATGAGTCCTAGTGTGATACAAGCACCATGATGTTATATCCCACTCAGTCGATGGTCTGGGACCCAAATAAAGCGATCGATATAAGGGATTGGTTGATCTGTGGAGGTGATCGGTTAGAGAGGTTTTACTGTATCAATATCGCATCACTATACAGCTCCGGTCACCGACTGATATCCATCTTTAGCTGATCTAAAATATTGCCGGGCCTTAAATTCCCACAATCTAGCGCTCACTTATACTCGTCTCTCCCTCCTTTGTTTGGTTGCACAATTTCGTTATTAGCATAGCAAATTAAGACAACAGAACTTCATTCCAACATTTAAGAATTACATAATTTGCTATGCCATGCATGTCTTTCCTTTTTCCTTTAAGAAAAGTTGGGATTAGTAAAATGTTGTCCAGTCAACGACCATGGCTGGTTACCGGCAGTGCTCGTGCTAATTGCAATATCCGGTGCAATATTTAACTAAATCCATGACGGGTCATAATGCTTCCGATCGGTAGCAGTAGAACTGCAGGACATGCCAAACTCAATGCTGTTGGTCTCATGCCTGTCTCTGAAGGCCCGGTCACATACACATTAGTGGACATAGTTGAACGTAGTGGAGGCTAACCTAGTTGAACGTAGTTGAACGTAGTTGAACACAGTTGAACATAGTGCAAAGTACCGACATCCATACTTCTCCATGACGATAACGTGATAAGAACATCTGTGGGTTGTGAGTTCCGATTTAAGCTTTGGACATGTTCAAAAGAGCACTACGTTTGAGGCAGACGTATCCTCTGTGATGATAACGTACTCTAGCATACTCTAGCATACTTCTTAATGTACTCTAGCATACTCTAGCATACTCTAGTGTACTCTAGCGTTCCGTAGCATACTTTGACCCACACAAAAATTTGGCCATTCTGCCATGCCATTAGTGGATGAAGTTGAACATAGTTGAATGTAGTGGAGGGTAACATAGTTGAATATAGCTTAATGTAGTTGAATGTAGTTGGACGTACCGGGATCCATACCGTAACATACCAGGATCCGTACCATAACGTATTTATCCGTACTATTAGGTGGGTCATCAACCAAAGCCTGCCATACCTTAACATATTTGAACGTAGTGACAGCATGTTTTACCCATGTTATTCTATCTACGTTCAACTACGTTCACTGACGTATGTGTGACCGACCCTTAATGAATGAGACTGAAGCCAACATAGTCCGACTTATCCAGTTTTTAATTCCTTTTCAGCCACTTGTAGCAAGTAGTCAGTGGGATGACTCATTTACAGTGAACCAACATTAATCCAGCCTACTCTGTTTCCAGCACCACAGTCAACCCTCATTAATCCAGACTACTTTATTCCCAGCACCACAGTCAACCCTCATTAATACAGACTACTTTATTCCCAGCACCACAGTCAACCCTCATTAATCCAGACTACTTCATTCCCAGCACCACAGTCAATCCTCATTAATCCAGACTACTTTATTCCGAGCACCACAGTCAACCCTCATTAATACAGACTACTTTGTTCCCAGCACCACAGTGAATGCACATTAATCCAGACTACTTTATTTCCATCGCCACAGTCAATCCTCATTAATCCATCTAGACTACTTTATTCCCATCACCACAGTCAACCCTCATTAATCCAGTCTACTTCATTCCCAGTACCACAGTAAATCCTCATTAATCCAGACTACTTTATTTCCAGCACCACAGTCAACCCTCATTAATCGAGACTACTTCATTCCCAGCATGACAGTCAACCCTCATTAATCCAGACTACTTAGTTCCCAGCACCACAGTCAACCCTCATTAATCCAGTCTACTTCATTCCCAGCACCACAGTCAATCCTCATTAATCCAGACTACTTTATTTCCAGCACCACAGTCAACCCTCATTAATCCAGACTACTTCATTCCCAGCACCACAGTCAATCCTCATGAATCCAGACTTATTAGTTCCCAGCACCACAGTCAACCCTCATTAATCCAGACTTAGTTCCAAGCACCAGTCACGCCTTATTAATCCAGGTTGATGCCCAATAGCCGATGATAAAAATCAATGTGCTCTAGAGGTATCGTTAAATAAAACAAACTTTATTAATCCAGATTACTTCCTTCCAGCACCAGTGAACACTCTGCAGTCTATCTACCTAGATATTGGAACACTTACATAGATTGATAAATTACTTCCACAAAAATAACCCTGAATCATAAATATATACAGACCCTCAAGTCACCTTACTACATGTGATTATAACCAGTCAGTTCACAACAACGGATAAATAACATGAAGGCTATGAGAAATTCTTAGTTCGTCTGGGGTTTTATGTCCTGGTAACATCTACGATCATATCAAGACGGGAACAGACTTGTGACAGTGCCCACTCATGGCAACTTTATAGTGCTGCTCCACTGGAAGACCAGGCTGCTGGCACCATGACCCAATTTCCCACCCAGTCCTAACACTGAGCTAACCAGCCTTTGCCCTAGTGATGCTAAGTGTCAGGCTAGGTAGCGACAAGTATTAATTGTGTAAGTCATTGCTTTGACTCGGCCGAGGTTAGAACTCTAGACCCTTCTGCCCGATTTGGGCGCCACGCCCGGTGCACTCTCACGTTGTAAAGACTTATCGCGTAAGGAATGCATGTTAAAGCCATGTGATGCTAATTGCATGTGTAAAGCTACGTGATCGTAATTGCTCTCCCACGACAACCTGGGGCTGGGGGATGTACTGTTTCGTCGGCTCATCGGTTTGTTTAGCGCCCAGCATTGATCGGCAGGAATCAATATATAGTATGACGGTGACAGCAGGAATGTGAGGAAAGGTGGAGGCGGCGATCCTCCAAGTGGTTGTCTTCGAGCTGCATAGTCCGATGAAAGCATCCAATTTTGGAAACCAAAACAAGTATCTACATTTCATTCTACATATATAAATTGATGGTGCAGTCATTAAGATTTGGTGTGACATAGAAGGGACTACAAAGTCGGTTTAATACATAATACTGTGGACAATTATGGTGTCAAAGTTTTGATGTGCATGCCAACATTTGTTACATATTTACACTTCAAATATCCATACCGTTATCCTTTTAAAATAAAAGTTACCTTAAACTAAAGTAAGCTATTTTATAACGAGCTACCTAATGTATATATATATCTTTAAAGACAGAAACCTGTCCTGATTGACCTTAAATGTTGCCATGACGTAAAACTCCAACAACCATCCATTAAAGACAAAAAAGGGGTAAGAACCTTAAAACCACCTGACTATGCAACTTTAAGGTTGGTTGGTTGTAGGAGTTTTATGTCCTGGCAACATCTAAGGTCATATCAGAACGGCTACCGACTTGTGACAGTGTGCACTCATGGCGACTTTATAGTGTTGCCCATTGGGAAATCAGGCGACAGCACCATTACCCAATATCCCACTCAGTCACATTATCCTGACACTAAGCTAACTAGTCCTTGCCCTATCCTATTAATGCCGAGCACCTGGCTAGGAAGCGACAACTATCAATTTTATAAGTCATTGGTTTCACTCGACCAGGAACCAAACTCCCGATCTCCCACACGCGCCCCGTCCTGATATGACCTTAGAAGTTGCCAGGACATAAAACTCCAACAACCGTCAACAATCTCCTGCACGCGAGGCCTGCGCTCTACCGAATCGGCCACTGCGCCCGGTGCAACTTTAAGGTGAATGAAGCCTGGTGGCATTGACTTGCCCACTCTCCACCAGCAATACATGATATTCACACGCATGCGCTGTGGCAACGGTCCCACAACCGTAGTGTTCATCGTCGCCGCCAGATGTCGCAGGAGTTGTGAATATTGTGTATTAATATAGTGACTGACTAGTTTGGAACCCTCCTAAAATTTTCAAAAGGGTCCAAACATGAAAATTTTATTTTTCTCGGAAGCTCCAATGACCCAAACGCAATATACTTTTGGAATTGTCAAAATATCCCAAAATTTGACTGACATACATGCATTTGAAAGTTAGTAACTTCCATAGCTTTTGTATGTGCTGTGGCAACGGTCCCACAGCCATCGTGTTTGTCGTCGCCGTGAGATGTCGCATGCATTGTGAATATTGTGTATAACACGCCCTAACCAACAGCCATTTGAGTAATCCGCAAAAGGCCCACTTGTGGCTGAGTCGCTCACTGTTGTTGTCAACCGGCTTATTATAATAACCCCCACCCCCACCCTATCCCACCTCCCCTTCTCACTCATTGCGGGGGTTGGCAGGCGGAGGAGGTGGTGCACAGTGTGCGTGGGTGTGGGTGTGGGTGCGGGGAGGGTGTAGTGCCTGTTCTATGAATGTTTTGCGAAAAAGCACAAAGAGAGAAGGGGGAGAGAAGATATTGCGACCTGTAATAACATATGGGTTTATAAACTCCATGATGAAATAAGGTATCGGCTTGAGATAGTTGTCGTCATATTGTAGTTGGATTCATTTCCCTTGAACGAATTTGGTGCTAGTGTGTTATTTTTTGTCATATAAGTGTTGAGGGTGTTACCACATTTCTTTCTCTTTAAATTAATTTGTGTTTAATTCAACGGAAATGTGCATTGACCGCGCTTGCAGCCCCGCCGCAACCCCCTGCAAAACGCCCCTCCCTCCCCAATACACCCTCCCAACCACCGCACCCACTCACACCCACCCACAAACCCACACACATCCCACCCCCGGCAGGTGACGAAACTGTCATTGTTATCCCATTGTTGGGCGTCGGGCGGAGTGGCGCGCTAATGCGGTGTGCTTGATTAATCAGACGCCGCCCTGCGTCTCCGGGGTAACAGTACGCCGCGGCGCGCCGGCCCCGGCGCGCCGGGCCGTAATTAGAAAGCCGCACCGCGCCGCCGCGCCGCCCCACCCGGCCCCCACCGCGACCGAAATCTGATTGAGATTTAATTATCTCCCAATAGACAGCATCCGATTGGCTGGAAGACGCTCTGCTGGGGGTGTGAGGGTTTCATTCAAATCACGAGCCCCCGTCTTTGAATAGTTCGTCGAGGCGCCGCGGTGAATTGGTTCTTCAGGGCTTTGTTTGTAAATGGTGCGTTTATCATTGCTATGTATGTGTTTTGGGGATTACGAAGATATACTATGAACATTGCGCTCAATATAGATGGGGGTAGTTATTATTCATGGAGGCGGTCTACTTAAAAATGACTGAGTTGGTTTGTCCGAGTTGGATACCTAACTACCTGCGGTTCAGTCGTGGGGGGCGGGGGGGCGGGGGGGGGGGGGGGCGCGCCGTGTGCACATAAGAATAACGGCCGCCAGGGGTTCGCCACAAGGCGCGTGGCTGCGGGTGACACAATTATATTACACGGGGGCTGTCGCGGTGACTGTCTTTTAACAAAACAAACCCCTAAAAAAGAAAGAAAAAATGTTGATCATTATTATTTATGTCATTGCATTATAGGTTGTCGGGGCAACCTCAAAACCGGATGTCATTTCTTGCCAGACGCCATGGGAAGCAAGTCGGTCATTTGTTATCTTTAATACTGTCGTGGGAGGGATGCAAATGGGAAATATTGCGCATAGAGAAGGATTCGAACCCATACTTCCTGCCATTCCGGGGCTGGCGCGGTAACCATTACACTCTATATAGGTTCTCTGATGCAATCATCCTACCTGTTTGTGTGCCACATTGCCCGAGAGGTCAGTGTAGACTACCACAATATTTACAAAATAATTGCACCTCGGTCTCTCTGTTTTGCCTTTCTGTGAAAATGGGAGGGCGGTTGATTCATGAGCAATGATATTCAGGTTAAAGTAAATGATTTGATTGTTAGGAAGAAAATAATATGAAGAAAACCTAAATTACTGTGATTCGGAGATAAGGGGGAGCCAGATGAATGGTGACAGTTGGGGTTTAAAAAAAAGAAGTTATTCAATGTCTTAAGTGAGTTGGATTAATGTCAAGAGTGGCCGACAATCAGTGGTCCAATAAGTCCTTCAATGGTGAACCTTGAACTGAGCCCTACGAAGTAGAGATTTAAAACAAAAATATGGGCGGTGGGCATGCTGAAGTCCGTGAGGTGTTGATTAACTGGAGGAGAGTAGCCGACTGACCTCCGGGGCCTGGGGGGGGGGGGGGTAGGCGTGTATCGTGACGAGTTGTAGTGTTAGAGTTCCCTGCAAGGAAAGACATCCTCTTCCTGATATTATGTACAATTTTCCCTTTATACCCTATCAATCTTGGCCCCAGCAGAGTGTGCGCAGTGTGAAGTTATTGTGACATATTCAGTTAGTGGTAATTTCTATATCAATTGTGAGCCTAATATGCTGTATATACAATATATGTTTCGAGTTCAGATGGTACTTGAGGAAAGATAGAGGCTGCTACCCAGCATATCGGCATACCACGTGGATGGTGGTGGGTGGGCAAAAGGGAGGTGGCACTGGTAGGGGAGATGGGGGAGGTGGGGAGGTGGAGGAGGTTGGGGAGGTGGTCACTACACATAAATAAAGTAATATGAGCCTGTCTCAAAAGGTGATAACTCCTTTTTTCGTCCATTGTAACGATTGACACAAAACAGCACAGAAACGGTTACACTGAAAACACAAGGACATTTGCTTCAAATCAATATGTATTCTATTGGGATTATGAAATGCCATGTAAAAACCAAATCAGTTTATCCTGAACAAATGCATAAGCAGATAGTATGTTGATCGATACAATGGACAAAGTTTTGTCCCATATTGCTTAGCACCTTTTGAGACAGTCTCATATATTATTTAATGTAAAATATTTGCTAAGATAATTGCCCTTCCATCTATCTACCTTAGAAACAAATAGATGGCAAGAACCTGATCAAGTTTGGTTATCAGGAGGCATGTGGCTGTAGATGCATTGAACTGGACTATTAATGAATAAACTATTACTGAATAAACAAACCCCAACAAACCAAACAAATCTATGCAGTAACAAATGTTTAATAAGTGATTCAGTATCTAAGCTCGATATTTAGATTAAAATCTAGATAAGTGTGTTTGTTTCGAAAATGTTATACTTTCATCGGACTATCAGAGGTGTCAAGTAGATAAGAGTGTGAGTCGGGAGATCTCCCCAATACACAAATTGTAAATAGAGAGACATAGCATGGCTGAAGGTTGGTGGGGTGTGCGAGGGGTGTCCGCCATTTTCGGCAGGGGGTGTCCATGGGGCCTCTCCTAAAGATTGTTGAAACGGTGATACAAAATGGTGCATTCTGGTGCATATATATAAAAACGAAGATGGCTTTGTTCTTCTTTAAAAAAAAAAAGAAACAACCTAAAATGATTCTTTAGTGGGAGATTACAAATTAAAAGCGGGAAATTGGGAGAACGGAGATATTTTTCTATACTTTACGGATATTTCGTTCCAAATGTGGAGACTTGTCACCTCTAAACTATGCAACTTCAAATATTCTGTAATCGGCATACACGAGGTTATTTGGCCGGACGTGGTGACCGAATCGGTAGAGCGCAGCCTTCCCATGCGGAAGATCGGGAATTCGAATCCCAGGCGAGTCAAACCCATGACTTTTAAAATTGATACCTGTCAGTGGCTCTCGGCATTAATAGGATAGGACAAGGACTGGTTAGCACAGTATCAGGATAATGTGACTATGTGGGATATTAGGTCATGGTGCCGGTGGCCTGGTCTCCCAGTGGGGCAGCAGTATAAGTCACCATGAGTGTGCACTGTCCCAATTCGGTATCCGTCCCGATATGACCTTAGATGTTGTCCGGACGTAAAACAACAAGAATAATATATACACGAGGTTATTTAGAAGGAGTCCGCCACGCTAGACTGAGTAGCGACGAGTCAGAAGCCTCGTGACAAGAGTTTGGTCACATGTGGGCGGTAGACAAAAAAGGATAATATATTACTCAAATAGAAACTTGGATGAGCGAATTAGTATTAAGAATTTTAACTGCGTCATGGGGATGTCACGGTTTTCTGTAGCAACCCACGATGGGTGCAACATTCGCTCAAAGGTCACACTGTTATATCGCCATAGCTACGTTCGTTCTATATTTTACAATATATCACAAGTGGATATCCAGATAAGGCGCGTTGATCAACATAACAGTTAAAAGGAAATTTTATATCTCACCTAGGGAAAATCCCCCCCCCCCTCCCCAAAGTGAGCATAAGGTCATACATAATCTAGCACAATAATATGGTCAATTGCGGGGCTAGAAAAAATAAATAGCCGAGCATAGAAATGTTAAAATACCTGACCATACACATGTCTCCTAAGGTATTGTTTGTATTATATCAATCTAAATAAACTATTTATAGGTCATTATAAAAGAAATTAAGTGGAATGTATTTAGACCAAATTTGCGCGCCCCAGCCCTGCACATCGACGTGGGTTCTTAAAGCTGCATAGTCCGATGAAACATCAAATTTTCAAAAACAAAACATGTATGTAGATTTGAATCTGCATATCCAACTTACAAACTGGCGCACTTATTAAAGTTGCACAGTCCGATGGTTTTGAGTTTCTGCCATTTTCTGAGATAAATATGTTAGGTTGGTCATTATAATCTACATTACTTTAATTTGACGTAACTTTTACTTTAAATGGTTAACCTTTGAGATATTTGAAGTGCAAACGTGCAAAATTAATTTTGGCAAGCTTGCCAAAACTCTAGCACCACAGGCTTCTGCAGTAACAGGATCTATTAAATTGACTCAGCATTCCCTTCTATGTGGTGACAAATGTTTAATAAGTGCAGCAGTATCTAACTTAGATATGTAGAATAAAATCTAAATAATTGTTTTGGCTTAGACAATTTGATGTTTTCATCGGACTATGCAGCTTTAAGCACATACTAAATCAATGTAATAGAAGTTGTTGCTGCTGAAACATATCGGATAAGCGTTTTGGCAAACATGCCAACATTAATTCTATATGTTTACACTTCAAATATCTCCCATGTTACTCATTTTTAAGCAAAGTAAACTCAAACCAACTTTATGTATTTATCTCAGAAAAATGACAGAAACTCAAAATCGTCGGACTGTGTACCTTTAAATGGATTTTCAGATTGGTTTGAATGCGTATCAACTAACCTTAACGGGCAGAGCCTGAATAAGACGATGGTGTTGACTAGTCCTGGTCTCCATAGCAATCCTGGAGTACCGGCTGTTTCCCAGTTACTTGACTGTGGCTATATTGCACACCTCGTGGCGCACCCTATTGGCAGTGACGCGAAGAACACGAGGCTCTGAAGGTCCAAGATGGCGGCCCTCCAGCCTCCTTTTCAGATGCGCTAAGAGTATATCAGTGGTTCGCCGGGAGTGAAAGTGTGTGGTGGGGATGTGGGTTGGGGGGGGGGGGGGGCAGTTGGGAATAGCACAAATATTGCAATAGTTCACACATTCATGCCACTGCATCCAAATATCATTGATAACCAATGTGGCTATGGTTAATATGCTTGCATTCAAAGTAATTCATAGGCTATATACCGATAGTATTAATTATCGAATGACCCCGCTTTGTCCTGTCTGGATCCTGTATTTGCCATGCTTATATATTTATATATATATATATATATATATATATATATATATATATATAAGTAATGGCAATTATATATAAATATAACATATATATTCATATACATATTTATTATATATATATTTCAGGTGCCCATGATTCACCGAAAACGTTGTGTTAAAATAAAAGTGCAAGGATATACTGCAACGATATGTTTTTATGGCCAGCCAGAGTTTGTCTTTGTGGTTTTTGTCGTGCAATAGTTGATTGAGCGAGGGAAATTTCAATCACGGACAATTGGTCTTCTTCATTCCACTGCTCTTTGCCTTATCCTAATATTAGTAATAATGGCAAACGCCAGGTTGGGTCGTGACAAGTACCCAATGTTTAAGTCATCGGTTTGACTTGGCCAGGACCTACCAACATAGGAGGCGGACGCTCAACTCATTCAACCAACCGGTCTGGTTATTGAATTCTTTCCAATCCTCACTTTGTCCTGAAGTTTTAAGGAATACATAAATAATATTTTTAATTATTGACCGAGGAATTGTTTGGGCAATGAGTCCATATGTTACTGCAGGCCTCGACTCACCGTATGCCTACCTATCTAATGCTTGACATATCTCTAAGCCGTTACACGCCCACTGGATCCTGATAGGGTGATTCGGGTTGGTATCGATCACGTGACCAATATGCTTGGTGCTGATTGGATCTCCAAGGATTGTTGAATGTTTTCTGTATACATTGTATGTGACATCGGTACTGTAAGTGGCGTCTCTGTTTGCTACGCTGAACTTACACCTACATCCAAAGGTAGCATCGACAATCTGGTTATCACACCCTCGAGGCAATGATACGCTTCAAGAGTAATAGATATCTTTTAAAGTTTATCAACAAAAATATCCAAACCACTCTTTGCAATAATGTCGTTTTGGCGTCCGAATTCGCACGTATCGCTATAAACAATTTGTTTGTGTTATGTATGCAATTTGGTTCGTTATGCCATTAAAATCGTATTGACTTGAATTTCCTGGCTATATTTTAGATAACTATAACACTAGTCGTTATAATTTACTTTACTGCTTGAGGTATTTTTTTTAATGGTTTTAAAGGGTTAACTTTGGATACATTAGAATTGAAAACATGCAAAGTAATTTTGATGTGATGCTGGATACCACATACTTAAGTGACTTGCAGCATTGACAAGTTCTATCAAACCGACTTAACGTTCCTTATATGGTGCCATAAATGTGTAATGAGTGCACCAGTATCTAAATTGGATATGTAGGATCAAAGGAAATCATATGATTTGGGTGATAGAAAATATTAATCGTAAAAAGGTTATGACTTAATCGAATTATGTAACTTTAATTAAAATAGACATGACAGCATTTTTTGTGTGGCTGGTAGTTTGTTCAAAGGGTGGATGACCAGTTTCTGGTAAATATTAACTGACCGTGGTTTCATTTCCTCGTAACATCTGCGGTCATGCCAGGAAGAATACAGAATTGCACACCATAGCAACTATATAGTGCATCTTCACTAGGATACCATGATATCCCACTCAGTTACATTATCCTGACATTATCCTGACATGCGCCCAGTATTTGCCATGACCTAGTAACACCAAGTGTGAGGAAATATAGCATCCAGTGTCCATTTTGGAAGTCTTTGCTTTGATTCAATCCTATGCACTCCTTCATCATAAGACGCGGATGTTCTAACCACCAAGGCATCCGGTCATTATGAGAAAGCTGTCGCCCACACTGACATACATACATAGTGTATGTAATACGCTGACAACCTCATGCACACCAATAATCAATACTTGATACGCACGCGTAAAAAACAACACCAACCCGAAGTATCAACGTATTTATACAGTAATACCTCTCTAATCCACCACATCCACAGAAAGACCACTCGCCTATATCGATCGCTTTATTTGGGTTCATAATGATCGCCCATAGAATACCATTGTAACGATTTAAAAAACCTCCCTAAACTGACCACCTCCCTAAATGGACCATTTAAAGTCGGTCTCACAGGTGCTCGATTTAGAGCCGTTGTCTTGTATATATATATATATATATATATATATATATATATATACGAGAAGAAAAAGATGTATGCATAAGACATAAATATAGACCATGACTAATGCTGCTAGCCATGTACCGATGTTGAAGTGCCTCATATAACTCTACTTGGTCAATGTTCAAGTTGACAAGGGGACTCACTCTGACATTGCTATGTGGGTAAAGTTAATTAAATACACAGGTATAACAGGAAATTACAGTTCACATAGACACCTCTGTGCATTTATGTAGAGAATGTGACTTGGGTGGGTTTGGAGGAGCGTGGCTCCACTAAACTCCGGGTGTTGGATTAAAACTGGATAATATGTTCATATATGGGCATATTGATGTCATCAACAGGGTTTAAGCACAATACACTGGCTACGAAGTGACAAGTATCAAACTTTAAGTCATCGGTTTGAATTTTTTTAATTTTTAAATTTATTTTTTATTGAGGCTGTATTTATACTGTCCATAGCATATAAGCCTGGGTACCCAGGCTTGTTTTCAATGCTGGCCAGTTGTAGTGTTCAATAGAGCCCGTTACTGCTGGCGTCTATGGTTTGACAATTTTCATGTGCTTGACGAAATTAATTTCGCGTGTTTTCACTTCAAATATCTTTAAAGTTAGCCATTTTTTAATTTGTTTTATTAAAGTTACTTGAAACTGAATTACAGTAGATCATAGCAATCGGGACCATGTATTTATCCGAGAAAATGGCAGGAACTCAAAATCATCGGACTATGTAACCTTAAGATACGTCATTCCCACCGACAGAATAGTTTGAGCAAGTCCAGTTTGAGCCTGTGTATGCATATATGTATATATACATCTAGATGATTTATATATGCATGCTTATAAATGCATAGTGTATATATGTATATAGGGTTTGCTTATATTTGTGTATTAATATGTGTATATCTCAATACAATAGATGTTACTTATGCATATATAATATATATATTTTGATGTGTATATATGGAAAACTACGTATATATATTTGTGTATTACTACGCATATATATTACTTTTCTTTATGCAATAACTCAGTTAGCGACAGTGCGGTTAGTACGGGAAACTACCACTGTGGCACCACCAATTAGCTAGTTTAATATGCACTCTATAATTTATTATTGTGACATGGACCCCCTCGCGTTATTTGTACTCACATAATAAACTATAATAAAACTTCTCTAACCGACAACCTCCACAGATAGACCACTCCCCTATGTCGATCGCTTTATTTGAGTCATTGATACGATGAAAAATTACCTAACCGACCACCTCCCTAAATGGATCATTCATTTATGGTTAGTCGATTTAAAGAGGTGCAAATGTATAAGCAAATTTGGTACATATGAGTAGACCGATATGTAGCTCCAATTGTTCCTACGACCATCACACACAACTAAGACAAGATAAGTGGCAGGGTTTCTTGTTTAATCGACCAGTTAAAACCCGGTGTTGCGGTTTCCGAGGCACACCAGTTTGCCAGGGACACATCCATTCAAATGCATTGTCAACGGCAGTGAGCAAATCTTCACACATAAAAAGTCAAATATCTCTCAAATTACACCACTTAGAAACAAGTCGCTTGGTACACATATAGAAAACATCTTTACCATCAAGATTATATTAAATTTATAAGGTTAGGGTTCTTGATTTCTATTAATTTTGAATAAAACTAATATTTTGCACTGGGCGTACCATCAAATTCAAGGCATTGTCAAAGCTCGTGAGCAATCTGCATACAGAAAATACAGCAAAAGTGAAATATCTCTAAAGCCACAACACCTAGAAACAAATCGCTTGGTACACATATAGAAAACAACTTTCCCAAAAATATTATATTAAATTTATAAGGTTAGTGATGATGCTGTTAGATTTTGATGCATGCGCAGAAGCGATGTGTCCCTGGCAAAGTGGTGTGCCTCGGAAACCGCAACACCGGCACATCTTACCGCAGCCGTTGGCTCTTTATTTTCTTTGTGATCATTTTTTATTTTAATTATAACCGGAAATAAAATGCAAATGCACAGGTAGATAGTGCATGTGCTCTGTGGGGTTTGAGAAAGAACAGGTGTCAACCAGTGGCTGGCAGGGGGTGGTGGAGTTGGGGAGGGGGGGGGGGGTAGAGGGTAGCGGGGCGGCGGGAGGGGAGAGTGTGTTTGTGTGGGTGGGTGGGTGGGTAGGGGGGTGATCATTTCGACCCCTGGGAGTATTTGTCATAGAGAATGTGCAAAGTGCGTGGTGGCTCATACAACAAAACCACTCGACAAGACAAAACCTGGCTACTCACGGAAATAATGGTTGATTGCAGAATGATGGTGACCGGATAAAAACCGCAGTATAAAAAAAGAGACAAGGGTTGTAAGAGCTATGCAGAAGAATGCAAGCTGGCATAGAGATAAAACACACAAATATATAATAGCATTAGAAAAAAATCTTTAAATGTTAATAGCACATTAATTCATACCATACCATCACCGTCTCACACACATAAAGATACCCAATCCCTGTGTGTGTGGGTGGGGGGCGTACTTTCTAATTGAAAGGACATGAGGTAATGGATGAGGACAGAACCAGAGACATGGACAGAGAGAAGAGGGCATAGGGACAGGGGTGTGTAACTAACTAGACAAAGACAGGAGCTGGAGCAGATATGGGGACATGGACAGAGGGACAAGTAGAGACGTGAAATAGACCATGGACAGGGACACATGTAATAACAAAAACAAATATGTAGGGAAAAAAGACAGATGTTCAAACATTTACTTTTTTTTTAAATTCATCAAACTGCACGATTTATAAGCATGCAGTTTAAGGACAGGTGTTGTGTTGATATGCTAACCCGATCAGCCCTAAGGAGATTTCACTTGTACATGTTATAATTAACATGGGTAATTCTCGGGCGGAGACTGGATGAAATGATAGCACTGACCCGCCACCTGGAGGAATACTATGTGATACCTGAACAACCCAAACTTGACAACGACCCAAACTTGGCCGCCAAAATGTGTACGTTACAGGGCCCTGCCCGAATTCAAACCGTGTGCAGAACCATCGCAGCTGCCGTCAGCCTCACATCGACCCAGATTTCTTAGCTACCGATCTCAGCTACCGATCTCAGCTACCAATGCCAGCTACCGATCTCACAATGAACCCTACAACCACCAACCGGAAACTGGTAGACAAACACCGTAGTAACTAACATCATTAGACTACATCACGGTTCCAGCGGCGCGGTGCATTGTGGGATGTGTCAGAGCAAAACAACCCCCCCAAAAGCACATGGCACATGCTAATACACTGAGTGCAGCAATGAAATGTGCTAGTTTCAGCTCATCTCAGCTCTTCTTTGAAACATAGAATACTAACTAAAAATATATATATAATAAATTAAGATATTAATCTTTTATCCAGCATTGCATTTACATTAATATAATCAGCACATCTTATGCCATGTGCATTTAGATTTAGAAAGATTTAGGCACTCAGACTAGTGTTAGAGCCACAGCCAGAGTACTCAATGCATTGGCAATGGCAGTGAGTAATCTCCATACAGAAAAAGTAAAATATTGCTAAAACCACACCACCTAGACACAAACCGCTTGGAACACATATAGAAAACAGGTTTAACAAAAAGATTATATTAAATTGATAAAGTTAGGGTTTGGGATTTCTATTAGTTTTGAATAAAACTAACGTTTTTCAATGTGCGTATAGGCAAACTCAATGGCCGTACGCCTTTGCTTTGCTCCCAAGGCCGTTTTCGGCGCATGCACAGTCGGAACCGTGATGTAGTCTATCCAGCTATCTTAAAGCTGCATAGTCCGATGAAGTATCAAATTTTCAATACCAAACAAATTATATAGATTTAACTCAACATATCTAACTTAGATATTGATGCACTTATTAAGTATTTATTGCCAAATAGAAGGGCACACTAAGTCAATTTAATAGAACATGTTATTGCTAAAGCCTATGGTGTCAGAGTTTTGGCATGCTTGCCGAAACTAATTCTTCATGTTTCCACTTAAAATTTCTCAGAGCTTACCCATTTAAATTTAAAATTACTTCAAACTAAAGTAATGTAGATAATAACAATCAATTTAATAGATTTATCTCAGAAAAATGAGAGAAAGTCAAAACCATCGGACTATGCAACTTTAAGGTACGGTCTCGGGTATGTTGTATCAAAGGAGGAGGGCATCGCGCCGCCATCAAGTGATTTAGCTCGGTGGCCGCGTGATAATACAAACATCCATATTTGCAGGCATGTCCATTTAATTCCGAACGTTACATGGCGAGTGTTGGTGACATTGCCTACATGCTCTTTGACTGACGGTGATATTGAGCTGATTTGACAGCTAGCAACATTGCCGGTGTCGTGCTCGTGTACATTGTATCAGAGGAGGAGGGCATCACACTACCATCAACAGTTTTAGTTTACCGGCCGTGTCACACACAAATATACATATTTGCAGCATGCCAATACCAGATGAGTGACACTGACATTTGGAATTAGACATCCTGCCCACGACCTGGTGTTTGAGCACAGTGGAGACTTCAGGCAATCTGTCACATCATGGTTCTGGAATCTCTTCGCAGCCACATCACCCAGCTCTCTTATCAACACATACTCCGAAAAAATTTCTACAGCCAGGAAGTCAACTAAAAAGCCAGGCAATAACAAGCAGAACAATGCGCCCAAAAATCGTGGATGACCAAAGCTCATAAAGGAGAATAAAATATTCAGCGATAACGACACTGACGATACGTATCAACCACCCGTGAAAGGAAAACCGTCTATGCCTAAAAATGCATCGGACACTTCACAGTCAAAAAACAACAACGACTAGCTCATCAAAGCCATGCAAGCTGTGATGGCACAACAGATGCACGACTACGAAGCCAAGATGGTCGCCAGAATGGAGGCACTGGAGACCGGCAGGCACATGAAATAACACATGGTCACCCACGTCGAGACATCGGATAGTGACAGCGACAGTGACACTGGCGGTGCTTGTGCACCGACAGTGAGCCAGTGCCCACCACTGCACAAGCAGGAGATACCTACCTTCAAACCAACACCAGCACCAATCAGGAAACCACGCATTCCCACACATGACGAAAAATACAAAATATATGATGACACACAGTACGATGACTGCTACCCAGAAGCTGAAGCGGGATGCACGCAGTCAGCTAGGCTCAACAGGGACCCAGCAAGCAGCAAACACACCGATGTCATTAACAAACTCTTTGGCTGCCGCTGGCTCCGCCATCGCTAAGGAAAAAGGTAAATCCGCATTACTACCCAATTTATTTGTCATTCGTGGGATTAATAGGGAGAAAGTCGCAGTAGGCGAAGCCATGTTCGCAGAGTACATGGGCACCCTGTGTAAAATGATGAAGGTGGTTGAAGTGCCCGTCTCCTGGAAAGACCCCCTGCTTGAACACCTCCACCAGCTGATGATCATGGCGTGCGACTTGGAGTGGCAGACCTGCCGCTCCTGGTCAGAACAAGTCTTCGCCATGATTGATGATGGACAACTCCCCGATGGCAGGAACAAACAATAAGCGATTAAAGATGTACAGCGGGAAGCTTATGCTGTTGGCTTGCGCCTCACAGAGCGCAACCAACAGCGATCAACAAACCACAACTTCAATCGGTCACACATGGCCGGGAACACCGCCAACAACCTGCACTGTTCCAGCGGGAACCCCTAGAATATCACCAAGCAGGACTTCAACCGTGGCACCGATGGGAAGCCCAGCCACCCCTGGAACTGGGGGATTGAGTGAGGTTTCAACTCTAACCATGGGGAGCAACGCAACAAGAAGGTGCATGTTTGCACATGGTGCGCCAACAAATACCACCGCACAAACATGCACCGCGAGAAGGACTGTATAAACAAGAAGAATGCCACACAACTGAACTCTGAAACTGTTGATGACACTGATAAAAATAAATGTGTACGTGTTAGTGATACCTGTGCCGCACTACCTGGGCACGGCCCACAGTGGTACCACCACTAACACGACAGGTGGCCCCACTTCCCACGGGGCAACAAAATTGACGATGGACCACCACAACAATGACACTTATGCCCCCACCCGAGAGAAACAGGATGCCAGCCACCATGAAGCCACTACGTCAACAACAATGGCCGTCACCACAGGAGGACATGATAGCTGCACCAACCCTGGTGTGACAGATTCAGACGAATTTGGCATCGGGCAACGGGTGACACCTGTCACCGAGCCATGCCCCCCACCTACCCCAGTCGAGTACAGTGCCACACTCAACCACACTTGGCCCCACCCACGCCATGACATATGGGCAGGCCACACTGAATACAAGCAAATATACAATAACGTCAGGCCCGGATTCCAATACAATCAGGACTTAATATTCATGCCTGGAGGAGCATGCTGGAGGACTACCATGATCGGCAGGTAGTCAAATTCTTAGAATTTGGCTGGCCTGTCGATTGTACCGCCGATGCCCCTCCTACCACTACAAACAGCAACCATCGTGAGGATCCTGCTTATACCACCTACACCAAGAAATACATAGAGACTGAACTCAGCTATGGGGCACTATTCGGCCCCTTCAAGGAACCACCCTTCACCCCCTGGTCTCAGACAAGCTCGATGATGATGCGCCCGAAGAAGAACACTACCGACAGGCGCATCATCGTCGACCTCAGCTGGCCCAGGGCGGCCAGCGTCAACCACGGCATACGGAGAGGATACTACCAAGGCCGCCCCAGCTCTTATTCCCTACTCAACCTGATGAATGCTGCTGATGAGGTGGCTAGGCTGGGTCCTGACTGTCTTCTTTGGTGTGCCGACCTTGAATGCGCCTGCAGGCAGCTCAGGACCTGCCCCCTGTCCACCCCATTCCTTGGCATCACGTTGGAAGGAAAATACTACACTGACGTCGCCCCACCATTTGACTGCCAAACTTCGGCTATGGCATGTGCCAGAACTACAAATGTGATTGTATACCTGATGAGGAAGAGGGGCCACTTCACACACTGCTATCAAGACAATTTCGTGGGGGTGGCACCAGACAGCAGGAGTGCGCACGCAGCATATAATGACCGCCTCGATATAACATCAAGACTTGGACTAGTTTTATCTGCTACGAAATGCCATCTGCCTGATAAAGAAATTGAATGGCTCGGTTTCATTATATCTGAGGAAAAAATGAGTCACAACTCCCCAGGAGAAGCTCGCAGACATACTCGAAGAGTGCTCTGCTGGATGGACAAACAAAAAGCAACCAGAAAAGAACTTCAGAGACTTGTTGGCAGGCTACAACATGTCGCCAAATGTGTAGCGCCTGCCAGGTGATTTATGTGATGCCTATGTGATGCACCATTCTATGGCAGACACAAAATCACTGACAAACTCTGAAGTGATGTCAGATGGTTCGACCGGTATGCCACCGAGTCAAATGGAATTGTGCTCCTCAAGACCGATGACAAGCCACCTTGGGTCATTGAGTGTGACTCCTCCATGCAAGTCAGAGGGGCCTTCTCGACTTCCCACTTCTACTCTGAGACCTACCCAGATCCTATCACAAGAAGACACACCAACATTGCCCACATGGAGGCCATTAACCTGATAGTGCCACTCAGGACACTTGCACCCAAGAGACCTGAGGACTGCATGATTATTATCAACATGAACAATTCCACCAGCCAGCAGGTGCTGGCCTCAAGTGCAGGGAGAGACCTGGTCCTGGCCCAGGAAATATGGCTCTATGCAGCCACTCACAACTGTAATGTCAAAATCATTCACAAGTCTGGCAAGGAGCTGGTTGTTGCAGACGCTCTCAGCAGGCGGGCACTCCAACCATCGGCACACCAAAAAGCCACACAAATGACAAGGGACCTTAACCTAGTTGAAATTAAAGCCAAATTTAATAATATCTTTACTGCAGACTTGTGCTTAACCTGGGTCCCTCGCATTAAATTCAATAATATTGTTACTGCAGACTTGTGATTAGCCTGGGACCCTTGCATTTAATTGCCTTTCTGTTCCCAGGTTACTCTGATGAGCTCCACACCAGGATCTTGGAGGTCTACTTCGCCAGGCTAGCGGTTGGCACCTGGAGGAACAAGGCCATACAAGCCAAGAAGTATCCGTGCTTTGCCGCCCTACACGCGGTCAACCCACTAGCCCCATCGCAGTATGACCCTCTAACCTACACTCTGCACCTTAAAGACACACTCTTAACACCAGGAGCAGCTATGAACAACATCAACGGCGCGAGAACTTGGGTCCTACTATTTGGAGGCTCCCCCGCAGGCTTTGACACATATCCGATGGCCGTAATGAAGAACGGGGTGCAACCCTGTCATGCCACACACCCACCCAAGCCACACCATTGTCACCTTCCGATGTCGCCAAAGTTGTCACCTACCTGTTATCAGCCGGCCCCGACGCAGTAGTACTCGTCACCACTATTCTCATGGGTTACTACACCCTTCTCAGGCAAGGCAATCTACTCCAGAATAACTCGCCTAACAACCCCGCCCACCCTCAAGATGAGTGATGTCATAAGAACCCGCCATGGGCTGACAGTCACAGTCAACTCCACCAAGACCAGATGGAGAGATGACCAATGGTATGCCATCTCCATACCACAGGTAACCGGTTCCGGCGCATGCCCAGTAGCCGCCTGGCACCGCTACCTACGGTCCCAGCGGCCACCTCCTATGGGCCCAGTGTTCATCCTGCATGAAGGAATGCCCCTCCAGGCACACACCCTGCTAGCAGCCCTCTGGAGTCCCTGATGCGGACTCCTGCGTGCTCCACAGCCTACGCAGAGGTGGTGCCCAAGCCATGGCTGCAGCAGGTGGGTCCCTCCAAGAAATTATGGACCTTGGTGCCTGGACCTCCACTGCCATCCACACTTATGTCCCTAGGGGCCTGGTTGCTTCCGGGCTTCGAACCCTCCCTTTAACTGGTTGAGGGTTCGATTCCCACCCGAACATCACCACTGGGTGAGAAGATGGACGAGACAAGCACTGAGCAGATGACCAATCATTCACTCGCAGTCCTGGTGTCTGTACACTGACATTGACTAAACTGTAATTGTGAAATGTGAAAAATAAAAGTCCACTATACTAACTTTGTCTCCGTTTTGTGAATTGTTAATTCCCTGGAGTCCTGACTGCATTCTTACATAACTGTAGTTGAATTGCATTTCTAGAAATGTTTTCCTAGATCATATCAGAAATACAGTGCTACCCAAAAGCGGATGCATTCAGGTGCACCGAGAAACTTGCAGGAGGATTTGGGCTCTACCGCTCTTAAAGGGTTAAACGAGGTGCACATTCTATTGGTCTGCGATAATCATCACACCTTTAACCTGTGCAATGTCCCTCCTCCACCCCTCACTGACATGCACCACCCACCTACCTACCTACTCATGGGTGTGGGAGACCAATTGGGATGACAGAATCCGTTTTCCGTTTTGGTAGATCATGTGATTCGAACCCACAGGTTCGATCCCTGGTTGAGTGAAACCAATGACTTACAAATTGATACTTGTTGCTTGCTAGCCGGGCACTTGGTATTATTAGGATAGGACAAGGACTGGTTGGCTCAGTGTCAGGATAATGCGACTGAGTGGGATATCAGGTGCTGATGGCCTGGTCTCTTAGTGGGCCAGCACTATAAAATCACTATGAGTATGTACTGTCATTAGTGAGTACCCATCCTTGTATGACGTAGATATTGCCAGGACGTAAAGCTCCAACAACCAACCAACCAACTATGGGTGTGGGCGTGTGGGGGGGGGGGGGGGGGGGGGGGGGGAGCAGTGTCTCCGGTTCCAGACTTGAACTGTTTGGCGCTATTTATATTCAATATTGCAATCTTCTTGTGAAGTAACCGAGTCAGAATGAATTGCCGCCCTATTGACGTAACAATGAGGACACTCTTGTTGTTGTGATGTCTGATGATTTACTGTGACAACCTTTTATGCTAACGTTATACCCCCTCCGGACGGGAGCAGCGTCGCTGGCATGGGTACGCGGTGTAATTATGCCAACGTTTGTGGTGCAGGGGAGTTTGGAGGAGGAGGGAGAGGAGGGGAGGAGGAGTGGTTGGGAGAGGAGATAGGTGAAGGGAATGTGAGTGAGTGGGCGGAGTAGGGGTGAGGTGAGGAGGGGGAGAGGGAGGGGGGGGGGGGAGGAGATAGGTGAGTCGAGTGTGAGAGTGGATGTGCGCATGTGGGTGCTGTGGGTGGGTTCGGCGAGGAGTGGTAAGGGAATGGGGCCGTCACGGTTCGGTGGAGCATGCCCGTGGGAATCCAGGCCCCTCGACGTGTACACACCTCACAGCGCGTCCGAAAAGCGTGCACCGACTTCACAAGGGCAAGGTCACGTCAAGGTCATTGATCACAGATAGCATCATACACGGAAGACGTCGCGCTCATTCACTCTCCCTTCCACGCCGTGCTGGCCATTATATCCCAGCGTCCTAGAGACACACACACATGTGCACACACCCACACACACCCACACAAGCAAACATGCGGCAGAATTGGTGTGAACTTACTATTAATACTATATAATTAAGATCTCTACACACTGGAAATACTGAGAAGGAAAGTAATAGGCTCCGGCACAAATTGGAGAAGTTCCGATTCTAGAGCATTCATTGAAGGGACAGGCTCTCTCCTTTTCTCCCTCTCATCCTCTCTTTCTCTGTCTGTATGTCTGTGTGTCTCTATATATGTAATGTATATATAACACATATCACAAACATGCATATATATATATATATATGATATATACTGGCATACGTGTGGACATAAATACATATTATATATATACAGTCAACCTTGTTTAATCAGGACAACTTTGTTCCCAGCAGATTAACGATATTATTTGGTTGGTTGATTGTTGGAGTTTTACGTCCTGGCAACATCTAAGGTCATATCAGGACGGGTACCGACTTGTGACAGTGGACATTCATGGCAACTTTATAGTGCTGCCCCACTGGGAAATCAGGCTGCCAGCACCATGACCCGATATCCCACTCAGTCACAATATCCTGACACTGAGCTAACCAGTCATTGCCCTATCCTAATAATGCCGAGTGCCAGACTAGCAAGCAACAAGTATCAATTTTTAAGTCATTGGTGTGACTCGACCAGGAGCCGAACTCCCGATCTCCAACGATATCATTGGATAAACAATTTGGATATTAGAAGGATTTCAATAAATGGCAGAAATCTTTTCTGCAGGCCTTTGGTCGAATACTAAGATTTCAGGATTAAACAGTATTTATGTCCGTGACGGGGTAGCCCAGCCAATGTTTGACATATTATGGTTTGACTAATTATATACTTTTCTACTAATTACTCATTGCCTAATATTGTAATAAACATTTTCGAATACTCAGATTTCAGGATTGAACAATATTGGACTATTGTAATCTGCCTGCATAGCAATATTAATATACCATATATACTGTATATACTGTATATACGTATATACTGTATATACTCCATATCCTCTATATACTGTATATACTGTATATACTGTATATTCTGCATATACTGCATATACGCTATGTACTCTGTGTACTCTATGTACTATATATACTCTATATACTCTATATATCTATATGCTTTATATGCTCTATATTCACCATGTGCTCCATGTGCTCCATGTGCTCCATGTGCTCCATGTACTCCATGTACTCCATCTACCCTATGTAATCTATGTACTATATGTACTCTATGTACTACATGTATTATATGTACTCTATATACTCTATATACTCTATATACTCTATATACTCTATATACTCTATATACTCTATATACTATATATACTCTATATACTCTATATACTCTACACACTCTAATACTCTATATACTCTATATATTCTATATACTCTATATATAATAGAGTTGTTTGCTTCTTTCTTTGTTGGAGTTTTCATCACAAGAAAAGTGGAATTAGTGAGAATTAAAAGTATTTTAAGGTACAAATCTTGTATTTTAATGATTTCTTTTGATTGGCGTTTACAGGGCTTTGCGCCTGAACTCTCCATATATATATATATATATATATATATATATATATATATGAATATATATTGTATGTATGCGTGTTGTCTCGTCAGTAAATTAGTCAGAACGGGAACCGGAAGCGCAACCGATACCTTAGCCAGTGCATGTCCTATTGCGCTGCAAACCGCGTGGCCATTACGATATATAACATTATATATATATATATATATATTATATGCATAGCCTAAGCATACGGCTCTTTTCGGTGACTGAGAGCTAGTTAGCATATGGACGGACGACTTGACGAGGTTCTCATGGCTGACCCAGCTCTGGGGACCCGGTATGATGAGAACATTCCGCTGGCACCGGTACAACGACCTGTATCGGTATGTGATAACTAGAGCAGGTCACCCCACCTCCCACCTCCCCACCTCCCCAACCCCTCCCTCCCACCCTCGACCTCAACACCTCCCCACCCCATACCTTCCACCCCTACCTCCCCACCCCCTACCTCCCCACCCCCGCTTCCCACCTCCCCACCATAGCACACACCTCCCCACCCCTTACCTCCCACCTCCCCACCCCGCATCTCACCTCTCCACCCTACCACACACCTCCCCACCCCCTACCTCCCACCCCTTACCTCCCACCCCTACCTCCCACCTCCCCCACCCCCGCGTCCCACCTCTCCACCCTACCACACACCTCCCACCCCCTACCTCACACCTCTACCTCCCACCCCTACCTCCCACCTCCCCACCCCCGCGTCCCACCTCTCCACCCTACCACACACCTCCCCACCCCCTACCTCCCACCCTTACCTCCCCACCCCGCGTCCCACCTCTCCACCCTACCACACATCTCCCCACCCCCTACCTCCCACCTCCCATCCCTACCTCCCAACTCCGCTTCCCACCTCTCCACCCTACCACACACCTCCCCACCCCCTACCTCCCACCCCTACCTACCTCACCCTCCCCACCCCCGCGTCCACCTCTCCACCCTACCACACATCTCCCCACCCCCTACCTCCACCTCCCACCCCTACCTCCCACCTCCCCACCCTAACCCCAAACCCCACGCACATCCCGTCATGGTCCGGTGACTGAGGATGCTCCCCATATATCTAAACAGAACAAAACTAACAATAACAATACAAAAATAGCTACGGCTCCCACTACCTTATATCGTGGCGACACCTGTGTGTGCTTTATATCCGGGTAAACATAAATAGTTAGTTATTAGTTATTATCAGATGCCTTGAGTATTAAAGTTGCAATGGTGTTCTCTGTGGCGGAGTAGTTAGAGTGTCTGTCATTACGTACAAGCCTATATCCGCTTATGTTTAGTGTGTTGGGTGTTTTTCAGTGAACCAGGTCTCTGCTAGAGTTAGTACATCTAGGTTGTCTTTTTGTAGATGCATTTTTATTATGTCTATTTTTTTGGATGCGCTCTGGCAGTTTATAGGTGGGCAAAGTGTGTGCCCGTTCCCAGTTTGCATTCAATTTCTTCTACCATGTTTATTGTAGTTTATTTATTGTGTCTTTAGGATAGTGGTTGCCTGATTTTCACGAGTTTTGATTTTAATTTGAGTTTAATTTAATTTTAGTGTGATTTGTGAGTTTTTGGTATATGCGCTGGTGCATGCAGTACATATATTCCCTGATAAAAATACGCTCATGTCCACCTCCATAGTTCTTACCTGTGTGCGTGGAGGAAGGCATGAGGATTAACCACATATTATCTGTTTATATTTTTCTTAGGATTTTTAGGATTAGATCAGTGAAAATGTACAGCATCATCAAAGGCCAGTTGCTCTCATACTAGTCATAGTGGACGTAATCGATTAACCGGACCCTGGTGACTCAGGTCACCCGAGTTGCTAGAATTTCAAATCGAACACCGCGAGTGGAGTTGACAAAAACATGTGCTGTGTGCAAAATGACCCGACCTTAGTAACCCACCTCTTGGCTGGGGTTGGCTAGGAATGATGACGTCACATTTGTGCTGGTACCATCCTGCAGCAAAACAGCTACCAGTACCAGTCCCACATGGTTTCTTTTGTAAAAACAGAGATTAATGAAATGGAAATATAACTAAACCATGCAATTATAAAATACTTTAAATCCTATTTTGCTGTAGTTGTATCGGTTATTAAAAAAAAGAAAAATGTTTTGGATTAAGCCACCATTTTGTCCACACCGAGCATGGAGAAGCGTATTCAATTATTCGACCCGAGTCTGTAGGATGTGCGCATGCACCCAAAAGTGGCTCGGGTGACCGGAGTTGATTAATCGATTACGCCCACCATATCTATGTGGTGTGGGAGGTTAAAAATCCCTTGGGTCGGTTAAAAGTGTAGGCTGTGGCTTTCTATCGACAAACTGTCTAATGGTGAAAACAAGTCTTTTCAGACTTATCCAGGATAGGCAGTATAAATCTTCAAGAAAAAAAAAAGTTTGATGAAAGCATAACATTTTCGAAATCATCTAGATATGATGGTTGATTGTTGGAGTTTTACGTCCTGGCAACATCTAAGGTCTCAGGACGAGTAATGACTTGTGACAGTCCTTACTCATGGCGACTTTGTAGTGCGGCCCCACTGGGAGACGAGGCCACGAGCACCATGACCTGATATCCCACTCAGTCACATTTTCCTGATACTGAGCCAACCAGTCTTTGCTCTATCCTAATAATGCCGAGCGCCAGGCTAGGAAGCGACACGTGTTAAGTCCCCGTCTATTGTATCAGAACTTTTACATTTGTTGCTGCATGGAGGAGAATACGACGTGAACTTTAATAGAATCCGTTATTGCTAAAGTCTACGATGTCCGAATTTTGACATGAATGCCAAAATTCAATTGCCTCAAAGTCAGCCATATATAATAAAAGTTACTTCAAATATATTAAGGTGGACTATAACAATCATCCTTAATATATTTATTTAAAAATAGCCAGAACACTCACAACCATCGTTCTATGCAACCTTTAAACGTAGCACCTGTGAATAAAGTAATAGCCACTGTTAACCTACTGATATTGCACATCATCTAAGAACAACTTGGACTCTCTCCAAACATAGTTCCATGGTTTTAAGTTCCTCCCACTTTCTGAGATAAACACATTGGATTGATTGTTGTAATTTAGATTACTTTAGTTTGAAGTAACTTTTATTCTAAAAGGCGAAATTTGGGAATATTTGAGGTGCAATTAATGTTGGCAAGCACGTCATAATTCTGGGCGCATTCCTTACACGCGGTATGAGGTATGCGAATGCGAATGCGAATGCGGCAAAAAATCGAAAAGCATCTAAGTCAATGGGGGTGATTCCTTAAGGGCGCATTCCATATACACGTAATGCATAATGCGAATGCGAATGCGACAAAAAATCGAAACGCCTTGAAACCTATGAGCTACATTCCATATATGCGTAATGCATAATGCGAATGCGAATGCGAATAAAATCCATTAACCCGATCGCTCCATGTAGCGATCGGTGCGTAATGCGTAAAGGTGGTGCGAATAGAAAGTCCTCAGTCGCCTTTGTCCATTGATATAAGGTTGGAGGAAGCGACTGATAATTAAGGACAGCCGGGACAAGGTGGAGCGCGGACCTGTTAGGAAGCAGTCTCCAAGGCTGCTGAGTGGAAACATATGGTAGTGGTGGTGGTGGGGGTTCGGGTTGCTAAAAATGCTACCAGAGCCACAAAAATATGAATACTTATCTATAATTTGGTTATAATAAAGGTAGGAACCCCCATGTGACGTACAAAAAGTTACATAGATATAAATGCAATATTTGGTCATATACAGAGCAGTATGGAGAATAATTGTTTATTTATATTTTTTAAATATAGCCAGTCGTGTGCCGCATAACGCATTACGCATTACGCATTACGCGTGTATGGAATGATGGCATTCGCATAATGCATAACGCATAACGCATAACGCATTACGCGTATATGGAATGCGCCCTTTACACGCGGTATGCGGCATGTGGCATGTGGCATGCGAATACTGAATCAGTCCCTGTAGCGATCGGTGTGGCATGCGAATGTGAATGCCCATAGACAACAGTGTTAGAGAAACCTGACACTATGTGTGTGTGTGGGTGTGGGTGTGGGTGAAAGGACCCAAACCGTTCGTATACCGCATGCCGCATGCCGCATGCTGCATGCCGCGTGTAAGGAATCCTAGCTTAAGCATTAACAGGTTCTATTAAAGTGACCTAATATTCTCTTCTATGCAGCAACAAATGCTTTATAAGTGCACCCATATTTAAGTTGGCAACATAGGATCAAATCTAGGTGCATATTTTGGTTTTGACAATTTGATACTTTCATCGGACAATGCAGCGTTATGTTGCTGTTGGACATGAGTCATTGAGATGAACAACTCACCGAATTCTTCCCAAAAAGTGTTATACCTTATGCTAGGTACACACCTACCGTTTTTCCCGCACCCACCTACCGTATACGATCTAAAACTGCCCAAAAATCGTGAGGTGTGCACTCCCCTAGCACACCTACCGATTGCGATTCGCGACTTTTTAGGGCTAAAACTGCTTCCTTACGATTGCGATTCGCGATTCAAAAAATGAATCGGCCCGTTTTCAGTTTTAAGTGGGTCGGGTCGGGTCGCGATTTTTAGTGCGCGAATCGTATACGGTAGGTGTGTACCTAGCATAAAGCTCCGAGTTCCCCCCCCTCCCGACAACGTCTGCCACCCACACACATTCACTCACTCCCCGTCTCCCCCTTTCTCTCTCCAGATGCTTATTTAGGATAACTATGTCCTTGATAGTCACGTGATTATTACAAAGAAAACTACTAAAATTCCAAGCGAAAAATAAAACAATGTGGGGGTTTACTGAGTGTAGGTTAAAACCTGGTGATGGCATTTATTATCTAGGCCATTCTGCATATAATCACTGCGTCTAGGATGTTGAGGACTACTTCTGTCTTTTTATTGCTGCATTAGCGGTGTTTGCATAATTCAAATTTATGCGAGAATTTGAGTGCTTAACTTAAAAGGACATGGGGTAATGGATCAGGACAGAAGCAGAGAGAGGGACAGGGAAAAGAGGGCATGGGTACATAGCTATCTAGACAAAGACAGGAGCTGGAGCAGATCTAGGGACAGGGACAGAGGAACAAATATAGACATAAAATGGACCTTGGACAGAGACACATGTAATAACAGAAACAAATATGTAGTGAAAAGACAGATGGTCAAGCAATGACTTTTTGTTTAATCATCAGTAATGCAACAAAAATAGGTTTACTTATGCTAGGTACACACCTACCGTTTACGACTCGCGCACTAAAACTCGCGATCCGACCCGACCCGCTTAAAACTGAAAACGGGCCGATTCATTTTTCGAATCGCGAATCGCAATCGTAAGGAAGCCGTTTTAGCCCTAAAAGTGAGTTTTAAGTCGTGAATCGCAATCGGCAGGTGTGCTAGGGGAGTGCACACCTCACGACTTTTGGGGAGTTTTTGATCGTATATGGTAGGTGGCTGCGGAAAAACGGTAGGTGTGTACCTAGCATTATGCTACGGTACTTTTCAACACTCACAGTTCTATTTCAAATTACATGAACAAAGGCTGGCAAAATAAACTCCTGTAGTAATAAATCAACCGCTAGGGACTCAACTAATTTCCAAGCTTTACCTTCCAAAGACCATTAACCATTAGCAACCATCCTTGGAAACAAATACAAGGCTACAGCTGGAGAACGGAGAGCTGTCAGATAATGTAATTGTCTTTGGCGTGTTTTGAAAATTGGAAGCATTCTTGTGTGTGCGTGGTGTTTGTTGTTAGATTAGTTGCTGAAGCAGGGGCATTTTTAATCGCGAACAATAAATAGTCTTCGTCATTCCACTGCTCCTTCCCCTATCCTAGTCATGCCGAATGCTAGGCTAGATAGTGACAAGTATAAATTAACATTTTTAAGTCATTCTTTTGATTCGACCAGGTTTCGAACCCGTGGGTTCGAATCTATCTACCGAATGTACCTACCAAATCATGACCTACCAAAATGGGAGGCAGGCTCTCAACTCAATTGGTCACCAGTTAGAGCGAGTCTTGAACCCCCCACTGCTGCCATTCCAGACATCCTAACCACTAGCCTATCTAGGCTCCCTAATGCACTCACTCTAAGTGCACTTACAATACATACACAGGGACAGTGCAAAGCGTGCACAGTATCATGGTCACAGCACCAATGTCATGGGGAGGGAGGTGTGTTGGAAATTGGAAACATTGGACCTAGAGCGGGATTTGAACCCACACTTGTGCCATTCCTTGGCTAGCGGTCTAGCTATTGGCCTAGCTAGGCTCCCTGATACAACCACCCTACCGTCTACGTGTACATGTGCCATTTCACTTGGGATTGTTTGTTGGAGTTTTACGTCCTGGAAACATCTAAGCTCATATTAGGACAAGTTCACTTGGGAAGGTCGGTATCGGTCTGTGAGAGTTGCTTATATCTAATGACAGAAGCTGGGGTAGGGTATATGCTTTTAGTTTCCATATACGCCGCTACGGAGCTGCGCTCCAGCTGAAATTACATATATGTTTTATATATATTAAAATATATGATCTTTTATAGTACTTTATTCCATTAGGTTTTATTACAATAACATTTCCTTCCATCGCCAAAATGTTCTGCGTAGGACCTGAAAATCTCAAGCTAGGCCCTTGCAGATAATAAGCTAGAGCATCAGACAGCAATAAGGACAAATAGAAATAGACAGACAGGAGGTGGACGGTAGGTAAATATATACAGATCCTGTTCCGGCTGATCTAGGCCCTTTTGTGCCTCCAATGCCAGCTCATTATGGTAAAAAAAGAACTATTTTTGTGCATACATATGGAGGTTGACACTGTCCTGAAGTCATACAATTGTGGGTGTCCTCTCCAATGTCTATCCAGCCTTCTCTCAAATGCTTCTCCTATTGGTGATTCAACCACTCGGTCTGGGAGACTGTTCATTGGATCTGTCACGCGAAAGAAAAATGAGAGGTGGAGGATAGGTAAAGATGAGAGCGATGGGGACAGAGAGATGTTTCGCAGTGACAGTGATAGAGCTGGCAGCAGATCAGAGTCAGAGACAATAATGAACCTCAACAGTTGACAGCAAACGCAGTGACAGTGACAGTGGTGAGGGGGCTCTACTCGCTATGTCATTAGGAGTGTGTCGTTTTTAATGCACTACTATTGATCACCCCTGGGGGTTTGTGCGTATTGATTGCCTGCTGTCAGACCCTTCTCTGAGTGCATAATGTGCTCGGGGTTCAATGACTGGAGGCCGGGTGTGGGTCGGTGTCAGATGCCATTTCATTCAGCATCCGACAGACTGCCATGTTCAATATATTGGCGGCCATGTTCGTCAGTCCAGGCGCTCCGTCTGAAGCGTGGTCAATCAGTTCTGCACGTGGATTCCTAGATAAAAGATTCCCCCTACCCAGAGTAGGGATGAATGAATGACAACCATGTCTAAAAGAAAAGAAAAACTAATTTAGTACTAACAGGAAGTAGAGGTCCTGGTTCCAGTACCTATCCAGTGTCTATTCTCGATATCGGCGTGACGTCACAATCACGTGACTCGACTCGCGAAGTGTAAAACAAACGGAGCACCATTCACACACGAATTAATTAGTATATTTTCACTTCAAATATATACAAATATAACCCTTTCAAATTAAAGTTACTTTAAGCTAAAGTAAAATAGTTTATAATAATCAACATAATGTATTTATTCCAAGAAATTTTATAAATTAAAAACCACCGGACTATGCAACTTTAATAATTCATTTAAATTCCCCAACTCACAATTATTTCAGTCATTCTGAGTCAATGCAATCTTAATGGCTGTTTGTGGTGAGCCAATGTTTTTCGGGGTTGTTTATTTTTGTTGGGTGTGGGCGTGTGTTATTTTGTGCGCGCGTGGGATTTGTGTTTGGTTTCATTCTGGTTTAGTGTGAGTGGAATATTTTGCAGTAACCGAGACGCTACTCCGGTTGACGCGATTAATGAAATCACAATCAACTGATGCGATAGATAGAGGTGGTTGGTTGTTGGAGTTGTACGTCCTGCCAACTATTAAGGTCATATCAAGACGAGTACCGACTTGTGACAGTGCGCCCTCATGCCACGGCGACTTTATAGTACTGCCCCACTGGGAAATCAGCCTACTGGCACCATGACCCAATATCTCACTCAGTCACATTATCCTGACATTGAGTGAGCATTACACAAAGATAGTTTGAATCGCTCTATTATTTACATTTAGATAGTAGATTCCATGTTTAATCCTCCCTCATTGCCAATGCATATAAATACTTGCTCTACCCACTCAGCCATGTCCCGTCAGGTTCACACTGTACCCAATATACATGTGAGATGATCCAATGCAACTCTCCTACACCAGCCTCATCGCACGCCCTGAGCGCCGAGCGCTGTAAAGTAGTTCCCTTATAAGAAACCGCGGCAAGAAAGGCGCGCGGTAATCGCCCGGTGGCAGCCGATGATCAATGCAATTAAAGACATCAGTGAGCAGGTTTTAAGCCACTTCTGCCCCCAGGCCCGCACAACCAGCATACGCCGTCTGTGCGCAGCGCCACCGAGCGGGCTGCGTGCTAACTAATAACGGCGTGATTAAAGGCACACTGTCATAGCCGGCCGGGCCGAGGCACCCGGAGTCTACACCTACATCCACACCTACATACACACCTACACACACTTGCACACATCTACATAGACCTACACCCACCCCACCCCCACACACACCTACACACACCTACATACACACATACACACACTTACACAAATCTACATAGACCTCCACACCTACACCCACATCTACACACTTACACAAATCTACTTAGACCTACACACACCCACACATCAACACCCACACCTACACACACCTACATCTACACACAGCCACACACTTATACAAATACACCTCTATGCATCTACACACACCTGCACAGACCTACACACAAGCCTACATACCTATACACACTAACCTACATACACCTAAACACACAACCCTACACACACGTGGGCATCAATACATCCAAACAGCCTCACCCGCAATACACGCACACCGCTATGTACTCATGCACCCACATATTGCACACACCACAGATACCAATCATTACACACGCGTCTACACACACTATGCACGCCACACACCCTACCCATCTCAGCACACACCCCATTTCGCACCATACACATCCATACTACACCACACGGCAAAAAGAACACCTCATTCATACCCCCAAACCCCTACACACACCCGTACACACACCCGTACACACTCTCACACACCCTACACACCCATACTCTCATACACCCACATTTCCATACACACCCAAACACCCGTACACACTCTCACACACCCTACACACATACTATCATACACCCACACACCCGTACATACGCACACACCCGTACACACCCTACACAGCCATACTATCATACACTCACACATCCGTACACACACACCTCTACACACCTATATACCCCCCCATAATGTGCATACACCCACACACCCTACACACCCATACTCTCATACACTCACACATCCGTATGCACGCACACATGTACACACACCCATACATACACCCATAACACACCCTACACACACCCATCATTTTTATCCACCCACACACCCTACACACCCATACTCTTATACACCCACACACCCGTACACACCCACTCACATAACCACACACCCGTACACCCTCATCAGGTGCCGACCTACATTGTGATTACCCCTCACTCCGCTCACCCACCACCCACGCACGCCCACCCTCCCCCACCCCTACCAACCCACGCACCCCCACCCCTATTTCACCCCCGGTGTCGGTGCCTATGGTGAGGGACTTCTTTGTCTTGCTCCCTCACGGGTTTGAAACGCTGGGTTTCGTGTTGCATCGACACATGTTTGTTTTCAGGTAATTGCACGGTACCTGGACGGGGCCCGGCCCGGGCCCCCTGCAACCCCCCCCCCCTCCCGCCCGACCCCCCCCCCCCCCCACACCGGCCCTTGTCTGATCCCCCCCCCCACACACACCTAGCCTCCACACCCGCCTGGTTACCACCCGGCCCAGTCCCCGCCCGGCCCATGCCTGAACCCCGCACCCCAGACCTCGACCCCACCCGGTCCTTGCTTGATCTCCGCACCGCCCCCACCCCGCATCACCCACCCCCTACCCCACACCTCATCACCCCCTACCCCACTCGTCATCACCCCCTACCCCACTTCTCATCACCCCCTACCTGACACCCTCATCACCCCTACCCCACTCTCATCACCCCCCTACCCCACTCCTCATCACCCCCTACCCCACTCTCATCACCCCCTACCCCACACTCATCACCCCTACCCCACACCTCATCACCCCCTAACCCACACCTCATCACCCCCCTACCGACACCTCATCACCCCCCTACCCCACACCTCATCACCCCCTACCCCACTCATCACCCCTACCCCACTTCTCATCACCCCTACCCCACTTCTCATCACCCCCCTATGCCACACCTCATCACCCCCTACCCACCCTCATCACCCCCTACCCCACTCCTCATCACCCCCTACCCCACTCCTCATCAGCCCCCCTACCCCACTCCTCATCACCCCCTACCCCACTCCTCATCACCCCCTACCCACTCCTCATCACCCCCTACCCCACTCCTCATCACCCCTACCCACTCCTCATCACCCCCTACCCCACTCCTCATCACCCCCTACCCCACTCCTCATCACCCCCTACCCCACTCCTCATCACCCCTACCCCACTCCTCATCACCCTACCCCACTCCTCATCACCCCTACCCACTCCTCATCACCCCCCTACCCCACTCCTCATCACCCCCTACCCCACTCCTCATCACCCCCTACCCACAACTCATTACTCCCCTACCCCACTCCTCATCACCCCCTACCCCGCTCCTCATCACCCCCTACCCCACTCCTCATCACCCCCTACCCACAACTCATTACTCCCCTACCCCACTCCTCATCATCCTCTACCCCACTCCTCATCACCCCTACCCCACTCCTCATCACCCCCTACCCCACACCTCATCACCCCCTACCCCACTCCTCATCACCCCCTACCCCACTCCTCATCACCCCTACCCGACTCCTCATCACCCCCTACCCCACTCCTCATCACCCCTACCCCACTCCTCATCACCCCCTACCCCACACCTCATCACCCCCTACCCCACTCCTCATCACCCCTACCCCACTCCTCATCACCCCCTACCCCACTCCTCATCACCCCCTACCCCACTCCTCATCACCCCTACCCCACTCTGCATCACCCCCTACCCCACACCTCATCACCCCCTACCCCACTCCTCATCACCCCCTACCCGACTCCTCATCACCCCCTACCCCACTCCTCATCACCCCCTACCCCACTCCTCATCACCCCTACCCCACTCCTCATCACCCCTACCCCACACCTCATCACCCCCTACCCCACTCCGCATCACCCCCTACCCCACTCTCATCACCCCCTACCCCACTCCTCATCACCCCCTACCCCACTCCTCATCACCCCTACCCCACTCCTCATCACCCCTACCCCACTCCTCATCACCCCTACCCCACTCCTCATCACCCCTACCCCACACCTCATCACCCCTACCCCACTCCTCATCACCCCCTACCCCACACCTCATCACCCCTACCACACACCTCATCACCCCCTACCCCACTCATCACCCGTGTGTTCCTCGCCCCGCCCTGGCTGGTCCCCGCCCGGCTCCCGTGTGATTGGTCCGTTGTTCGTTGGTTGGTTGTTGGAGTGTTATGTCCGGGCAACATTTAAAGTCATATCAGGATGGGAACCGACTTGTGATACTGCACACTGATGGCGACTTTGTAATTATAGTGCTGCCCCACAGAGAGACCAGGCTGCCAATACCATGACCTAATAAGCCCACTCAGTCACATTATTCTGGCACGGAGCCAACCAGTCCTAGCCATGTCCTAATAATGCTCAGCGCATGGTCAGGAAACGACAAGTATACATTTTGTATGTCACTGGTTTGATTCTACCGGGAATTGAACTCCCGACCTTTCACACGGGAGGCCTGCGCTCTACCGATTCGACCCCCGCGTCCGGTCCGCCCTCGTGTGATCCCAGCCCAGCCCCGCCCAGCCCAGCCCAGCCCCGCCCCGGCCCGGTGGATGTGTATATATATATATATATATATATATATATATATAATTCCTCCCGTGTGTGTGGCGAGGGGGGGCCACCTGTATACAACTCCCCGAGAGCTGGTGGGGGGGGGGGGGTACTCCACCGATCTGCCGATGGAGGAAGTAGAAAAGTATATATGTTCCCTTAGCATTTATACTCGTATAATGCATTATACATCACATAAAGACCAGCTACAGTACAAAAGAGACAAGACAAGTGAGAGTAGGAGCACCGGAAAATAGGGTTGGAGCCGGTGGTGCCGCCACAAGTAAGCGTATGAGTAAGGAGCAAATACATGAAGAGTGCCCATTGGCTAATAATATAATACAATAATAATATATTAACAATGTAATAACAATTGAATAAGAATAAGCCCTTCCGCCTCGTTATACTCCCATAATGCTTATACATCACACATATACACTACCCTGTTAATGTGTTGGCCAAATCAGAAGAAAAAAGTATCAACAGGATTTACTACATTGTTCTCGGTAGGTATGCCATCGACTTTATTCCAATTACTTCTAGAAGAAAGAAGGTGAAAAAAGCAGACGGCAATGTTATATTTCATAAGTTTATTTTACACACAGGATATTGTAATTGCACACCCCCTCTTCACATCAGCGCCTGCACTAAGAACTCATATCGGTGTTTGGTGGGAGTGCTTTTTTTAAATTTCACTTTCCATGGATGGACGGGCGCCTGCTTTCTGTGGGTTATATTCTCTCTGCATGGATGGACGCGTCATGGTATAATGTGAAAGTGCGTGAGATAGTGGATACCCATATATATGGTGAAACTATATATATATGGTGAAACTATATATATATATATACACAAGTAGTTTCACTACAAGTTAGAAACAGTATTTGCATCAGTCAAGTTGGGATATATATATAATGTACACATATACATACAGTTCATATATATATGCATATGCATCCAGACATATATATATATATATCCAGATACATTTGTGCATGTATATATATGTCATGTATAAACATTATGCACTGTAGTCGGCCATTATGTACTGTTGTCGGCCTTTATACATATATATATATATATATATATATATATATATATATCCCGACATATATACATATATATATATATGTGCATACATATATATATATATATCCATACATCTATATACATGGGGTGCATATGTATATATATTTATATATTTGTATATTATGTATATATATATACATATATATCAGACATGTATATATATGAACATGTATGATGTGTTTGTGTGTATATATTCAGACATATATATATATATATGTGAGATATAACGTATTATATGAATATAAAGGGGCGGAGCATCTAGTGATATTTATTTCTCTTTTAATATGCATGCTATTTATTATTTATTTATTTATTCATACACCGGTTCAGCCGATTTACTGCGTTCCGGGACCCCTTTTTGTGCGACACCACTCCGGTCACGCGCCGGTACATACAGTTGGCGTCACATGAGCCTAGATTTCAAGCTTTGTCTCTTTTCTCCTACGAGGGCGTAGCTATCTCTTATATATATGAACAGCTCTTTTCCAAAACGCGATGAGCTCTTCATATGAAAAGTTCAGGCGCAAAACCACATAAACGCCAATCCAAAAATGGAGATAAACATTGGAATCTAACATACATAAAGTGTTTCTTTATATTCCTACTTTTTGGTTCATTGCTCCATAACCATATGATCATATAAAAAGTGGAATTGGTGAGAATTAAAATTATTTTTAGGTAAAAACCTTTTATTTAAGCTACTTTTTTTTTATTGGCGTAAGTGGTTTTACGCCTGAACTCCTGATATATATACATATGTATGCATACATATGTATATATATGAAGAGCTCTTTTCCAAAGCATGAGCTATGACTATGAGCTTGACATTGGCATTGCAAGCTCATTTTTTGGATCTGCGCTTATCGCGTTTTGGAAAAGAGCTCTTCATATATATATATATATATTTATATATGCACCGTCGTCAGGCAATGTCCCTAACCTTCGGTGAAAACAGGAGCTTCAAAATTGCCACATATCCGCAACCCCTTGCTCCCACACCTCCTCACCCCAACCCACGGGTGCCAGTGCCGTGGCCTCCACATATACAACCCCCGTTGCATTTACGAGTTCTGGCAGACACGGACATTACACGCACATGCCGGGTAATGAGGCCACATCCGGGTACCCAGATCCACCAGGACAGATAGGTCACGTGCGCAGCTCTTTGAAGCTTCTGCGTCCTTCAACAACTTGTAATAAGGTTGCACATATGTCCTACTGTGTTTTTATTGTACCGTATGCATGCCCCGTAGAATTGGCTCATACTACTGTTATGGGGGTGCTCTATTAAGTTTACATTATTGTTGTTATTAGTGCTATTCTCATTATTATCATTATTATTACCATAGTTATTACCGTCATTATTACGATCATTATTACCATTATTATTACCGTTATTATCGTTATTACCATTATTATGGTAATAATTATTACCATTAAGCGTGCATTCCTTACACGCGGTATACGGTATGTGGCATGTGGCATGCGGTATGTGAATGACATGATTCCTTCTACGCGGTATGTGGCATGCGGCACACGACTGGCTATATTTAAAAAAGAAAAAGAAACAAGTATACTCAATACTGCACTGTATATGACCTAATATGGCATTTATATCTATGTACCTCTAGGTACGTCACATGGGGGTTCCTACCTTTATAATTACCAAATTATAGATAAGTATTCATATTTTTGTGGCTATGGTAGCATTTTTACCAACCCGAACCCCCACCAACACCACTACCATAATGATCAGTCGCCTCTCCTAGTCTAAAACTAATGGACAAGTGCGACTGAGGTTTCTATTCACATACCACGTGCCGCATGCCGCATGCCGCATGCCGCATGCCGCACCGATCACTACAGGGACCGATCGAGTTGCCGCATTCACATTCGCATTCGCATTCGCATTCGAATACCGCGTGTAAGGACTGTAGTCCATTGACTTCAAGGCGTTTCGATTTTTTGCCGCATTCGTATTCGCATACCGCATGCCGCATGCTGCGTGTAAGGAATGTACCCTTTATTATTACCATCATTATTACAATTATTATCATTATTATTACGGTTAGTAATACCATTATTATTACCGTTATTATTACCAGCATTATTACCATTATTACTAGCATTAATATTACCATTATTATTATCGTTATTATTATCGCTATATTACCATTATTACCATTAATATTACTATTATTATTAACAGCGGCATACTTCAGCGCTCCATCAACCTTCATATGTGTGCAAAGAAAATAGTTCTTTTTTACCATAATGAACTAGCATTAGAGGCCCAAATAGGGCCTAGATCGGCCAGAAGAGGCTATGTAGGTTAATCTGTAAGTTAATAGCACATTACGAAGGGTTTTGGCATCGATGTATCTGACTCTGAGATTGGTTGATTGATTGGCGTATTTTTAATGGCCCAGCTGCATATCAGGAAGGGCATCGACTTGTGACAGTCCACGCTGATATCAGCTTTACCTGCTGTCCCACTGGAAAAACATAACCCTATGTCCTATTTAGTCACATTACCCCGATACCGAGTAAACCGGTCCTTATCCGATCCTGAAAATGCAGGTGTGTCAGTAAAGGTAGTGACAAGTATCTATTGCGTAGGTCATTTGTTTGACTGGGACGGGGATTGAACCCACCACCTTGATTGCATTTTACAACAATTGCTGACAAATATATCTGAGGTTCATTGATTGCAGTTCTAGATCCTAGCAACATCTAGGGGACATATTTGAACGTGTACTCGGGTCGAATAATCGAATACGCTGCTCCATGCTCGGGGTGGAAAAAATGGTGGCTTAATCCAAAACCTTTTCTTTTAAATAACCGATATAACTACAGCAAAAAAGGATTTAAAGTATTTTATGATGCCATAGTTTAGTTATATTTCTATTTCATTAATCTAGGTTATTACCCCCCAAAAACATGTATGACTGGTACTGGTAACTGTTATCCTGCAGGACGTTACCAGCGCAAATGTGACGTCATCGCTCCTAGCCACACCCAGCCAAGAGGTGGGTTACTGGGGTCGGGTCGTTTTTGTCAACTCCACTCGCGGTGTTCGATTTGAAATGCTGACGACTCGGGTGACCCGAGTCGCCCAGGTCATGTTAATCGATTACGGCCTACTTGTGGCAGTTATGCACACTGATAGGGAAATACCGAGGGACAGTGAGAGAGACTAGCGAGAAGAGAGCGAAGAGAGAGAAGAGAGAAGAGAGAGAAGAGAGTGAAGACAGAGAGGAGAGAGATAGAAGAAAAAAGAAAGGGAAGAAAGAGAAGAAAAAGAAGAGACAATGGAGATGTTCTTTGGGCTTTGCGTCCTTGTAGAATCAGGACTTGTAGAGTGAGAAGAGAGGGAAAGAGAGTGAGAGAGAGAGAGAGAGAGAGAAAAAAAAAAAGGAGAAGAAATGGAAGAAAGACGGACATTTTGCTTCTTGGGGTTTGGCATCCTAGTAACATCTACGGTCATATCAGGGATGGGTACCGACTGTAATTGCGTACTCATGAAGACTGTATGGAGGAGTGAGGGAGAGAACAATGGAACGCCACCACCCCAGCAACACTCGTACCTCCACCTCCTCCACTTCCCTCACCCGACGCCTCATACACACAGCAACATACATACCACTGCGTTGCATCCGATACCATTAGACAATCCACCAGGGGCCGTATGCATGAAGAAGTTTTTATCGGCTCCAGTGTTAAGGGCCGCCGTCAGGGTAGCTAATGCAAGTGTTGGGAAATGGGTCATGGGGTATGTACAGTGCCAAAGCGTGGTGGCGTTAGCTAACATCTCAGTTATTTATAGATTTGGGGAACCCCTCTGAGCCTGTTCCCGGCAAGCACCGCTATTTGACAATATGGCCACCGATGCGGTGGCGGTGGCGGCAGCGGCGTTAATATCGCTTTTTACCATTAATGTTACTTTTATTTCAAAATTAGGGTTTATTTTTTATATATTTTGTTATATTTATACATTTCGGATGGTTTTGGGTTCATATCAGCCTGAGGCTAAAGTAACATAAATAAATAACTGCATGTATACCTAAAATCGAAGCGATATTAACGCCGCCGCCGCATTGGCGGCGATTTGTTTTGTTTACATTCGACAATATGAATATCGCCACCGATGTAGTGGCGGCATTAATATTGCTTCGATTTTGGGGTTAATTTGACCAAATTTCATCTTTTGAGTATCTTATTCTGTTAAATATGATATCATTGAATAGATTTGGGCGTAATCGGTACTTAACACAGCCCATAAACTTGCTATGGAGTGCCATGCATAGGGACTTTTCGCCGCTAAACTAGAAATCCCTTCCAAAACCAGTTTTGGCTCGCTAACACCACCCCATGCATCCGGCCCCTGGGGTTCAGCGTGTCGACAGCACACACTGGGGTACACGGGTATTCGGGGTATTTGTGTGGGTGGGTGTGGATGCATGTAGGAGGGGTGGGGGGGGGGGGCACTGTGGGAGGGGGTGGTGAAGGGGCGCCCTTACAGAAAGCATGTGTTACCTGCCTTTCTGAGAATCCATGAATAACAAGGCGCGCTCTAATACTAGCGTTTGAGAGAATGGGGCCAGGTCGCTCTCTCTCTCATTGTTAAGACCGGATGGCCGATTTGTTTGTTTGTTGTTGTTTTACGTCCTAGCAACATCTAAAGTCATATCAGGATGGGTACCGACTTGTGACAGTGCGCACTCATGGCGACTTTATAGTGTTGCCCCACTGGGACACCAGGCCACCAACACCATGACCTGATATCCCACTCAGTCACATTATCCTGACACTGAGCCAACCAGTCCTTGCCTTATCCTAATAATGCCGAGCGCCAGGCTAGGAAGCTACAAGTATCATTTTAAAAGTCATTGCTTTGACTCAACCAGGATTCGAACCCACGAATTCCATGGGTTCGGATCTCCCGATCTCCCAAAACACTCTACTCATTCGGCCACCGTCTGGTCCCGGATGGCCGAATGAGTTGAATGAGTTGTGCAGTTTCCCTTTTGCTTTGGGTATTGCAGTTGTTGCTTATTGTCGTTTCTGTTATGCTAGGTACACACCTACCGTATATGATCGTTTTTCCGCACCCACCTACCGTATACGATCTAAAACTGCCCAAAAGTCATGAGGTGTGCACTCCCCTAGCACACCTACCGATTGCGATTCGCGATTTTTAGGGGTAAAATGGTAGGTGTGTGCTAGCATTACGATTGCGATTCGCGATTCGAAAAATGAATCGGCCCGTTTTCAGTTTTAAGCGGATCAGGAGTTTTAGTGCGCGAATCCTATACGGTATGTGTGTACCTGGCATTAGTTATCTTTAGCTGCAAACCATATATGATACCTCTCATAAATATGGATGTGCAGCATCTATTCCATACATACCGGTGCGTAGCCATATTGTCACGCAAATGCTTCGGGCAATGCACACATTAAGGACAGTTCTTGTCAGAGTACAAAACCAGTGCATATGCAGTGTCTTTAAAACTCATTTCGTGGAATATCCAATGTAGATAGTCTTAAAGCGGCATAGTGCGATGGAGAATTAAATTACTAAAACTAAAACAATTATCTAGATTTGATCCTACATATTTAACTTAGATACTAATGCACTTCTTATTAAGCATATGTTGCCACATAGAAGGGGGATACTGAGTCAATTTAAGAGAAGCTGTTACTGCTGAAGTTTATGGTGTCAGAGTGTTGGTGTGCTTGCCAAAACTAGTTTTCCACTTCAAATATCTTTAAAGTTAGCCATTTAAAATAAAAGTTACTTCAAACTAAAAAGGTAAAATAGATTATAACAATCAATTGAATGTATTGATGTAATAAAAAAAATGACCAAAAGTCAAAAGCATCGGACTATGCAGCTTTAAGTCCAAATTGCTCTCTGGCAGGTTTAAAGTTGCATAGTCCGATGATTTTGAACTTTTGCCATATTTATAACATGACTATATTATGTTGATCATTATAACCTACTTTACTTTATTTTGAAGATATTTTATTTTAAAGGGTTATGTGAAGTGAAAACAGTCTAAAATTAATGTTGGTGTTCACGTTGAAATGATGGACACCAATGGTTTCAACAATGCTAGATTATTATATTTAATTGACTTAGTATTCCCTTCTATGCAGCAACAAATGTGTAATAAGTGCGCCAGCACCTAAGGTAGATATGTAGGATAAAATCTGGATAAATGCTTTGGTTTCGAAAATGTAAGGTTTTCATTAGACAATGCAGCTTTAATAAACACGCACAAACAAAGCAATCAGTGTTAGACATATTGAAAGTGACGACTACTACGACTCTTCCTTTAATTAAAGGAACGCGATAAAAGGGAATTAAAGGGGCAGTAGCATGACCAATAGAACTTTACTTATTCGCAATTATAAGGATTGAATATGATGAGTCATGGTTTGCATCTATTGAAATTACTTACTCTCTAGAAGTTACTTAGGGCACAACCGTGGTCTAAGGAGCTCTATGATCAAGCTGTGGCTATTAGAACATTCAGCCCTAAGGATATTCTTCAGTGAAATATGGTAACCTTTAGAAAGTAGTGCAAACCTTATCTTTTAAAGTAAATTTGAATGTCTCTGAGTATGCTATATAAACCATGTAAATACACGTGTTCCAGTATGTCATCATAGAACTACTAATCGTTGCCGTGAGATACCAATGATGCCAGGCAGACCAATCTTGACCTATTGGGTTCGAGCTCAAACAGCCCATTCTAAGTGTAATCTTTTATTAAGATAAATAGAACACGCATGTAAGGAATGCATGGTAAAATCACGTGACCAGATCTGCAAGCAATATTTGGACATCAAAGCACATTGCTTCACCAAAAACACGATGGTCAAAGATTAATATAATGTTTGCCTCTCAACTTCAGCTTTTGTGGTCCTGCAACCCAAAGTTTGAAACAATTTCTGCCCCCAGCTGCGATGACCATAGAAGATAAGGGGATGCCTACTTTGAACTCAACCACCACTCTATTAATGTGTCGTCTGCTTTGACTAAAACGTCCCACGATATTATAAGAACAATTCTGTAAGATGTGTACATTTCCATTGGACTTTCCATGCTGTCCTTCTAATTAAGTACACTGCACCTACTAAATGTCGTCTGCGTGGCATTATCGCTAGCAGACGACATCCAGTAGTCGACCCCGCCTGTGAAATGTACATATGGGTCCTCTGGTGGTGGGAGGGTGGGTTATGGCGCCGCAGTCACTGCTCCCCCCCCCCCCTACTCCCCGCGGGACAGACGCCGCCATGAGCCCCTGGCGACAACTTGAACGCCTACACAGCTTTGATGACGTCATCATTGATTTGTGAGCTAAGACACACGACCGGATGAAGGTGCTGGAACCTTTAAATGGTCGGTTCCCTAGCGCGCACCTGCGCAGTGCTCCATCTAAGTGTCACCCACTCACACGTGTACACACACATACACACACGCACACATACACACACATACACACATACACACACCACTCCCTCTGCATCTCCCACCACCTCTAGACTCCTGGATTTGTTTATCACTGACTGAATATTTTTCAGTTTTTCAGTGAAATTCACCTTAATCAGCAGTGCAGATACTTAAGGCCCAGTCACATACACGTTAGTGGACGTAGTTGAACGTAGTGGAGGCTAACGTAGTTGAAGGTAGTTGAACGTACCTTCATCCTACGTCTCCGGTACGTTCAACTACGTTCAACTACCTTCAACTACCTTCAACTACCTTCAACTACCTTCAACCACCCTAGCCTCCACTACGTTCAACTACGTCCACTAACGTGTATGTGACTGGACCTTAAAGTAGTGATACAATAGTACGTAGCTAATGTTTACTTTTTGTTAAACAAACAAACAAGATACAGTAGTACTTGTCTTCAGCGACCCCCGTGATCGGGAAACCACTGACATGTGTTTCAATGTTCAAACTGTCTTCGTTTCATTTAACTGTCTCTCCAACGACAGGACACCCGCTATGTCGGGACAACATTGGTCCGTTGAATACAGGAAGTACTGTACAAGAATACTTGTGCGATGCTGGAAAAACACCGGAGAGGAAGCATTTTACAACCAACCCAGAGCAAGTATCCACTACAATCGACATTTCTGGCTGCTTAATTCACTAAAATTGAGCGAATAGAAGACGGATGTATGTGTGTAGTCGTCTGCACTGACCTCTCAGGCAAAGGGTCACATAGACAGGTAGGCGTGGATAGGGTGATTACATCAGGGGGCCTAGGTGGTGTAATAATTAGCACACTAGACTCAGAATGGCTAGAAGTGTGTGTCCGAAACCTGAGCTAGGCACAATATTTCCCATTTTCACCACCCTGTGACATATATATAGCAGCAACCTATATATCCGTTTAGCTAATAAAATAAGTTATTAAAAGAAATTGACAAATTAAACAATTGTCTGTTTTCCATGAGAAGATAGTTTGTTTTAACTATAATCCTGATTTAGATTTTAGTGACTAGACTATGACATAATCTGGTGCTGAATGCAGAACATTCACTATTATCAAAACGGTGAACGACTCAAGCATTGCTAAGTATTTCCCAGTCAAATCAGCTTATTCATTAGCAGCTTTGCTTTGTATTAATAATAATATGCCTGAAATGTGATTCCTTTAAAATAACAATATATGTGTTAATGGGTAACTGTGGGTGCATTATTAAGAGAACAGAGGCGTTGCTGCAGTGACCACAACAATCACTACATAAGCAGACCAGAGACACAGTGACATAACAACCACAGGGGGGGGTGAACATGAGTGACTGCGGTTTGGTTTATTGGGGTTTTACCTCTTAGCCACATCTAAGGTCGTATCAAGAATGCTCCAGAGTTGTCACAGTGCGCACTCGTGGCGATTGTATAGCCCCCTGCACCACTGGGATACTGTTCCGCCGGGCATTATGGCCCGATATCCCACTCAGTCACAGTAACCTGACCAGTCGGTCCTTTCCCTTTCCTAATAATGCCAATCCCCTCCTCAAGGTAGCGACATGTACCAGATTTGTAAGTCTTAAAGGGGAGTGAATGCTCTACTGAATTGGCGATCCTGTTCTGATTAGTGTGTAATACAAGATGGTTAAAATTCTTCATTAAAAAAAAAGAAAAATCTTGGTGGATGTGGGGGCTTCAAATAGGTCTCAATCAATCTGATATAATCTCACATTGGAAATCACTCCGCCCACCTAACCGGTATCCCAGCTATTAGGTGTGCCTGGCTGATTTGCGGTTTTACCTCTGAGCATCATCTGAGGTGATACCAGGACGGGTACTAAAATGTGGGAGTGAACATTTATGGTGGCTTAATAGTGCTGCCCCATTGGAATACCAAGACACAGGTACAAAGACTCGGTGTTTCACTCAGACAGATTATCCTGATTCTCGAGCCAACCAGTGTTTGGTGTATATCTTAGTAATGTCGAGCGTCGGGCAAGGTAACGACAACTAATCAAATGTGTAGGTTTTTGGATTGACTTGCTCGGGGGATGAATCCCATGATCTGGGGTTGATGGCTCCCATGACCTGCCGCAAGGGAAGCAGATGCAGTGTCTACTCGATAATCACGTCCAATGCCTGAACATATGCAAAATCACACCATTCTCACATTTTCCTACTTGTACCGGGTTATTTGTACCACTATTTCCGTAAGGTCATACAGTACAATAATCATTCAACGTATCAAAATCACTCGAGTCTCAAAATAAAGACGCACACATTAATGTGTGCGACGATTATAAAGTCCATGCATATGCACAATGTGTCAGAAACCTGCTTTTACTTGTTACTACTATAATACTAGTCATGATTGTCGACTGACAGCTTGCTGGATCTAGATGCGTTCAGTAAGTACTCTCTACTCCACCCAGATACAGTACAGTTTGTTTGTTTTGTTTGTTTGTTGTTGTTTTACGTCCTAGCAACATCAAACGTCGTATCAGGACGGGTACCAACTTTTGACAGTGTGCACTCATGGTGACTTTATAGTGCTGCCCCACTGGGAAATCAGGCCACTGGCACCATGACCCGATATCCCACTCAGTCACATTATCCTGACACTGAGCTAACCAGTCCTTGCCCTATCCTATTAATGCCAAGCACCAGGCTAGTAAGCGACAAGTATTTTAAAGTCATTGGTTTGACTCGACCGGGAACCCAACTCCTGACCTTCCGCACACGAGGCACGCGCTCTACCGATTAGTCCACCTCGCCCGGACCCAGATACATTACATATAGTAGGTAATGCACTGTCTGACATCGTGTGGGTCCCCCTTTGTTGCACAAAGTCACTCCAGCAAGAATACATTAATAGTAGGAGGGTGGTGGGTGGGTGTAAAAACATGTAGATTCTCTTATCAAGCCCTATCGGGCGCGGTGGCCGAATCGGTAGAGTGCGGGTCTCGCGTGCGGGAGATCGGGAGTTCGGTTCCCGGTCGAGTCAAACCAATGACTTATCAAATTGATACTTGTCGCTTCCTAGCTTGGCGCTCAGCATTAATAGGATAGGGCAATGACTGGTTAGCTCAGTGTCAGGAGAATGTGACTGACTGGGATATTGGGTCATGGTGTGCACTGTCACAAGTCGTACCAATCCTGATATGACCTTAGATGTTGCCAGGACATAAAGCTCCAACAACCAACTAATCAATCTGTAAAATATGCGCAATGGAGAAAGCATCTAGCGTTTCTATTACAACCTAAATGAACCCTCTCCCTAACCCACCCCACACACGGTTGACATCGTGGTTAGATTGCATCTTAGTTATTAAATTTAAAAATCTTCAGGATCGGCGTCGATTTGCCGTTACGTACCTTTGTGTATTCAAATTAGCACCGTTCTGGCGATAGCCAATCATAAGCGAGCCAATTAATCTAGAGCGTGCTGTTTTCTATTAATATTAATTAGCTAACTAACTAGTATTTAACAATAGCCCGAACAACATTCTCCAAAATGTATAGAGTGTTAACGTCAAGTAAGATATTAATACAAACAAGGAAGCGTATTCTTCAGTGTTATGTGTGGTCTACTCTAATGTATGGGGCAGAGACATGGACAATCTCTAAGAAAATGTACAAACGTTTAGCAGCATTTGAGATGTGGACTTATCGAAGGATGATGAAAATATCATGGACAAAGAAGATCGCCAACAAAGAAGTTCTCAGAAAAATTAAAAATAAGAAAAGCTTGTTTGCCACTATACAGACAAAGAAACTTATTTATTTTGGCCACATCATTCGTCAGAGTTCAATATACCGTACATTGTTGGAAGGGAAGGTGAATGGCAGCAGAGGGAGAGGGAGACCAAGAACATCATGGTTTACAAATATTTCACAGTGGACAGGCTTGAATTATTCACAGTCTATCAGAACAGCACAACATCGGGACAAGTGGAGAACCATTGCATCCAACCCTCGACTAGAGGATGGAACTATTGATTGATTGAACTAGTATTTCGGCAAAGGTTTTTTTATATTGGTAGTTGGGGGGGGGCTCACTGTACTGAGAGAAGAGGAAAATATTGTCATATATTTGGCTCATATTTCCATGATAGACTGGCGTGATTTAGAATGAGTCCAGTCAGAGAATCGAAGACTGAGAGAGTGGGTGAGCGAGAGTGAGTAAGGGATAAAGAGAGTGAGAGAATCCGATAGTAAGAGTGAGAGAGAGCGACAATTAGAAACAGTGAGAGAGTGAAAATGTATGAGCTAGTGAGAGTGAGAGGTGAGACAGAGAGAGAGAGAGTGGTAGAGAAAACAGCCACAGGTTTCCTATATAGTGAGTAAGTTAGTTACTCAAATTATTGCACTGATTGATATTGCAAGTATATAATTTTCATACCACTCGAATCGAGACAAGCAAAGTGTGTGCATTGGTATACCTACCGCATGTATTACCTGAACGAGCCATGTGAGCTAACCCAATAGTGTAAATCTTCTTTGTTTTATTTTTTAAGAGTTTAATTTTGTTTACACAAGTAAGTTGGTGGAGAAAAAGAAACAAAAGACAGCTGAAGTAGAACGGTGCCCTGGACAAATGACAATGACAAAGTCGTCTGCATAAAATGTTATTTATGACCTCCGCGTCGGATGACTCACCGCCGGTGGTGGCGCTGTAGTCGGCGTCCCTGAGTGTGCCTGTTGGACATATAGCATGATAGCGCTGATATAGCATGGCTGCGGTCGGACGCCGGAATGTTTTTTATATATATATTTTTTTTATTGATGCTGTATTTATACTCGAGGCTGTATTTGTGCTCTCGGTTATGTTACCAAAGAGAATGTATGACAAGACACACCAGTCAGCACTTTCCCCTGAAATACAGATGCAGTGCTGCCAGCCAATGGCAAAGAAGGCAATTGGACAGGTCCCCTAGTCCACCCTGACTGCCTTACCATTGAAACAAGGGAACAGGTTCCATAGCCCACCCTGACTGTTGTACCATCAAATACAATGTATGACAATTATAGTGTATTATCTCCTACTATTATAATGAAAACAATAATACTAATATTTATGGTGTATTGAAAAGAAATTTCCACTGAATCGCTGAAGAAGCGCAACTAATATGCGAGACGAACATGAGATATACACTGTGTAAATATAACATTTTAATTCTCATTTAATGCTCACCGTGTTTGTCATTGGATGGCGCCACGGCATGGTTATTTAAGAAATTCCTATATGAAAGCGCTGAGCAGTATGTGTTGTACATTGTCTTAGCTATTACTGCGGCTGAGTATGTAGATGCAAGGATTCCAATTGCTTTGTACGAACTACAGCGTTCAATAACATGCATTAGCCTGTACACGACTAGCTGGCGCTTCCTGGGTCTGCATCAATATTATATCTAGATAAAAGACTCACCCGCTACTCAGAGTAGGGGTGAATAACAACCCATTAGAAAACGTGACGAAAGGATGTGTAAAAGAAATGAGCACATTAATTCCTAAATTTTAAGAAGCAAAATATATTCTTCACATACATCTTTATATATTTACCTGCTCCTTTTGAATTGTTAAATAAATTATATCATGTAGTGTAATAAACTTTAAAAGTCAAATCGAGAGCATGCTTGGGTCGCCATCTTGCTTGTTTACATCATCTGTGATTACACAAATGCTATGCCAATAGAGACCAACACTGGATACTGGAACCAGGAACCCCACTTCCTGTTCATACTAAAGCAGTTTTTTCTCGCATTTAGACTACATTGTTATGGAATGTTGGGCGTCAGATTGGGGCACCATCAGCGGCGTCTGTTAATAGCATATAATCTATTTATCAACATTTCCGTTCATTTATATTCGCATAATTTCGCATACATCATAAAGATATATATATATACACTATTATTGTTTCCCCAATAAAACATAGTAACAACAAAAGGACAAAATATGGCAAAACAAACAATTGCTCAGAACAAACAAACAAAATCTCTATTAAAAGTAAGATTTTGTTTTTAATTAAAGATAGCTACACCAGAAACAGGAAATTCCACGGGAAAGCAATTCAGTCCAATTGAATGCACTCACATGTTTTTCCACTATTCTTGATGAATGCTACCAAATTGTCTTTAAAAAAAATATAATATTAATACACAAATAAATTAAACAACGAGTGGTGATCTCACTGTATGTCATTATATCCGTATTTATGAATGGTTTTCATATCTATGCACTCACCTGCAGACCCACCTTCCAGCCCGTGTATAGGAGGAGCTGACGCCCTAATTACCTCTCATTTGAATTAATTCCTGTCTTAATTGTGATATACATTAAGTCAGGATTAAAGCAATCTAGAAATTAGACGTGTCACACGGTTTACCAGCGAACTGTGCAAATAGAACATTAACGCATACGATCTATACTGAATGGGTGGAGCTGGCAGTGGCACCAACCCCAACTTCGTGTGTGTAAGCTGAAGCTGCGACCCGGCGTGCTGGGTCGCAGCTTCAATCCTTCCTGAGGGACCAGTGGAAATCGGTAGTGAGATACCAAGCCATTAGCAGCATGCTATATATTCCATGCACTCACATTACCTCGACACTGAGCCAATCAATCAATCAATCAATAGTTCCATCCTCTAGTCGAGGGTTGGATGCAATGGTTCACCACTTGTCCCGATGTTGTGCTGTTCTGATAGACTGTGAATAATTCAAGCCTGTCCACTGTGAAATATTTGTAAACCATGATGTTCTTGGTCTCCCTCTCCCTCTGCTGCCATTCACCTTCCCTTCCAACAATGTACGGTATATTGAACTCTGACGAATGATGTGGCCAAAATAATAAGTTTCTTTGTCTGTATAGTGGCAAACAAGCTTTTCTTATTTTTAATTTTTCTGAGAACTTCTTTGTTGGTGATCTTCTTTGTCCATGATATCTGAGCCAATCAGTCCTCGCCTTTTACTAATGCCCAGGGGGAGGTGAGAGCCAGGTGAGGGCCAGGTAACTGCCAATTTTATTTAAAGCTGCATAGTCTGATGAAATATCAAATTTTCAAAACCAAACCAATTATCTAGATTTGATTTGACATATCTAACTTAGATACTGATGCACTTATTAAGTATTTGTTTCTCTGTAGAAGGCAATACTGAGTCAATTTAACATAACCTATTACTACAGAAGTCTATGGTGTCAGAGTTTTGGCAAGCTTGCAAAACTAATTTTCCATGGTTGCACTCAAAATATCTCTACAGTTTACCATTTAAAATAAAAGTAACTCTGAACTAATGTAAAGTAGATACTAGTGATCGATCTAATATATTTATCTCAGAAGAAATACAGAAATTCAAAACCATCGGACTATGCAACTCTAAGTCTTTGGCTTAACTCGGCCAAAGCTTGTGACCTCCCACACAGGAAGTAGACAGTGGGTCTGGAGGTCATCCCTTCTCGCGTGTTTGTGTTATTGGACAACAATCAAACGGAATATAATTAGTACGTAGCTATTAAACAATGACTTCCCGGTAATGTGGTTTGCGGACTGAGGGTATCACTGATTAGCATTGACAATGGTGAATCTGAAGCCGATAGATTATATATAATAGATATATACACACAGATACATATACACCTCTTTGTGAAAAAATGATACAATATTAACTTGACATTTTTAATTGCTCCCTGCTTAACTCTTCTATTTCATATCATGGTGCGTGGGATATTATTCCCACTTTATATTTCATTAGCTTAATTTATCGTGAGAATTCTCTCATGTTCCACATCGAGGCTATATGCACTCGCCTGCGCGCACACAGTTGCCACAACCGGATGTGGTATGCCGACTGTCTGGCAGAGCATATGCGGTGCAAAATAACCCCATCGGTACCTATCTGTTGACCCCGTGTATACACCAGCTGGGGTCTTGTGGAAAGTATTTCTGTTCTTGAATATTCGGGCTAAAGATTTCAATACACAGTATCTTTCCCTTCCCATCTGTCTCCCTTACTCTGCTCCCCTCACTCTTTCTTTCTCCCCCTCCCTCCATCTCTCTGCCTCTCCCTTCACTCTTTTCCTCTCTCTCCCTCTTCCCCTCCCCCCATATCACCCTCTCCCCTCTCTCCCTGGCTCTCTCCCCTTCCCCTCACTCTCCCTCTCTCCACCTATTTTGCTTTTAACACATCTGGTGATATGCTTGTAATGTTAATTTCCCTCTGCTTGAACACTTTTGTCCCACCCTGTATATATATATATATATATATATATATATATATATATATAGATATATAGATACATGTGTATATATATATATATATATATATATATATATATATATATATATGGGGTATGTATGCGTCTGTGTGAAACCAAGTGTCTGCTCTGTGTAGATGTAACGTCTGAATGTCGACGTTGTCTTCCCTGGAGTCACGCACTGACACTACTGACAGAGAACCATTCCTTTCGACCATGACCTATGACTGTGCACCTGTGGTCATCTGGCTCAGCGGTGTGCTGACGCCATCCATGCCGCTTATACTGCTCCTAAAGCGCTTATACATGCAGCCAAGAGGCTTCATGCCAGGCCTTGACCAAGTGAACATGCTTGTCTTGATATGACCTTAGATGTTGTGAGGTCGTAAAACTCCAACAACCAACCAAGTGAACACGGAGACCAGACGGGATGGCCGAATGAGTTGATCGTCTGTCTCCCGTTTTGGTAGAGAGCGGGATTCGAACCTACGGGTTCGAACCCTGGTCGAATCAAACCAATGACTTAGCAATTTATACTTGTCACTTCTTAGCCAGGCGCTCGGAATTATTACGGTAGGGCAAGGACTGGTTGGCTCAGTGTTAGGATAATGTGGCTGAGTGGGATACCAGGTATGGTGCTGGTGGCTGTAGTGAAGTAACAGACGTGAACGCTTAGAAGTCTGAATGCTAAGTGCCGTTTATTCAATCCTCATTCCACCACGTCACCTGTGTCACGTGACCCCTGTCACTGGGTTCGACGTGCTAGCCATACATACACTACAGTGGTCAGTGGGGCAACATTATTAAGTTGCCATGAGTGCACACTGTCACAAGTTGGTGCCCGTCCTGATATGACCTTAGATGTTGCCAGGACGTCAAACTCCAACAACCAGCCAACCAAACAAGTAGACACGGGCAGAAGGAACACACCAGTCGACAGTGTGTTATTAATAAGTAGTGCAATTGTAACTAAAGAGTAAGTAGTACTCAGTTGAAAACAAGCACCCTGACAGGAGCTTATACGTTATGGGCAGAGTAAATACCTCGTCAATAAAAAAAAAATTAAAAAAAAAAAAAATAGTAAGTAGTACAATTGTAACTAAATAGTAAGTAGTACAGTTGTAACTAAATAGTAAGTAGTACAATTGTAACTAAATAGTAAGTAGTACAATTGTAACTAAATAGTAAGTAGTACAATTGTAACTAAATAGTAAATAGTAAAGCTGTCATTCCGACTGAAGTCGACAAAACTGAGATCAGACAGTCGGGTTCGGGCGACCACTATCCCCTTGGTCAAGGCCTTGGAGTACTTAAAAGACTTACTTTGTATGGTATTAACGGGAATAGCCGTCTTCTAATGCTAGGTACATACCTACCGTTTTTCCGCACCCACCTACCATATACGATCTAAAACTGCCCAAAAGTCGTGAGGTGTGCGCTCCCCTAGCACACCTACCGATTGCGATTCGCGACTTAAGACTCAGTTTTAGGGCTAAAACTGCTTCCTTACAATTGCGATTCGTGATTCCAAAAATGAATCGGCCCGTTTTCAGTTTTAAGCGGGTCGGGTCACGAGTTTTAGTGCGCGAATCGTATATGGTAGGTGTGTACCTAGCATTAGTCACACCAGTTACTACCGTTATAACCTAGTGGTACTGACGCTTTGTTTGCTGTGTCTACAGAGGAAGGGTACCAACGTGTGACAATACACACTCATGGCGACTTTATAGTGTTGCTCCACTGCGAGACCGGGCCACCAGCACCCACCAAGTGAATATTCCACACAGTCACATTTTCCGGACACTGAGTAAACCTGTCATTGCCCTATGCTATGGCAAGCGCCAGGCTGGGTATCAATTATGCATGTTATTGGTTTGACTCGGCCTGGATTAGAACCCACGACCTAACCCACGGAAAGCCAAGCGGCACTGTTACATATTCAGTAATTCGGCCTGGTCTCAAGTCGTGCTAGGTGAATACCAAAAGGAAATGCATCCACTCTATTTTTATAAGCGTTTTTGTTTCTCTTTTCTTTTGATTCAAAGATATATTATTCTGAATAACAATGCCAGTGCGGAAACACCGGACTTCCGGTACAAGCGATAACAGTGTTTCTCTCGATTTGCATATAGATAAGGGGGGGAACCAAGTTGTGCTAAGTGTACAGTCTACTTTTTTTAACGTTATTTCTCCTCTATTCGTGAATTTATTCACCTCAATGACAATCTAGGGTCTTCAGGACCTATAGCTAAATGGGAAGAATGGCCTAGTGGGTACGTCACTGACATCCCGTGCGGAAGGTAATGGGTTTAATCCCCAGGCAAAGAATTCACCAAATGTATTAGTGTCGCTATATTGTATGGACAGCACTTGAGATTGCCAGGATAAAGCAACGACGTATTGGATCAATGCCGCGATAATCTGACTGAGTGGGATAACGGGGTCACGGTATTGGCAGCATGGTATCCAAATTGTGTAGCACTATAACTTAAGCTAAAGCCACCCTGGGTGTGCACTGTCACAACTAGGTATTCATTTTGACAGTACTGTGGATGTTGCTAGGACAGACAACCCCAATAAACCAAAACAAAACAAAATCCAGCATTAGTCATAAGCCATGTTCACACGGGGCAGTTAATTCGATTCATATAAATCGCCTTGCCTAGTTCGGCTCACATTTGGCGTGTGAACACACGGCTGAGGCGGTTTAGGGCTGATTCGAATCATATAATTCGGATTTTATAAACCACCTCTGTAGGTGGTTTATATGAACCAAATTTTATGATTCAACTTATATCGTCCGTGTGAACGCAACCGACTTACTTGAGGCGGATTAAGGACGTCACACGCATGCGCATTCGAGACCTTAGTTTGTTGACTTTCCGGTCGATCAAAAGCGCATATTATATAATTTGGTCTATGAACCAGATAGAGGTACACAGATGTTTTTTTCATCATTTATTTATAGGTTTTCACTGCCCAGCAGAAGTTTTTACGGCTCCAAAACAATATGATTCAGTCTATACATATCTAGGTCGAACCCACACTCTCTCGTGCCGACGTCGACTAACCGAAACTGGCGCTGGTTAGTATGGACTTGCTCATGTGCAGATATCCACTTCCGCCTTAAACCGACTCAAGCACTGCCCGTGTGAATGCGAAACACTTTCAAACTAAATCGATTCATATTATTCACCTTGTTTAAATCACTTTAAACTTTTCCCGTGTGAACACGGCTATAGTGTTGCTTACCGGGCACGGTGGCCGATTCGGTAGAGCGCGGGCCTCGCGTGTGGGAGATCGGGAGTTCGGTTCCCGGTCGAGTCAAACCAACAACTTATCAAATTGATACTTGACACTTAGCCTAGCATATGGCATTGATAAGATAGGGCAAGGACTGGTTAGCTCAGCGTCAGGATAATGTGACCTTAGTGTGATATCGGGTTATGGAGCCAGTGGCCTGATTTCCCAGTGGGGCAGCACTATAAAGTCACCATGCAGTTGCACCGTCACATGTCGGTACCCATCCTGATATGACCTTAGATGTTGCCAGGACGTAAAACTCCAACAACCAACCATAGTGTTGCTCACATTGTTATGTATATGAAAGGTAAAGGTGACACTGGTGCTGTGCCGGCGGGTCTGTGTGTTGGTGGCGGAGAAGGGGTGGGGGGGGGGGGGAAGATGTTACTTTCGCTGGTTATGGGCACCAATACCTATTTTATTGCAGGTATTCGTCGCTGGTTACAACGCGATCTTCTCAGAGAAACGCCAACAATGTAATCATGTTATTTTCCCAGTGTGTGACCACTGTGCCCTGACGCCACACATTTCCACAGTTGTTAAGTTAATTGGCCCTGCGTGAGAATATGCAGTGACTTTACGGTCAACCTCTTATTGCGCCGGTGTTAAAAGGAGAGAAAGAACTAGGTCCCTTTGTGTTTGATATAACGGAGTGGCGAGGAGTGTCCATGACACAAGGAACTGCTTGTTTGACGTGCAGTTTGTTGTTTGTTGTTGTTTTACGTCCTAGCAACATCTAAGGTCATATGAGGACGGGTACCGACTTGTGACAGTGCGCACTCATGGCGACTTTATAGTGCTGTCCCACTGGGAAACCAGGCCGCCGGCACCATGACCTGGTATCCCACTCAGTCACATTATCCTGACACTGAGCACACCAGTCCTTGCCCTATCCTAATAATGCCGAGCGCCTGGCTAGGAAGCGACAAGTATCAATTTTAAAGTCATTAGAGTCATTGGTTTGACTCGACCGGGACTCGAACCCACGACCCCACGATCTACCAGTGCATCTGAGGTAAGTGAGTGTGTGTGATTGCGAGTGTACATGTGTGTATGGGGTGTGGGGATGTGGGGGTGGACGTGTGTGGAGTTGGTATGGTTGTGTATGTGCACGGGTATGTGTGGTGAGTGTGTGTGAGTGTGGCTGGATGTGTGCTTGGTTGTGTAGGTATGGGTGAATGTGTTTTAGTGAGTGGGTGGGTGGGTGAATGTGTGTCAATAAGTGTGTATGTGTGTGAGTGTGTATGTGATGGGTTGTGTGGGTGTGTATGTGGGTGGATGGGTGTAGATGTAGTTGTGTGCGTGTGTTGGGCGGTTGAGTAGATGTGTGTTGGTGAGTGTATGTTGGTGCGTGGGAGTTATGTGTGTGGAGGTGGTTATATATACAGGTGTGATTGGTGGGTGAGTGGATGTATCATTGTATGTTCATGAATATTATTATTAGTGACTATGCGTTAGTGAGCGTGTGCGTTTGGAGTTGGGGGGTTGGTGGGTGGATGTGTGTATATATTAGTGACTGTTAGTGAATATGTATTAGTGAGTAGGTGAGTTTGTGAGTTGGGTGTTAGTGTGTATAAATTAGTGAATGATAGTGAATATGTGTTAGTGAGTGTGTGAGTGTGTGTTGGTAGTTAGTGTGTGGAGGTCTGTTAGTGTGTATAAATTAGTGAATGTTAGTGAATATGTGCTAGTGAGTGTGTGAGTGTGTGTTGGTAGTTAGTGTGTGGATGTCTGTTAGTGTGTATCTATTAGTGACTGTTAATGAATATGTGCTAGTGAGTGTGTGAGTGTGTGTTGGTAGTTAGTGTGTGGAGGTCTGTTAGTGTGTATCTATTAGTGAATGTTAGTGAATATGTGTTAGTGAGTGTGTGAGTGTGTGTTGGTAGTTAGTGTGTGGAGGTCTGTTAGTGTGTATCTATTAGTGAATGTTAGTGAATATGTGTTAGTGAGTGTGTGAGTGTGTGTTGGTAGTTAGTGTGTGGATGTCTGTTAGTGTGTATAAATTAGTGAATGTTAGTGAATATGTGCTAGTGAGTGTGTGAGTGTGTGTTGGTAGTTAGTGTGTGGACGTCTGTTAGTGTGTATAAATTAGTGAATGTTAATGAATATGTGCTGGTGAGTGTGTGAGTGTGTGTTGGTAGTTAGGTGTGGATGTCTGTTAGTGTGTATCTATTAGTGAATGTTAGTGAATATGTGTTAGTGAGTGTGTGAGTGTGTGTTGGTAGTTAGGTGTGGATGTCTGTTAGTGTGTATCTATTAGTGAATGATAGTGAATATGTGCTGGTGAGTGTGTGAGTGTGTGTTGGTAGTTAGTGTGTGGATGTCTGTTAGTGTGTATATATTAGTGAATGTTAGTGAATATGTGTTAGTGAGTGTGTGAGTGTGTGTGTGTTGGTTGTTGGTGTGTCGACGTGGGTTAGTATATATTCATATATATATATATATATATATATATATATATATATATATATATATATATAGCCCACCCACACTTACCCACTCACTGATACATATATCCACAAGCATTAACCAATATATATATATATATATATATATATATAATATGTATATGCTAGTAGATATGTATCACCCACGCACTGATACATATATCCACTAGCATATACATATTTTATATAGATATATATGTTAGTGAATGCTAGTCGATATGTATCAGTGAGTGGGTAAGTGTGTGTGGGCTGCAAGAGAGGGCAGGAGGAGTACGTGACTAGCTTCATCTTCGCCACATTCTCCAAGCGCGGTGCAATACCGTCCGTTGGGCGCCTATGTGTTTGGAGAGTGACTGGGCACTGGTTGGCCTACTTTCACGTTGGTTAATACCGTCATGCAGCGGACGGGTTATTACTGACCTGTTGATAGCGCCCGATACGCCGGCCAGTCCGCCTCCACATGCCAATCACGGCCGCGCCTTATCAGCACAAACAGATAGCGCGTAAGTCAATGTCACACACCCCTATACAGCCCTATTCACGCCACCCGCCACCTTCTGTGGTCGTGTTATACTGCAAGAAACCTAAGCTCCCTTTCTCCTAAATATTGTTAAGCAATTGTGTCATAAGATCTGTTGTTTCGGTGGTGAGGTTGTGAACAGCGCCCATGAACATTCTCACCATTTTCTCAAATAAGTACATGGTACAAAGCCAAATGACCAAAGGAGACCAGAAGACACAAACTTAGACTTCAAAATCCCAGGACCAAGCGGCGAGTGAAGAAAAACTTTCTCCTTGGTAGAGCAGCAAACACCTGGGTCCATATGCAGGACGCGGTGTTAGCAGAGTTTGGTGTTAGCCGCTAACACCATTTAGCTATCACCGCTCTCGCTAAGTGTGTCAAGCCGTATGCAGAGGCGCATTAACGGTTCGTGTTAGCTAAACGTGAAACTATATATAGATTTGGGGAATCCCTTGCAGCTGGTTCCTGGTGAGCACCACTATTTCCCAATACATTCGTCGATTCGACAATATTAATTTCGCCGCTCATGTAGCTGCGGCGTTAATATCGGTTCGTTTTTAGGGTTAATTTAATCAAATTTCATTTTTTGAGTCTCTTATTCTATTAAATATGGTCGCATTGAATAGATTTGGGCCTAATCGGTACCTAATGCCGCCGGGCACCAGCCTCTCTTGTTATTGCTGAGCCTGTTGCCGGCAAGCACCGCTATTTTCCAATACATTCGTCGATTCGACAATATTAATTTCGCCGCCGATGTAGCTGCGGCGTTAATATCGGTTCGTTTTTAGGGTTACTTCTGTTAAATATGATAGCATTGAGTAGATTTGGGCCTAATATATTGCCGTCGATGCGGCGATTGCTTTCTCCACACACCGGGAACCAGCGAATCGGCGGCGGCGGCGGCGATTTGTTTTGTTTGCATTCGTCAATTAGACAATATGAATAACACCGCCAATGCGGCGGTGAGTGTACTATAAAGTCAAAAACCATTTATATTTTCAAACAACTTGACAATTACTGGTAACATTTTGTATGTAACATATGAGATTTTCCTATCACAATATTCAATATTGTATTTTATGAACAAAGTTTCCCAAAATGTTCAAATTAATATTCTTGCTTAATTATAACAATTTCATCAGTGAACATCTTTTTGAGTCAATATTTATTTGATAACATCTATGACATGTAAGACAACTTAAACAAAGCATTTATAAAAACAAGCAAAATGCATTCTCCGTTACCTTCATGTGTTGTTTCTTATGTTTGAATGTGTTGTGACCATTCTTTGTTTGACCTTAACTATGTGTTGTAATTATTGTACTGCTTTCCTAGCATGTCAGTTGCTTAATTATAACAATTTCATCACAGTGAATTTCTTTTTTATAAGTATTGAGTCAATATTTATTTGATAACATCTATGACCTGTAAGACAAGTTTAACAAAGCACTTATAAAAACAAACAAAATGCTTACTCAGTTAGCTTCATGTGTTGTTTCTTTATATTTGTATGTGTTGTGTAACTTCTTTGTTTGACCTTAAATGTGTGACGTTATTGTAGCGTCTCACTTACTTGACTGTTAAATGTCTGCTTCCAGAATTACACATCGAGCAAGATATATCAATCTTATTTAGCTCTGCAACAATTATTTCATACAAAATTCTATATGGTCACCGTACCCAACTGTATGGCAGCTGCATGGTTTTGTAGCACACTGACGAAACAAAACGTCAAGATTTTGGCGACATTTTTGAAGTTGCACAATCCACTGTAACCATAGCATTTTTAAGTCCGACAGAGTTTTCACCACAACAAATATCAATATATCTTGGTAGCCTTTGCATACTCAGGTTACTTTGGTTTATATATAAGCAAATTCTAATACAATTGTTGCAAAATTTGCTGTAAAATATGTAGAATAAATTCTAGATACTTGTTTTGGTTTTGGAAATCTGATATGCCTCACGGGACTAATGTAGCAGTCACACTACGACGACAAGGGGGTGACGACAGCCCGGCGACTGGGATTTTGTGAAATCACGACGACATATGCAAATTTGGGCTAAGTTGGACGACAATCGGACGACAATCGGACGACAGATCGGCCTCGGTGTAACGACACTTTAACGACCCCTGGACAACAGATGAGGTCGGATATATTTTGTGTCTGTGTCTCTGTGTGTGTCTCTATGTGTGTGTCTGTGTCTCTGTGTGTGTCTCTGTGTGTGTCTCTGTGTGTGGCTCTGTGTGTATGTGACTCTGTGTCTCTGTGTGTCTCTGTGTGTGTCTCTATGTGTGTGTCTGTGTCTCTGTGTGTGTCGGTGTGTGTGACTCTGTGTCTCTGTGTGTATCTGTGTGTGTGTCTCTGTGTGTGTGACTCTGTCTCTGTGTGTCTCTATGTGTGTGTCTGTGTCTGTGTCTCTGTGTCTGTGTCTGTGTCTCTGTATCTGTGTGTGTCTGTGTGTGTATCTGTGTGTCTGCAACAGAGACACCAAGACACAGAGACACACACACAGAGTGAGTGTGGGTGTGGGTGTGGGTGTGGGTATGGGTGTGAGTCTGAGTGTGGCTGTGGATGTGGCTGTGGATGTGAGTGAGAGTGAGAGTGTGAGTGTGAGTGTGAATGTGAGTGTGAGTGTGACAGTGAGTGTGAGTGTGAGTGTGATAGTGATAGTGAGTGTGAGTGTGATAGTGAGTGTGAGAGTGAGTGTGATAGTGAGTGTGATAGGGAGTGTGATAGTGAGTGTGAGTGTGATAGTGAGTGTGAGTGTGATAGTGAGTGTGAGAGTGAGTGTGATAGTGAGTGTGATAGTGATAGTGAGTGTGATAGTGAGTGTGATAGTGAGTGTGAGTGTGATAGTGAGTGTGAGTGTGATAGTGAGTGTGAGTGTGATAGTGAGTGTGAGTGTGATAGTGAGTGTGAGTGTGAGTGTGATAGTGAGTGTGATAGTGAGTCTGAGTGTGAGTGTGAGTGTGAATGTGAGTGTGAGTGAGTGTGAGTGTGTGTGGTGTGTGGAGACACACACACAGACACACACACACAGAGACACACACACAGACACACAGAGACACACACACATACACACACAGACACACACATACACACACAGAAACACAGAGACACACACACAGACACACACAGAGACAAAGAGACACACACACAGACACAGATACACACACAGACACACACACAGACACAGATACACACAGACACAGAGACACACACACATACACAGAGATACACACACATAGACACACACATAGAGACACAGAGACACACACAGAGACACACACAGAGACACACACACAGACAAAGAGACACACACAGACACATATACACACACAGGCACACACAGACACACGCACAGACACAGATACACACACAGACACACACAGACACAGAGACACACACAGACACAGAGATACACACACAGAGACACACACATAGAGACACAGAGACATACACACAGACACACACAGAGACACACACATAGACACAGAGACACACATACAGCTGCTATGGAGAGAGAAGCGACGACAGCTTAACGACAAGACGACACCTTACCGACAACGACAACACCGTAGCGACACTCTACCGACACCGTAGCGACACCCTATCGACACCCGCGTGACATCGCCTGTCGTCGCCTGTCGTCGCCGTTTTTCAACATGTCCAAAAACCCGGCGACAATCCGGCGACAGTGCAGAAAGAGTGGAGAAACTGGAGGTGTCGCGGAGGTGTCGCGGCGACACCTGCGCGACACCTGCGCGACACCTGCGCTACAATCGACGACAATCGACGACAGACCGGAAGTCGCTGTCGCAGGGCTGTCGTCGCCGCTTGTCGTCGTAGTGTGACAGCCACATAAGCAGCATTAATGAAGCATTCTTCAACTTGTTACTTTGTTGCATTTGAGTTTTGAACACTGGGGGTGTCTGTATAACAGCTCACAGCTCACATTATATTTTCACGTCGATGTTAATATTATAATTATAGTTTGTATATCTATATAATGTTTCTTTACCTTGTCTTGTCTCACATTTCATCTTATGTCATTTCACATCTCATAATAAATCACATTTCATGTTTTTCACGTGCCTCAAGAGGCCTGGCGTCCGGTGCTTGCTTCCTGGCGCTCTGTGTTTATTTCTCATTTCTTTGCCTGTTGCCTGACATTCTGCGCATCTTCATTCTGGCCGTTTTCATTACAGACATTAGTCTCTGTCGGCGATCTGTGCATCTGTGCTTCTTAGCATCCGTGCATCTGTTTCTCTGCCTCTAGGCATCTGTGCATCCATATGCCATCTTTTCAGGCATCTGTGCATGTGTGTCACTTGTCAGTTTAATGTCAGTGCTGCTTCTGTTGGTGCCCGGGGAGTTGCTGCCCGATGTGCCACTGTTTGTGACCAAGGTGTTAATGCCTGGTACACTGAACTTGCATTACATGTTGGTTGGTGCCCGGGGTGCTGATGCCCAGTATCCATCAGAACCAGTGGGCCTGAAAACACCATTGCCTCCATATCTGACACCATGTAATATATGTTGATGTCGACACTATGAGTTCTAGGTTACAACTGTCTTTATTTAGAACATAGTCATGACATCGTCCAGTATTATGCTGGGGGTGTTCATACAACTACATACATTACACCACCGACCATTGGTCGGAAACAACTGGCCTTTCAGGCGCAAACTAGTCAAACTCAGGATATTGATTTATTTATTGGTTGTTCCAAACCAGGAGGGTCTATTGTTTAGTTTCTTTTGCGTTTTACGCCAAAGCAATATCTAAGGTCATATCAGGACGGGTACGGACTTGTGACAGTGTGCACTCGTTGTGTCTTTATAGTGCTGTCCTATTCGGAGACCAGGCTGCTGGCACCATGACCGGATATCTCACTGAGTCACATTACCCTGACACTACGGTGCCAACTAGTCCTTGCTTTATCCCAATAATGCCGAGGGCCAAGTTAGGGAGAGGCAATGACCCTATATTACTAAGATGACTCACTCCCTATCTCTCCCATGGTAATGTAAATTTTGCAGTGCCACCTTGTGGTGGGTTTGATCAGCCCAGCTGCTGGTTGGTGTTTCACATGTAAACACATACAATTATATTATACATGAGATAGGTAAGTATGAATACACATCAATATGAAATTGCTATGAACAAATACACATCATCATCAGCATCATCATCAGCAGTGCCATCATCACACATCTTTCACATTCATATATACATATATACATATAATATAGCACCTGTTTAACTAAGAGAACAGCCAGCAAGTGGTGGGTTTGATCATTTTGATTACACAGTACAGGCTGAGTGAGCCGTCTTAGTATAATAGGGTCTTTGGGAGAGGCAAGTATCAAATTTGTATGCGTTTGGTTTAAACCTGCCATGGATTAATCCTACATGGGAAACGAGCCTCTTCCTACTTGTCCACCCTATTCAGGCAGACAGTTATGAGTTGGTAGGATTAGCAGGCAGGTGGTAAGATTTACATATAGATAATCTGGTTTGGCCTATTGAGCTACTGACCAGTTTTGAACTTGGCCTGATTGACCGAGCAGGTGACCAGCTTTAATTCAATTAAGGTTGTGGTCTAGATTATCCCTGTGGTCTTTGGTTGTCCCTGTCACCTGTCCTGACATGACCTTAGTTATTGCTAGGATGTATAAAAACAAACCCACCCACCCTCAAGAACAACACACACACACAAAGAGATACAAATAAAACCCAGCACCAGTGGATCTAGCCGGATGGTACATTGCCTCACCAGTGTCGTTAACAATCGCAGGACTATTCATATTGCCTTTTAAGTTGCATAATCCAATGGTTTTGACTTTCTGTCATTTAAAAATAATTATATCTTAGATTGATTAGAATCTACCTCAGTTTAGTTTGAAGTAGTATTCATCTCAAATGACCAACATAGGAGATATTTGAAGTGTAAATACGTGAACTTAATGTTGGCGTTCTTGTCAAAAACTATGACCACATAGGCTTCAGCAGTAAAAGGTTATATTAAATTGACTCAGTATTCCCTTCTATGTAACACCAAATACTTAATCAATACAGCCGTATCTATGTTGGGTATGTACATAGAATCAAATCTAGATACGTGTTTTGGTCTCAGAAATGACATGCTTTCATCGGACTATGCAGCTTTAACTGTCTAGCCAATAAGATATTATGGCTGACATAATAAAATGAATGTACGATTTAAAGTCGTCCAACTTGGCGGGGAGGAAAATGACCTATATACAAGTTATGAAGTATATATGCAGCGTTTGAACCTTATAATGCATGCTTATAAAATGGTGAAATATTTACATTTGGTTGTACTTAAAGTTCCATAATCCGATGTGTTTTTCTTTAGTTTCTGCCATGTTTAAAACATAAATATACCAGCATGATCGTATTAATCTATTTTACTTTAGTTTGGAGTAATCACTGATTGGAAATGACTAACTTTAGAGATATTTGAAGTGAAAATACGTAAAATAATGTTGGTATGAACATGTAAATGCTGGACATCATGATTATATGTTTAGAAATGTGATTTGCAGCAGTACCAGTTTATATTAACTTGAGTTATTCCTTCTACGTAGCAATAAATGTTTAACAGCTGCACATATATCTATGGTGGAAAGGTAAGATCAGATGTACTATGTATGCAAACGCTTTGGTTTAAACAAACAAAAATGTGGGATGTTGAATTGGTGTAGCCTCAAGCGCCGACCACCTTAATAGTGTGGTAGTACTGCTTGTTGTGTTAACGTTGTACTCGGCTAGCAGAAGTTACTGTCAGTACATATATTAATCCCAATGAAGTCCCGATATTGTGGAGTCATTATACATCCATATAGTGAGAATTAACTTAGGCTATATATATATTGGAGTACATGTGCGTGAATATGTGGTAAATGTGTATTTTTATGCAACCAATTGGCAGGTCATTTATGTCCTGTATATACACATATTTATATAAGCATATATAAGTGGGGGTATGTGTGAAACGAAGAGAAACATTACGCTCAGAACAGGACTCGACCCCCACTTATATGCCAGCCAGTTCGGGGTTGACGTTCTAACCATTAGACTATCTAAGCTCCCTGATGCAATCAACACAGCCACATCGATCTGTATATATGGTAATCCGCCACAGGGGGTCACTATTGTAGTAGTCTGCACTGACCTCTCAGGCAAGGAGCCGCCCGGACAGGTATGCGTGGGTAGTGTGGTGACATTATGGAGACTATGTGGTGTAATGCTTAGCACACTGGCCCGGAATGCAACGAGATTTGCATCACCCCCACAACACTATAAAATCGCCATGTTCGCTTTTCAAGTCGAACCCCGTCCTGATATGACCATAGATGTTGTTAGGATGGAAAACCCCAACCGACAAACATTGTTCGCGCCCAGGGTACTATTTACATATATATGTGTGTGTATGTATAGACACACACGGATAGTTGCCTGTTTTTCATCACTATAATAAATTTACATATATATATATACACATGTATATATATATATACACATGTATATATATGTGTGTATATATATATATATATATATATATATATATATATATATATATATATACATGTGGATATATATAGACATGCTAGAAATAGTTGTATAGAGGACCGGGGGAGACATGCATCAAAACTATTCTCTGCCTCTAAAAAGTAATGTTTACCTTGCCCGAAGAGTGTTTACTTTCCATTCACCATACGTGTGTGTAAAGTCGGTCAGACCTACATGCATACATACATGTGTCCACAGTTTCAAATCGGGATTTATGTTGTATTTTGCTGGCGTCAATTGTTTGTGGGGGGGGGGGGGGGTTCTAGTAAGGAGGGGTGTATATTTTGCGAAACTACACACTACTGCCGGTGTGGTGCCTTGGGTCTGCCCCCTGAGCTCGACTGTGACTCCCATTAGGCTCTGTATATCCTTAACTTGGCTGACAGCTTATGCCTCTACTAGTGGCATAGTCCGATGGTTTAGAGTTTCTGTCATTTTTCTAAGATAAACACATTGAATTGATTGTTATGACAAACCTTACAGTAGTTTGAAGTCACTTTTATTTTAAGTTGATAACTTTTGAGATATTTCAAGTGTAAATTATTTAAATATATCAAATTAGTTTTGGCAAGCATGCCTCCACAGGCTTCTGCAGTAACAGGTTCTATGAAATTGGCTCAGTATTCCCTTCTATGTGGTGACAAAAATTAAAGCTTAAAAAATGCATCATTATCTCAGTTAGATATGTACAATCAAATTGAGTTAATTGCCTTGGTTTTGAAATTTGATGCGTCATCGGACTATGGAGCTCTAAGGAAATGAATGAGAACCGCTCTAATAAAACCACGAACAAGACAGACGAGACTATCATGTAACTGAGTGAATACATGCAGTCTAACTGATACTTGTCACTTCCTAGCCAGGCGCTCGGCATTATTAAGATATGAAAAGGACTAGTTAGTTCAGTGTCAGGATAATGTGACTGAGTGGGATATCAGGTCATGGTGCTGGCAGCCTGGTCTCCCAGTGGGGAAGCAACATAAAGTCGCTATGAGTGCGCACTTTCACAAGTCAGTACCCATCCTGATATGACCTTATATGTTGCCCGTTCCAACCAGTGATCCACAACTGGTTCATCAAAGGATGTGGTATGTGCTGTCCTGTCTGTGGGAAAGTGCATATAAAATAGCCCTTGCTGCTTATCGGAAAGAGAAGCCTATGTAGGTGCAGCGGGTTTCCTTCAAAGAAATATGTCAGAATGACCATATGTTTGATGTCCAATAGCCGATGATAAAATTCAATGTGCTCTAGAGGCGTCGTTAAGTAAAACAAACTTTCCTTTAGATGTTGCCAGGACATAAAACTCGAATAACCAACCAATAGTACTCAAATTCAGATATCTGTCATTGTGATGTGAGTGCCCTAACTATTGGACTAACTAGACTCCCCGGCACAATCAGCCTCATTACGCCCATCTCGATGCGTGGTCCCTTGCTTGATAGTTGGTTGGTTGTTGGAGTTTTAGTTTTACATCTCCGCACCACCTAATGTCATATCAGGACGGGTACCGACTTGTGATAGTGCATATTTATGGCGAATTTATAGTGCTGCTCCATTGGGAGACCAAGCCTGATGATATCCTACTCACTCACATTATCCTGACACTGAGCCAACCAGTTCTTGCCCTATCCTAGTGATGTCAAGCGCCTGGCTAGGAAGCGACAAGTATCAATTTATAAGTCATTGGTTTGACTCGACCAAGGTTCGAACCAGTGGGTTCGAAAAACGGGAGACGGACGCTCAATTCATTCGGCCATCCTGTCTGGTCCCCTTGCCTGATGAGGTCAGTTTAGCCTACGACACTTGTTTTCCTTAAAACACAAGTCTTTGATGGCAATGAGCCAGTTTAATGCGCCGAGTTAGAAATATCCAGGGCAAGTTCACCATTCTTACAAGTAGCAACACTTATTTTATTCTGGTCGCAGAACCAATTTCGGGGATTTTCGAGCTAGGGTGTTTTAAGCATCTGGGATGCCATGCCAAAAAAGCGGACTTGAACTCTCATTTCTGCCATTCGCGCATGAACATTGTCAACACTGGACTCACAACTTAGGTTACATGATGCAATCAATCTAGCCATGTTTACATGTGCATTAAATCCTCGTCTGGTGATATCAGGACAGCTCAATACAAACATGTGCATGGTTTGAGCTAATAGCCCACGCACAGGTTACGTTGAGTGAGTTTGTTGAACATAATCTGATTGATTATGGCAATTGACCGGTAGCATAGCTTACGTCGTGACTCTTGATGGTCGCACACTCGAATAGTATCCAAATTAAATGCCAATAACTTTAAATCAGAAACAGTTTTATCTTCCGGGTTGCATAGGTTAGCAGTAGAATGGATACTTGGACAAATTTAACCAAAGATTTACATTTACAAAAATGAACAAATTAACAAAAGGAATAATAATAGTTAATAACAATAAGAAGAAGAATACGATAATGGTTATGATGATGATGATGATGGTGATGAAGCAACAGCAGAAAAAGATGAAGAAGAAGCGGATGAAAGCACTCTCCTCAGCCTGGATATTAAGTTTCATAATCCGGTGGCGTTGAGCGACTGCTATATTTGCTAAGATAAATACCGTACATGTCCTAATAGAAGCACGCTACCCAATAGAAGGACCCCCCCCCCCCCACCCCCCATTTCAAGATTGAAGGCATGCACACACGTATGATCATATTCAGACTGAATGCACATAAAATAAAACAATCCCACTTTATTTCAGAGGCACGACAAAAACTAAAAAATTTACAATCATATTCAGACTGAATGCACATAAAATAAGACAATCCCACTTTATTTCAGAGGCACGACAAAAACTAATCCATGAAATTCTTTAACTTTGAATAGACGTGCATGCATGTGTCTGCACTTGCGAAGTGCGCGTCTATTGGGACATATACGGTATATGAGATTGGTCATTATAATTGCTTTAGTTTGAAGTGAATGTATTTTAAAGGGTCATGGCCCTGTCACACTACGACGTAACGACGTCGACGTAGGGAGAACGTGAAGAACGTTGAACTTCTCGGCGTAGTATGCAAATTCGGGCACAAGTTGAACGTGGATGCAGCGTAGTGGACGAGAGCATAACGTCGGTAAAGCATAGTGATACCGTCATTCAACGAGAGAGGTCAACGTAATGAGGATCACGGAACGTTATGAACGTTATTCCATCGCCAGAAGAACGTTACATGACGTTAGCTACGTCATGAGACGTTGAATGTACGTTGAATGCACATTCTCCTGACGTTCTCCTGACGTTCTCCTGACTTTCCCATTACGCCGCATGGACGTTTCCACCAGCTTTAATGTGGGTCAACAAGTGGACCGTAGTGGAACGTAGTGAGGAACGTTTGCCTAACGTCTGTTTAACGTCATTGACGTTCGCTGAACGTGAACAGAACGTACGGCGAACGTAAACCCTTACGTTCGAGCTACGTCGAAACTTTTGAACATGTCCAAAACTTCGATGTAACTCGACGTAACACGACATAATGTGACGTAGATCGACGTCAGTCTAACGTCATTATGACGTCATCATAACGTAATCCAACGTACATCAACGTAATGACAAAATATCACCACGTTAGGCTCACGTTCGCTCATTACGTTGTAGTGTGACAGGGGTATTAACTTTGGAGGTAGTTGATGTGAAAACATGCCAGGTTAGTTTCGGTGTTCAGAATAAAATGCTGAACTTGATAGGTTTCAGGGTGACAGGTTCTATTAAATTCCCTTCTATGCAGCAATAAATGATTAATAAGTGTGCTGTTTCGACTTCGATATGTAGAATCAAATTAGGTAGGTGGTTATCTTTTCGAAAAGTTAATTTCTTTCATCGGACTATGCAGCTTTGCTCGAATGGCCAGTTCAGTGTCGGGATAAGATGACTGAGTCGGGATATTGGCCTGTTATCTCAATAAGGCCACCAGGAGCGCACGATGTCACAAGTCGGTATCTGTCCTGAAATGAGCTCAATTGCTGCCAGAGTATAAAACCCCATAGCTTGGTCACTTAACTTGTTCTGTTGCTATTATGATTCCGAGACACAGTGTGTCGTAGATCATTATTGTAATAGTGATTTCAATGGGAGTTAGGTTAAGTGAAATATAATAAAGTAGCAATAATAAAAGGCGCAATTTGACTTTCATGTATTGCTTAGGGGACATTTCTTCCATTCACAATCAGGCAAATTTTCGGAGCGGGTTCAAAATAAAATAAAATATTCACTCCCCCCCCCTATGAAATATACAACTTTTAACAGTCATCGCCTAGTTTGTATTTTTAATCAATCTGCTGCATAACAATTAACAGAGCAGTTGAGTTATTTCCGCTTTCTCAGTCTTGAACACTAAACTTTGTCAACCAAATGTGACGGGCTGTCAGATCAGTTCAAGCTAGGCCAGCATGGGGGGGGGGGGGGTGTTAGGATGTGGATGGATGGTAGTCTGGTGGGCTGTGGGGTGTATTGGATTAGATAGGTATTGTACAGGTATCGGATGTAACGAGGGAGGCTGGCTGTGGTGAGTTGACGAACGCGGTGAGGTGAGATAAGGGAAGTGGGTCATCTAAATGGGTCATATGAGAAACTGTGGGTCTGACTGATCAATTGATAGGTTATATGATTAGGGCTCGTACCTCCTAGTAACATCTGAGATTGCATCAGCATAGACGAGTGTTGGGTTTGGAAGAAGTATGTGATCTATTGGTGCTATGGTGGGAGATAGGAAAGAACTGGTTATGGTGTGAGTCAAGGCTAGTCTGTCAAGGTGGTTCGCATGGATGGGTCCAATTAGAAAACCATGAGAAGAGTACAAGGTGAAGGTTGGTTTTTGGAGATTTAGGTCCTGGCATCCCACTCAATCACATTATCCTGACACTGAGCCAACCAGTCCTTGCCCTAACCTATTAATGCCGACCACCTGGCTAGGAAGCGACAAGTATAGACTTAGTAAGTAATTGGTTTTACTTGACTGGGAATTGAACTCCCGAACTTCCGCACGGGAGGCCTGCGCTCTACCGATTTGACCACCGCGTCCAGTGGGAAGAAGTAGGAGATCTATTGGTGTGATGGTGGGAGATTGGAAAGACCTGGTTATGGTGTGGCCTGTCAAGGTGGTTTACAGAGATGGATCCAATTAAAAAAACACAAGAAGAGTACAAGGTGAATGAGTGTTTACTAATGTGATAATGGCAGACCTATTTGTCAAAACTAGAGTAGGGTGCAATGGAGGCACTATATGGTAAATAGGTCAAACCTTCACCCACCTATGCTAGAATCATTACCAGTGCCACTATCACTATTAACACCACTACCACCATTACCACCACTACCTGTGATACAACCACAGACACCCATACAGCCATCACTACCACCACTACCACTATTACCACCGGGCGTGGTGGCCGAATCGGTAGAGCGCAGGCCTCCTATGCGGGAGATCGGGAGTTCAATTCCCGGTTGAGTCAAACCAATAGCTTGAATTGATACAGGTCGCTTCCTAGCTTGGTGCTCGGCATTAATAGGATAAGGCAAGGACTACTGGTGTCAGGATAATGTGACTGAGTGGGATATCGGATCATGGTGCATGGTGCATGGTGCATGGTTTCCCAGTGGGGCAGCACTATTAAGTCACCATGAGTGTGCAGTCACACATCGATACCCGTCCTGATATGACCTCGTTGCCAGGACGTAAAATTTCAACAACCAACCCAGTACCACCACTACCCCCACCTCAACCATGACCACCACTACCACTGCTACCACCAATACAACCACTACCACTAATACAACCACTGCTGGCAGTACCAGTGATTAAATCATTGCCACCCCTACAGCCACTACTATCAGTACCAGCACCATTACTACCACAGCTACCCATGCTACAACCACGACCATCACTACAACCGCTATGACCACCACCGCCACTGCCACAACTACTATCACTGCCAATCCCACCACTGCCACTACCACCACCGATGCTACACCCTCTACAACCACGGCGACCACCACCACCACTACCACTGCTACCACCAATTCCAACACGACTGCCACTACCAGTAAATCAACCACTGTTACCCCTAACACGACTACAACCACTACCACAACTCAACATATGAGATTACATCAGAATAGACAAGTGTTGGGCTTGGGAAGAAGTAGGTGATGTATTGGTGTGATGGTGGGAGATAGGCAAGAGCTGGTCATAGTGTGACTCAATGGTGGTCTGTCAAGGTGCTTCGCATAGATGGATCCAATTAGAAAACCATTAGAAGAGTACATGGTGAAGGAGTGATTAGTAGTGTGATAATGGCAGACGTAGACTTTGTCGAAACTAGAGTGGGGTGCAATGGAGGTGTTAAATAGTAAATAGGCAAAACCTTTACCCACCTATGCTACAACCACTACCACCACTAGAACCACTACCACCACTACCACCACTACCACCACAACCACAACGACGACCATCATTACCACCACCACTACCACTAACACGATCACTACCACTATCATCACTACCATCATTACCACGACCACCATCCTACTAGTATTACCCCCACTACCACTACCATCAATACCACCACTACCACTGTTACAACCACGACAACTACTATAACTGATATCACCATTACCACCACTACTGCCACTCCCAGTGATTCAACCACTGCCACCTCTAAAACCACTACTACCACCAGTACTACCACCGCTACCACCACTACCACCGCTACCACCCCGCAGTCACTACTACCCCGCTGTCACCACTACCACCACCAGGGGGCGCGTCTCAGTGAGCACGGGGTGTGGAAGATGCATGCTGGGAAGACGCCGAGAGACGGCTGACCTTCGGGCCCGCCTACTTAGATGGTGGCCATTGATTGGCAGGCGCTGTGATGGCGGTCATAATCATCAATCTCCAAGAGGATCCAAGAGCGCCCCCGGGGTCGGCTGGGCACACCCCTGTTTGCCGTCTGACTTTGAAGGTCACGGCGGACAGGTTGGATGCACCCCCCCCCCCACCTCGCCTCCCCAACCCATCCACCCGCCCCCACCCCCACCCGTCCTCCGTCGCCGTTCATCTACCACCACCCACCCCACCTACCTACACACACCATCCTCCACAACACGCGCACCCTCGCCAATCGATGTCCAGAGCCGGAAGCTTGTAGCGGCGTGATCACGCGCGGACGAGATTTGGCTGACCCGCGAGATTTGGTGAGCAGACTGTCACAGTGCCAGCGGTTTGTGTGCGCAGCTCCAACGATATGCCGGCGGCGTGCGTCTAGGGTGATTGGTGGAATTGTTTGTTAGCGGGTCCCATTTGTTGGGTGGTTCGTGGAACTATTCCATATTTGAAATCAGGACAGTTTAATGAGTGGTTGATGGATTTTTATTTTATTTGTTATTATGGACCATTGCGGATTGATTGGTCGAATTTGGTATTTTGTGGGTGTGATGTTTTGGTTTTGTGAGGGTTTCATTTGTTAATATTTTATTCCGTATTTTATTCTTCTGAAATATTCATTTTTTGAACACCGAGATGCTGATCTTCCGACCATGTACACTACTGTATGTTGCTTACACAATAATTACAGAGACATATGTATATTTTGTATGCAATGAAAACAATATTGTCAGTAACTATATATATGAGCTTGATAAAGTACACACATTCGATACTTACACACACATATATATCATGCATGTATTACATGGATTGGGAACAGATAATGTTTAAATGTATCAACCTCATATATATGAGTTTTATCAATTCAAATTCACCAATGCAATACTAATAATCTGCCATATACTGTTTGTTTGTTTGTTGTGTTGTTTGTTTGTTGTTGTTTTACGTCCTAGCAACATCTAAGGTCATATCAGGACGGGTACCGACTTGTGACAGTGCGCACCCTGGCGACTTTATAGTGGTCTCACTGGGAAACCAGGCCGCCGGGACTCAGTCACATTATCCTGACACTGAGCACACCAGTCCTTGCCCTGCCCTAATAATGCCGAGCGCCTGGCTAGGAAGGGACAAGCACCAATTTTCAAGTCATTGGTTTGACTCGACCAAGGTTCGAACCCACGACCCCATGATCTACAAGCACGGGAGACGGACGCTCCAACTCATTCGGCCATCCCGTCTGGTCTCTACCATATACTAATAAGTAAACATGAATGTATACAGACTCGTATATATGCACACATGGTCAATTGAGTTATTTGGTAGTATTGCTCGTTGCTGAGTAGTCAGTGCATTTATTTATTACTGGGGCCCGTTGCTAGCTGGAATGTGGATTTATCTATTAATGGGGAACATTGTTAAGTGGTTGGAACTGGAAGTATTTGGTATTCAGAACCATTTTTCAGTTGTCAGTAAAGGTATGTGTTTTTATGACCCATTGCTAAATAGTCAGTGGATTTCTTTTTATTGGACTCAATGCTGAGTGATGGATGGGATGTTAACAAATATATATATATATATATATATATATATATATATATATATATATATATATATATATATATATATATATATTAGGCCCATTGTTGAGTAATTAGTAGAACTATCTGTTGTTGGGGCCAATTACCGAGTGTTTATTGGAATTATCTTTACAGCAGCGTCTACTCCTGAAGGGTTAGCCTAATTAGTTGATGAATAACTGCGAGGATTTTGATTTCAAACGTTAGTATTATTTCCATTTTAATCCTTCTTAAACCGCATAGTTCAAGTTATATTTTCACTCAAACTAAAGCACGGTAGATTCTGCTTAAGTTAGGGTGGGTCTAAGCGAAAATACGTGTTTTCTTTTCTTATATAAATGCAAAATTGATCTATGCAACTACAGATCTTCAAATAAATACACATATTTATAATTTGATTGTAGGGCGAAAACAATCCCCGCCTAGACACTTAACCTGGAATACTAATTTAAACACTTCTGACACCAATCTAAAGAGGTCTGCAATGTATTCAAGGTACGCTTCTAATTAACATAACTATCAAATAAGTAAGTATATATATATATATATATATATATATATATCTGTGTGTGTGTGTCTTGTTTCGCTCTCTTTTTCTCTTCGTCTGTCTCGCTCTCTCGCCCGCTCTCCCTCTCTCTCGTTCCATTGCCACAACAGTGAAGCAGCAAATTAGGCAACAACAAAAAAACATGCATAAAAGAAAAACATCGACAACACTGACCGAATATGCATATTTGTGTACACCATTTACAAATAGGCCAACCACTTACCTACCTCCCTCCAGCCCCCCCCCCCCCACGCCCCCAACCCCACCCACCCCCAAAAAAACTATGTCCGGTCCCACAATCACCTCACTTTCAGAAAACCTGCCCTGGCTACTCTAGCCTACCTTCCCAAACTAGACTACCAAAGTACCATATAGCCTCTGCGTGTTCCAACCTGTGCGTCCCAAATCCATATATTTGTTCAATAGACTGTATCTGGGACTAGGGCCGGGCAATCAACACACAATGTGCTGATATAAGACTTGTTCGCATGTATAAATACTTGTAAGTACATTTTCATTTTTAAATACACACACGTTGAATTTGAATTTAAAATGCATCCCATGTTAAAATGTATCACCATGCCCATTCACAACTTCCACTTCAACCACTATGCCTCTTCTATATTTCGAAGAAGAAAAATCCGTGTTTAAATCGATTGTTTAAAACTTTAACAGTTTCCATAGACAATTCCACAATTTTGAGTGAAATGCGGTTCATGCCCAGCGTTTGTGTTGATGGGTATGATGGCATCACTCCGTTGGTTCTCAGTAAAAACTCACCTGTTTAGGTAGTGGCTTTGCAGTGGGCATATAACAAAAACTAAAGTAAAAACAACAACAAAACGTTTGTCAACATGGAGAAAATGAATTCCCACCGTAACATCATCTGACGAGATCTTACCGGGCGCAGTGGCCGAATCGGTAGAGCACAGACCTTGCATGCGGAAGATCGGGAGTTCGCGAGTTCGGTTCCCGGTCGAGTCAAACCAATGACTTAAAGATTTATACTTGTCGGTTCCTAGCCTGGTGCTCGGCATTATTAGGATAGGGCAAGGGCTGGTTAGCTCGGTGTCAGGATAATGTGACTGAGTTGGATATCGGGTCATGGTGCCGGCAGCCTGATTTCCCAGTGGGGCAGCACTATAAAATTGCCATGAGTGTGTACTGTTACAAGTCAGTACCCATCCTGATATGACCTTAGATGTTGCTAGGATGTAAAACAACAACAAACAAACAACAACAATCGTCTGACGAGAAGTTGGTTCTTATTCCTTTCGCCACCAGCGCTCTGTGACACATAGCAAACAGATGCACACACATACACATTAACAGACACAGTCGTCTGCCTACATTCACTTAAAAAAAAGAAACAGTCCCAGCAACCCACATGGTAAGAGTACTCCGAGAAAGAGAAAGCGCGCGAAACTTCAAGATCGGCGTCACATAGCAACGTCTGGTGTGAAACTGACACCTGGCCTCGTAACCATCAGTACCATTGAGTGTACAAAGGAGGGCGTACTTACCTCGCTCTCCCTCTCTCTTTCTCTTGGTGGTAACAGAATCTTCCCACACCAGGTGTATCGGATACCTGCAGCACTGCGATGAATGTGCTACGTTAGGTCGTGCTTTGTGGAGAGTACACCCATGGTAAATCCAGTAAGCCTACAAACGTGGCCGTGATATGTATATCAATGTTCCTGTGATATATATAGAGGTAGGGCAGTCATTGTAAACTGTAGATGTGCATGTGTATTGCGGCTGTGCATGTAGCTGCACAGTTATAACTGTCACAGTGTCAATGTACCTGTACAGATAGAACTGTGATTGTAATGACACAATTAGAACTATCAGTATCACTGTGACTATATAGCCGAATGCAGGATTGTTACACTGTCATTGCAGGTGTGCCGGTAGAGATCCCACTATGGTTTAGCTGTACAGGTAGCCGTAACTGCAGTTCTATACAACGATATGTCAATGTGAGTGTATTTATACATGTACAGATGGCGCTGTCAATTTTTGACCGTGCAAGTTCCGTATATCCAAGTATTGTGACTTTAACAGGACAATATAATGATGTCACTGTGACCGTGCGTGATGTCACATTGACCGTGTGTGATGTCACCCACACTGCAGATGTTCAGATAGGGTTGTCACGGTGACAGTAGTAGCTCAACAGGTAGAGATGCTACTGTTGTTATTGTTGTTGTAGCTCTACAGGTACGAGTGATGCCGCTGTTGTATATTTACAGGTGGATATGCTAATGTGCCTGTAACCTTGCAACTAAGGTTGCCATTGTGACTGTACCTGTAATGATGGTTTTGTGAACGTTGGCATGTCACCGCATCTATGGCAATTCAGGTAAGGCCCTGTAGCAGTACAGATATAGACCAGTCTGTGAAGTTGAGTGGAGTGGGTCAGGTGCTACACGGCGTCACGCTGCAGACTATCCTCCGAATGCCAGGTGACTAAAACTCGTCAGGTGACGTCACTCATTGACCGCGTTGTTGTATTTCCACGTGTCGAAGCAGACGACATCAACGCATGTACTGTCTGAACAGGTGATAGTTGAGCTGCCGTATACGGCATCCGTTGTCACTGGATCTACGTGAAACAGCGTCAATTCATCTTCTCTGTGTGTCCCACTATACACCGGGGCGGCGCGCACACTCTCACCTGTGTGACTTACTTAATCTTCGCGCCACATTCAGCTGCCCAGACATCGACAGTTTCCCGCCAGGTGATCACGCTCCGGTTGCCGTCTGCTGCGTTGTGTGTGCGTGTGTGCGTGTGTGTGTGTGCGTGTGTGTGAGAGCGTGTGACTGGCTTGGCTGGGTCGACCAACCCCTCTCTAACTCCAAACTATGTGTGTACAGTGCACATACATGCACATGTGAGTCCTCATCAAACGACCTTCCAAAGACTGGAGGGATTTCTAGGTTAGACTAGAGCTGACCAGGCTAGGTCTAAAGGTAGCCCACATAAAGGGGTGCAGGGACATAACGCGTTATAATAATAATACGATAATCTTGTCACGGGAAAAAGGGGGGGGGTGCTTGCTTTGTTGTCAGTGGTGTTGATGGAGGTTGTTAGTTATTCCACACAAGTGTTCAAGCTTCTCCCGGCGACCAGTCAGCGTTGAAAATAAAATCTTGCGCGTCGAGAAACGTCCAACTTTTCGGCGGTTTAGGGAAAAAGATCGGCGTCAGCGCGGTGCATTATGCACGCGCGGCCAACGTGTGTCGACGCGTTGGGTAAAAAAAAAAAAAAGTTTGGCGCGACGTCTTCATCTAACCTTAAATGTTGCTAGGGCATAAAACAAAAACGCCCCAGTTTGCTGCAACGTGTGAGCAACGACCCTCCCCCGCATGCACCGTCTTCCTAGCGTTCCCATAACGTTATTCCGGCGCGTCCAACGCATCGCGACGTGCGCCTAATGTCCTTACCCATATATTTGCGCGCGCTGCCGGTCGTTTTTTTTTTTTTACACGCTTAAAACCTTGGCCGACCAATAGCGCGTGCCGGCGTTTTGCGCTGACCATCAACGTCAAGGATAGTGTACCGACGTGTAGCGAAATGTACCGATGGGCGCATAACGCGCCCCCAGCGTGTCTCGATATTTCACCCATTTTCGCACAAAAACACCACACGTCGCCGGGTCACCGGCGAGAAGCGTCATAGTGTGACAGCCCCATAAGCCTACGCATTTGGCCGCGTTTCGTTGCATTCCAACGAGCATGAATCAAGTGTGTGTATGGTGGTGGTGGTGGTGGGGGGGGGGGGGCTGGGAGGTGAAGGATTTGGCGTATTTTGTTTCTACCTTTTATGAACCCCATTCACCTTGTTGGTCTGTTGCCTCCCAGATATGCCTGACTAATTATTACCTGAATTAGTATATAAGTTGATGAATAGAACGTGGTTGAGTCACACAATTGAGAACTCGTGGGCGGAGATGACTCAGATTCATGGATAGAGTAGGCTATATATATACATGTATATATATGCCTTGGGATTTCCCGCGCTCCGAGCCAGCAGAATGAGACAAGCACTTATAAATAACTGATTAAAAAGGCAGCCTCATTCCACACACGCACCACCACTACTATCACCAAGCGATTGAGAATGTTCTGAACAGTGCTTTCGTTTTGCCACATTGGATTGGGTATGTAAGTGTAAGTTAGCCTGCTTGTATCATGGGTGTGTTTATTTAAAATTCAACATCGAGTAATACAATCACACTCTGTGGCAGCATATTAACAAACAAGAACTCGCTCAAGTAACTTACTCTTGTCTCACATGATCCGTGCAAATCGCTTAGCTGTAATCGGTCCACCGATAAGAACGCTTTGGTTTTGTCAGTTTAATAGTTCACTAATTTGAGGCAATTTCCAGTATTTGTTAATTAATTGTTCGCTCATTTTCGTCGCTTTCCGCCAGTCAACAAGATAAGGTTGTGTCCACATGAGGAGTGCACTGATATGTACACGTGACCAATATTTACTGATCTCCGGGGAGAGGAGACACCCACTCACGACCCGCCAACAGTCCCACGGTTGCGTTGCACTTGTGTTGCGCAGACAGGGATTTTGGGTCCATGTTCAGCCACCACCGACATGGACCCACCGCGCATACTAATCTACAACGGCACTGCTAGAGGGAGGTGTGATAGACATCAGTTTTAACCATTCGCACCGTTGCTTTAAAACATAAGGGGCTGTCACATTACGATGCATCGCGCCAACATATGCTGACGTATGTGATTTTTGCCCGCTACGTCGGGATACGTCATTATGCGTTACGGTGCTCGTTGGTATACCTCAATGTACATCGACGTTCGTCGAGATACGAGGTCGCATGTCAAGGGGTCGGCAAAGTTTTGTGCATGCACAAAACTTTCTACATACGACAACGTTCGACAACGTGTGGATTTTACTTCCGCCGTACATTATGTATGCGTTAGGCGTACATCGAAATACTTTAGACGTATGTTAGACAAACATTGTTCACTAAGTTGCACTATGTTGACCTACTGTAAAAAATATATGGATTTTCGGTTAAGAATTATATATTGGCAGAGAGCATTATTAGTCCTGGACGACGGAGTAGGAACAAGGTTATGTAAACTAAAAGCAATAGAATCCCACTCCCATTATACATGATAATGAGTGATGTGAAATATATGTTATATATGATGCTTGGAGTTAATGAAGAGATGTTCCTATAAAATAGACAGTACATGATTATTGAAATGTTTCTCTATGTGTTCATAAAGAATGCAATTGGAGAAAAAAGAACATTTTGAATATATATATATATATATCTGTAATTGTATACAACTACCTGTTCACCCATGACCATAAGGAAGGCCCACCTTCAGCCTCATTTGCATATGCACTCAGGGCACCACCTGCAGCTGAATTGAGCGAGAGCCACCTCCACTGGGGGTTGGCTCCCACCCCAGCTGTGGGGCCGCCTGATTGGCTGACTGTGGGACTGCCCAGTCACCTGCGCTGCCTTGGCCTTCTGACCACACTAGCCTGATACTGAGATTTAACTAATTATTCAGGACACTGCTTCAATCTCACTGGAGAGTGACCACTCTACTTCTGGCTCTTGAGTGTGACAGACCTACTCTAGAGCAGGACCCCAGACACTCTGTCTGATGCTATTCAAATTCACCTATTCCAAATTGAGTTGAGTGTAACACCCAAGGGACCCCAGTTCCCAGGGCTGTATGCACTGTTTCCTATATAGAAGTGAGGTACTGAGACATAGTGTGGACAGCAGGTAGGGAGTGAAGGTGATAGGTCACATGTAGGGGGATGGACAGGAGTTGAACCCAATAAAGCACAACTTATTCACTGTTCATTTGTGTGACTTGTTTCCTTTCTCTTTCAAGTACTGGTTCCAGAGTTGGTTATCTTGATTAGGCTGATTGCATCACAGGTGATATGAAGGGGAAGAGTTTTGTAGTTGCATGGGGTGCTCACCACGGCCGAGCACCTTCCTGTTTCTATACTACGTTAAAGGCAGTGGGAACGTACAGTCCATATACTGACAATGTATGGATAATGTACGCCTAACATACGTCTAACGTTTAGCATTTCTCCAGCGTGTCTTGACGTATGTAACATATGAGGCGTAGTTCTGGCGATTGAATAATGTATATAACATTCACCGGCATTCTGTGAACGTCCCATGAGTGTAATTCTAGCATTTTTCGCCGGGAGGTACGTTAGCCATACGTTGGTCATATGTTGGCCATACGCTATGTATACAGTATGTTTACGTCCAACTTTGACCCCCACGCCGAAATGTTTGACACTTCTGAATGTAAAAAAGTGATTTTACCCATTGGCCGTTTGCTTGCAAGATGCGGCGTAATGTGACAGGGCCTTTAGGTTAGTGAATAAGGGTTAAAGTTGCCTAGTCCGATCGTTTTGGGTTTCTGTCATTTCTTAGATTTTTTTTTTCTTTGTTGGTTGAAGATTTATACTACTTATCATGGATAAGTGTGAATAGTCTGGTTTTCACCATTAGACAGTTGGTCGATAGAAATCCTGAGCCTACAGTTTTACCGGCCCAAGGGATTTGTAACCTCCCTCACCACATAGACATGGTATGAGAGCAACTGGCCTTTGATGACACTGTAAGTTATACAGAGAGGTGCATATCCAAATTGGCAGAGGTGATGGCATAGGGAATCGAATCATCGCCCTTCGGGATTAAGAGTCTGACCTAGAAAAAAGTCAGATACTCTAACCACTCCACCACAGAGAACACCACTCATTAGGCTGATTGGTTTGAAGTAATGTTGCTTTAAAAGGACTAACTTAGGAGATGTTTGAAGTGTAAACATGCCAACATTTATTTTGGCACGATTGTCAAAACATTGACCCCCTATAGGCTTCAGTAGTAACAGGTTCTATTAAATTGATTTGGTCTTCCCTTCTGTGTAACAACATATTGAAATGTTTGCGTTTCTTTTTATATATCCCTTATCTACTTCTGCTATCCTGGTAGGCTCAGTATCTGAAACATCCACAAGAAGAGAACATTCTACTCACATGGTTTCTTTAATCTCAACATAGTTGCTACAGGCATATATGTAAATGGTGTGGACTGGCTGGTGGCTGGGGTGAAAGAGAGAGTGTGTGTGGCTTGCGCCCTTATTTATAGGTCTAAATCCAGGTATCACTCAGATTACCTTAGCTTGTAGCAGGCAGACCATTGGCTACAGAGTACCAATGCAGCCGGGTACCAGTCAGGTAACCTAGTTAGCTAGTACCCGGCAGGTTGCATAGCACTAAATAAAAATCACCCCGAAGTTCCTAAATATTTTACAGCGATAAATCACCGCTAGAATCATGGATGTCTATCGTAGACCTTTTTACTCATCCCAATACCATCCAGCCCAGCCATGAGTCTACAAATATTTTAGGGTTATGTTAGCTACCCTTACTCATGCTAAATTTGGACAAATTCTTGGTTTACATCATATATTCTCCATCTACTATATGGTTCTCTCAATCATCTTTAACCATCACTTTATATTGATATTTGGTCTGCTTGTCCACCTTGGCATACCTGGTACCCTTCTGGAATGTCTTTATGGTACGAGTGGTAATCCTTGGAGAACCTAGTCATGACACCACTTGTAGACCTGGACCGGTTGTGGAATCTTTGAACATTGTCCTCACCAGCATCGCCCCAGCCCTCTTACCCAAGGGGGTTTTATTGGTCACTTCCCATAGGTGAATGTCGCTGGGCCTTACCACCCCCTCAGTTAGTCATGTGGCTGCTTCTTGTGTAAGGCATACCTGTGCTATCCTCAATAGCTGCTTACAGGCAGACTTGTGTATGTGGCACTATGACATGAACATCACACAAATAATGTACAATATCACACATGCAATCAAACACATCAGCCCAATGTGAACATGACACACCAAAGAGAACACATTTACACACCGCACACCACACTCATGTGTGCCTATGTTGCACTCTCCACTCAACCATTCGTCAGTCCAAGTGAAAAACATGTGCATACAATCAAATGGCCGACATGTGGACAAATCAGACACCAAGCCCAGAAATTGGAGTTAAAATGTCATGGTCGCCACTGAAATGTTTGTTTATCTTTCTATATATCCCTTATCTACTTCTGCCATCATGGTAAGCTCAGTGTCTGAAACATCCACAAGAAGACAATGTTGTACTCACATGGTTTCTTTAATCTCAACATAGTTGCTTCAGGCATATATGTACATGGTCTGGACTGGCTGGTGGCTGTGGTGAAAGAGAGAGAGTGTGACTTTTTTTCTTCTTTTTACTCTGATGGGTGTATTTATGCTGCCCATAATGGTGAAGTCTAATGACTTGTCTTCACCGCTAGACAGTAATAGTCTTGTGATTTCCCCTTCTTTTTATCACTTTCAGTTGTTGTGTAGCTATCTACTGCATGCATTCTTTCTCTGTTTGTAAGCATTGTCCCACATCCCCCAAACCTCTGTGAGTTTGTTCGTTCTACAATCGGATAATTGTTTGGTTACCAATAGTTAATTTCTCTGAATGTCTTCACCTTGCTTTGTTAGTGGTCATTAGGTTTTGATTTTAAGTTTAAAGTTTACCTTTTGTATGTATCATACATAGCATCTATACCCTCTAAAACTTTGCTTGAATTATCAGTGTATTTTCTATTTATTTATTTATCTATCTTACTTTTTCTTTTTTAATTCATTTTATTTGTTGTTGTCATTAGTCTAGCAGTGCATTTAGCTCTCTTTTGATTAATGTTATATATGTTTCTATTGTCCCTGTACTTCTTTCTTCTACTCCCAGTGTATTCCATTCCCTTGCCTTCATGTACTTGGTACTCCTCTCATATTATCTGTTTTTGGCTCTGTTTATTATCAGTCTGGGACCATCACTACTTCTTGTTGCCTTTTTTGTTACCTGCACCCTCCCAGGCTTCCTTGTCTCCCTGAATGCTGCTATTTTGAGATATGCTTTTCTCCTGTCATTTAGTCTGTTGACTCTTGCTTTCCTATGGAGATCATCAGTTGGGTGTCTATGTTCCACCTTCAGACATATCTTAAGTGCACTATTTTGTAGTCTTTGTAGTTTATCCAACATATTTTTGTTATCCCCCATATATATTACATCACCATAGTCGAAGTATGGCAGTATCATACCTTTATAGATTTTAATAGCCATATTTGTAGTTAGGTAGTTTCTGGTATTCGCTAATATCCAGATTTTGTGGTTTGCCTTCTTGATAACTTCTTTTATGTTATCATTGTAGTTTAGTTTCCTATCAAGATTCATCCCTAGATATATGTAGTTGGTCTGGTAATCAAGAACTTTTCCTCCCAAAATAATTGGCTCCTCATTGCCATAATTGATTTTCCCACTGCCAAACACCTTCAACTTCTTGTGGTTTATGGAAATCTTGTTGGAGTTACACCAATTATCTAAAGCTACTAGTTTCTCATTTAGCTTATCTCTGTTCTATTTTCTGCTATTGCTTGTTGTGTGTATCATGGTATCATCAGCATATAGTTGGAATTTGATTCCCTCTAAGGACTTCTCCAGATCATTGATGTAAATGATGAAGAGGAGTGGGCCTAATACTGAACCTTGAGGGACTCCACAGGTTACCTGTATACTTTCTGATGTTTTGCCATTTACTTTTGTTCTCTGATTTCTCTCACTGATGTAATTCCTTATCCAGTCTAGTGTTCTTCCTCTTATTCCTACTCTTTCTAGCTTTTTTATCAGTATGTCATGATTCACTGGATCGAATGCCTTGCTAAAATCAATGAATGTGGCAGTTGTCTGTTCACCTTCATTCATACCTCTCAGTATGTCATTTGTTAGATTGGATATAGTTTTTGTTGTGGAGAATCCCTTTCTGAACCCTCCTCCCTCTTTGTCATTTAGTATTTTCTCACTATCTAGATGGTTCATGATGTGTGTGTACATTACGTTCTTTATCATATTGCCTGGCAGAGGTAGGAGTGATATGGGGTGTTAGTACTGTAGCCTGCTTCCAGGCCATGGGAGAAATACCCATCTCAAATGAATTAAGTCACATATAACATTTGGTTTGGCTAGCATAGCATCTTTAATTATGGTTTGTAGGTTTGTAGGTTCTGTATTCCTGATGACTTTCCTAGATCTATTCTCTTAACTAGGCTAATCACTTCATTCTCTCTTACTCTTGCTGTCTCTGTACTATTTTCAACTGCATCACCTGTGTATTCCCAGCTTCCTCTGAATTGTTCTGCTAACTTTGCTCCTATCTCTGTGAAGTGTTTATTTAGTCTATCTGGTGGTCTCTCATTTAATATGGTATTCCCTTCTCCATCTGTTAGCACTATTTTGCTTTTCTCCTTATCTCCTGGTAACGCCATCTCTACATTTTTCCAAACTCCTTGGAGTCATGACCCGATTTATTATCTTGTTCTTCAATGTAAGTGGTCTTTGCCTGCCTGACTAGCCTTAGGGTTTTCTTTTCAAGATTTTGTATTTGTTGATCTCATCTATCTTATTTGTGATTCTAGCCTTCTCTCCAAATTTCCTCTTCAATTTGATACTATCTATTATTTCCTCACCTATCCATGGGTCTTGCTTGTCCCTCATTTTGATTGTCTTAATTGGACACATTTTATCCATTAATTCCTGAATCCTACCCTTATTTATAGGTCTAAATCCGGGTGTCAGTCAGATGACCTTAGCTTGTAGCCAGCAGCCCATTGGCTACCGAGTACCAATGCAGCTGGGTACCAGTCAGGAGACCTAGTTAGCTGGTACCCGGCAGGCTGCATAGCACTAAATAAAAATCACCCCGAAATTCCCAAATATTTTACAATATGCTTAATAGGTTCACCAGTATTTAAGTTGGATATGTAGGTTCGAATCTAGATAAGTGGTTTAAAAAATAATAATTTGGTGCTTTTATCGGACTATGCAACTTTACTGTAACACCAACTTGTGACAGTGAATTCTGGCGCACCAGAGGGAGAAAAGGCGTACTTCTCCTATTTGGAATCTCACACACGCACGTCACATATGCATGCCGCATGCCGCATGTCGTATGAGACGCATCATATGTCGGACTATGCATTAATGGAATCTTAGCTTTATTCCGCATGGCTAAGCTATATATTTTAGTTGAAAACATGCAAAGCGATGTTTGGGGTGCACATCGAAATTCTGACACCATGGACTTTGGCAGTAACAAGTTCTATTAAATCGTATTATTCCCTTCTATGTAGCAATAAATGCTTAATTAGTACATCAGTATCTAAGCTGGATATTTTGGATCAAATCTATGTAACTGTTTTGGTTTCGAAAAGTGTATACTTTCATTATACTATGCAGCTTTAACCAACAATAGCCGACCTAAAAAAGAAATAATTTTTAAGTAAAGAGGCAATCTGTTCAAGGTCAGGTGTCCCCTCAAGTAGCCCCGAGATACTATCTAGCGCATGTCCATTACCAGCCACCCATCTTTACTTTTCCTTCATATGAGTGGTTAGGGTTTTACGTCCTATCAACATCTGAGGTTCTATAAGGGCACTGGCACGTGACAGCGCTAACTCATGAAGGCTTTACAGTGAGTGATGCGGTGCTACCATGACACGATATCCCACTCGGTTACATTATCTTGACATTGAATCAACTCGGCCTTATATATTATAGTAATGCCAATTTTCAGACAAAGTAGCGACAAATATCGAGTTTGTAAGTAGTTGGTTTGAATTGACTGTGGATCGAACACGCGACCTCCCAATTCATTATTCTGTGTAAAATGGTTGCATATATCTATACCTCATCATCATCATCATCATCATGCTGTTGGTCGCGATGCGACAAAGACTGCTTTCATTACTTGACTGCCGCTCTCCATTTAGCTCTACCTATGCATATATGATTCTATGTAAAGATCTCAATTGCTGATTTGTATTAATAATGTGTCTAGTATAAGTAGGGAAATTACAGTGACGAATGTCTCGTAAAATAGGAATAAATTGGGGAAAGGCTATTCATGGAATCACTGTTATGTAACTTTGACATGTATGTGTATATATGCATGTGAAATGCTTACATATATTTATACATACAGTGACATATCTGATTCTAGGTATCAAGTTAAATTACTGATTTGTTGTAACAATGTATGTTGCATAAGGATCAACTTTAATTTAATGTAACATTGGCTGCTCGACTGGAAGATCACCCCTTGCGGAAACCATACAGTTACCTTACTACATCTTTGTGGTTCAATAAAAAATAAGCTCAACTCTCACATGGGAACTTGAACCCTTATTCATTCTGCATTTCTTTTCGGTTACTCCTCAAAGAGGATACTCACACTGTAATTATTAATATAGCTACTGGGTTCCTGAGTGCAAATCACCAGGTTTCAAGACTTTGTTAATTCATCACACCACACACACCTGATACCTATCAGCTTAGGGGGGCATGCCATCCAGACACCTTCCGACTGAGACGACTATTGTGAGATTCACGATATAATGATAACCTGATGACCTGCTGTAAATTGTCACACACTCCTAATTTCTTGGTTAAAAAGCATCCTAATTTCTGATCGTGGAGTCACTAGGTTTTGTTTGTATGTGTTTGACGGATATCTTACTAAATCAATTGCCAAAAAGCAGGCCTTATTCATTTACCTCTCTGTTTTTTGTAGAAGTTTATTCATCAGAACATACCTTTTTCTTTAGTGTAAAGGCACTGGTCTTCCGGCCATGTAGGCTACATTACGTTGTAGAAGGCAGGTTTGGTGTGTTAGTAGGTTAGCTATCACTGCATCAGGGGTAAGTTCAGTATGATGCAGGGATGAAAGTGGTCTCCGGGAAAAAAAGCGGAAATGCTGATATTCTCCCAGAGGCTTAGCATTGTCAGGGAATCGCGGAAAATTCCCGAAAGTCGGATTTCATATATATTGGTATACGGTGAAAGGGCTGCACCGTTTGAAGCATGTATTAGTAGTGTATGCTGATAGTGCTGCGACGCTTGGAGCATTTATTAATATTAGTAGTGTACGCTGATAGTGCTGCGGCGTCAGCACCACATATTAGTAGTATAGGCTGATGGTGCTGTTGGATTGAAAAATCCCGGAAATCCGCGGAATCGCGGAGATCTTTCATCCCTGATGATGGGTTAAGGTAGTGGGTTGCTGTATAAAGTGTGTTATAGTTATAGGTGAGGTGTATGCCAGGGGTGGTGCAGTTATATTTCAAAAGTCACCACTCTCAGTTTGGTCTGGTATGCCACCTAATGTAGAGAGGATGGTTAATTTGCCCATGTAGATGAGGTGGACCTCTCGACCGCTCTTTGTATACAGGTGTTTACAATATACACACATGACACATTCACTAATCCTTGTTATGACCTTATATAGTGAGTGGAGTGGGCACACTTCTTTAATGGGTATTGCAATGTTTGTCTTCCTCGCTTCAACGACTGCTATTTAAACGGAAGTACTGACATTCCTGTGGATTGTGATTTGTGTCAGGTCTTAACATCTGTTTAAGTTATAATACATACTAGTCTCAAATAGTTCAGTGGATTTCCCCTCCTCAAAGATTAGTTGAGATAATTAATGACCATATACAGTAAAACCTCCATAGATCGACCACTCACCTATGTCGATCGCTTTATTTGGTTCTCAACAATACCATTTTAACCATATTCTAACTCCCTAAACCGACCACCCCCCTAAATGGACCACTTAAAGTCGGTCCCATGGTCGGTCGATTTAGAGAGGTTTCACTGTACATGTTCCCTCACCTCCATAATTTCAGGTGAACCAAAATGTTGATGCTTAAAATTAGAAGGAACTGGGAGAAACATGGATTCATTTCTTTAACTAAATGGGTGGTGGCCGATTTAGCCTTTCTTGTCTGTTCTACTCAAACTAGTTAACAGAACTATTCACACAGAACATATGGGCAGCCTGTGTCTGACTCTAACCAACCGACAAACAGCTAGGTATTCGAGTGTACTACGCGTATAAATATAGTCTCGTCCGATTTAAAGGACATCCAGTTACACTTGTTTTCAACCTTTTAGAAACCCTCCATTTAGAAATGTTACATCTTGAATGATAACGTCAGAGAACAAGGAATGGGAACTGGGATGTGGTTAATGAACCGTACCTTGTGCATGTATATATAAATGTGTATATATATAATAATGCTTCAGACCGAGTGGCGAAGGCAGTCCCGAGAGAATTGGGGAGGGGGTGGGGTGGGGGGGGGGGACAAGGAGATGCTGGTCACCCCTACCTCACATGAGGGGGGGGGGGGGGGGGGGGGCAAGGAACCACTACAGAGCTTATTACAAGTGATAAAGGGTGTATTACTATCCATTTATTTATATGCCATCGGACACCTCTCTAAATTGACTGACCATGGTACCGGCTTGAAATGTTCCATTTATCGAGGTGGTCAGTTTAGGGAGTTTTTGATTGTTACAATGGTATTGTATGGGCGATCGTTTGGGACCCAGGTTACTATCCGACAAGAGATAACATAGCAGTTGGTAGGTAATTACAACAAGTGTCTTCAAAGCGGAGTGAACATGAAACATGTGTTGTGTTGTGTGCGCATGCGCAGCCCAGCTGTCTGCCATCCATGGCATTGTATATAATAAGGCAGCATCTATTCGTGGCGTGTGGAGGGGGGGGGGGCGCTGGTGATTGGCGTGTTTAGAGATACGTCTTCGTGGGATCAAACAGCGTCCTTTATTGAAGCATGCACATGCGCTGTCACGCTTCTGGCCTGCTCCTCTGGATATAGGTCACAGTGCGTAATGAGGGCGACCGTCTCTGGGCCACGAGACTCGGCGGGATTTGGTAAACGGAATGAGATTATTGTACAGGGCTCAGATGATTGGTTGGCTGTTGGAGTTTTACGTCCTGGCAACATTTAAGGTCAGATCAGGACGGGTACCGATTTGTAACAGTATGCACTCTTGGCGATTCGCCCCACTGGGAGATCAGGCCACCAGCAGCATGACCTGATATCCCACTCAATCACATTATCCTGACACTGAGTTATCTGGTCCTTGCCCTATCCTATTAATGCCAAGCACCAGGCTAGGAAGCGACAAGTATTGGTTTGACTCAACCAGGGGAGGTCGCACAGTGTGTTGCCACAGAGTGGATGGGGGTGTGGTTCAGAGTGGTGCGTTCCACAATGGTCCGTCCCACAGTGGTGTGTGCAACAATGACAGGACTAAGAGCCCCAGTAGTGGGTCCCAGTTTTGTGTTCTAGTGGTGCTGGGTCCTAATAATGGGTCCGGGTGATGGATTCTAATGTTGATCACATACTGGCTTCTGTAAGTGGTGAGCCCTAGTACCAGTCAATCTAGCTGATTTTGGGGCCTGATCCAAAACAAAGTGCAATAGAAAGTTTCTCAATGGGAATCATTTGAGGAACACCCCACAAGCAACATATTCTTTTTGTATCAGGAGAATCATGAATCATTATTTTCCTCACCATACCAGGCATGTTATTTAAAGACCATGGATGACACAACCAAGACCATGAATCATATACATTTTTTTTTCTGACAAAATGTAGGAAATGGGTAGCCTACAACTCTGCTTATATCACTACCATGTTATAAACTCCAGATTGACAGACTGTAGACAAACTGAAAGCTGTCAAAATGCCAGTAAACAACCAAAACTTAGAAAGCCAGAGGAATTAATCAGTTATATTGCTTTCCTGACAGTTGCTAGGTGCATTGAAAAAAATGACGATGAGTAAGTGACTATTACAGATTTTATACTGTATTTCAGGAACAAACTGAATTAACATTTTCGGTCTGATATTGTGGTCACTGAGTTGAATAGTGAATCAAATATAGTACACTGTCTGTTCTGCATAGTTTTTTATAAGCAACAGAAAAGGTCTGATGCTGAGACAGAGGTTATGCATGTGGTTGAAACAGCAGCTAAGCTAATCCAAAATGAGATTATGTCAGTTGATATATACAATATCATTTATCCAACAGAAGAGCTACTTGGAAATTCTGGTGAAGCCTTGGAATTGTTGTCATCCCTTCTTACTTCATCTTTGAAAAAATTATTCACTGGGAAACAAATTGACTTCAAGCTAGCCTCATTGGATCAGGCCACCATGTAGGGCTACTCACTTCATGGGCAAGACCATCTTCACCCTGAAGAAGAATTTTCTTGAAAATAAAAATCACAAACAGTGCTTTATCAATTTGCTGAGTGCCAAGTTATAGAGATGGAAAGCTGTTCCACATTTCAGGCAAAGGGAGATGCAGATATCCAAATTGTGAAGACTGCAGTAGACTATGCCAGCCAAGTGGATACCATCCTTGTGGGTGATAGCACAGACTTGCTGGTGCTTCTCTTATACCATGTAGAATGTCATTCATACAGAATGGCTTTTCATCTATTTCTCCTTAGACCAAACCTCCATATGCATAAAAGCTCCATATGTACAGAAGTTCCTTCCTTCATCAAGGAGCACAACAGCGGAATGAGCTACCCACTAACATATCCTCAAAACTTCATAGCTGCAACTTCCATTAAGTCCTCAAACACCATATTGCTATGTCATTAACTCCAGCTGTAGATCCCGACAATTTGGAATTAGTCCTCTTTGACCCTATTGATCCAAATGAGGAACTGAAAGGGAAAGAATTGTTAAAACACATATCAAAGCAGGATTTCATAGGCATCTCAACCATTATGCCCCACCCCAACTCCAGTAAAGTGTCCCAGACCAGGGCATTAAAGTCTTGATTACTACTATATTATGCATCATATGCTATTTACTTGAAGGGATTCTTATATATCCCTAGCATGCCATAACCTTTGTAACTAAGGAATCATTCCTAAATTGATTAGTTTGATGGTATTGCTAAACTCTCAAATTGCTTAGCTACTTTGCTAGTTACTTATTCTTAGTTTGGAGATATGCATTTGGGAGTAGAGGCAGGAAAATTACCCAATTGAGGGATGCCAACCAAAAACACCCTACCATTTGGCATTGAGAAATTAGTCTCATTGAAAAAGCCATGAAAAGTTCCCATTTCTACAAACTTGCGAGAGTGTTTTCTGGTAATTCAGACATTCCACGGGAGGACATAATCGAAGCAGGTGAATAAGCTTACCTATCATTTTACAGTGGATTAGAAAGGAGTCTTGATGTCCGATGATATAACCAATTCAAGGAAAAAGTGACCAGATCAGGTAAACCTGCAGAGTTTACCAGCAACATCAGCAGCTGCAAAATACTGTATACTGTGCATGCTCTATCAATTACATGGCTGGAAAGGAGATATCTTTAATCCCACAGAATGCGACTGGTATGACAGATCAACCACCTGCATCATCCTCATTGATGCAGATGATTCACTGCAATTGCAAAGGGAGATGCTTTTCTTCAGAGTGCATATGCCAAAGGATGGACTGAAGTGCAGTTGGACCTGTGGGGACTGCAAGGGGCTCAGCTGCAAAATATCTAGTGAACCTGACATTGGTAATAACTGCTCAAATTCAAGTGAACCTGAAGGTGATAATGGTCAATAATAACAAAACTATTGGCAGAGCATTAACTTTTTGTCATTTCAACTGAAACACATGCTAATCAATTTCCTTGAACATGAAAACCTAGGTGTAGATCCATCATTTGTGAAATTTTGTGCGTTAGTGACAAAATTATAGTTGAAAAAGGATTTTCTGGTAATGGCGGTCTCTAATTAGCATATGATAATTATGTAATAGACAGACTAACACTACCAATGGCATATTGGTGTTCTTAGACCATAAAAACAGAGTATGAACTTAGTAGAACAATGATTTGAGAGAGTAATCCTTGCAATTAACTCTCATACCTCTGTTCCCTGATGCCAAAAGCTAATTAACATAAATTCGCATAATTAGACCCCTTCCACCAAATCTATGGATTTAGATTTGTTATGTTATTTGTGTGGTTTTCCTAAGATGAATCCTGGTGAGAAACTTTCTATTGCAATTTGTTATGGATCAAACCACGAATTGATTGGACTATAGTGATGAGTATCAGTGTTGGTTTTAGTGTTGGTTGCTACTGCTTGGTTCTAGTTGTGGATCCTAGCAGTGTGTAAAAATATACCGATTTTCGGTTAAGAATTATATATTAACAGAGAGCATTATTATTCTTTGACGACGGAGTGGGAACCAGGTTATGTAAACTAAAAGCAATAGAATCCCACTCCCATTGTACATGATACTGAGTGGTGTGAAATATATGTTATATATGATGCTTGGAGTTAATGAAGAGATGTTCCTATAAAAGAGACAGTACATGATTATTGAAATGTTTCTCTATGTGTTCATAAAGAATACAATTGGAGAAAAAGGACATTTTGAATATAAATATACATCTGTAACTGTATACAACTACCTGTTCACCCATGACCATCGGGGAAGGCCCACCTTTGGCCTCATTTGCATATGCACTCAGGGCACCACCTGAAGCTGAGTTGAGTGACAGCGACCTCCACTGGGGGTTGGCTCCCACCCCAGCTGTGGGGGCGCCAGATTGGCTGATGGTAGGATTGCCCACTCACCTGCGCTGCCTTGGCCTGCTGACCACACTAGCCTGATACTGAGATTTAAATAATTATTCAAGATTCTGCTTCAGACACACTGAAGAGAGAGGACTCTACTCCTGGCTCTTGAGTGAGACAGACCTACTCTAGAGCCGGACCCCAGACACTCTGTCTGATGCTATCCAAATTCACATATTCCAAATTGAGTTGAGTGCAACACCCAAGGGACCCCAGTTCCAAGGGCTGTAGGCACTGCTTCCTATATAGAAGTAAGGTAATGAGACATAGTGTGGACAACAGGTAAGGAGTGAAGGTGATAGCTCACATGTAGGTGGACAGGGGTTGATGCCAATAAAGCACAACTTATTCACTGTTCATCTGTGTGACTTGTTTTCCTTTCTCTTTTAAGTACTGGTTCCAGAGTTGGTTATATTGATTCAGGATGATTGCATCACAGGTGATATGAAGGGGAAGAGTTTTGTAGTTGCATGGGGTACTCAACGCGGCCGAGCACCCTCCTGTTTCTATAATTGGTGACCAGGACGATTGTCTGAAGTTCAGACAGATGACAGAAGAACCTGTGAGAAGTGCCGCGGTGATAAAGACCCCTTGCTGCTTATCGGAAAGAGTATCCTATGTGGCGGCAGTAGGTTTCCTCCAAAGAAATGTGTCAGAATGACCATATGTTTGAGGTCCAATAGCCGATGATATGAAAATCAATGTGCTCTAGAGGCATCGTTAAATAAAACAAGCTTCGCTTCACTTCTTCCATTAGTGGGGGCTACGTGCGGTTGTCAGAGGTTGTACTTCATAGCATTTCCATTAGGGGACACCCAGAAGTGGGTCCTCTTGTGGGTCCACGGTGTGGGTCCTAGCTGGTATCAGTTGAATTGATGCGTCCTATTTGTGGGATTTATTGGCGGGCCGTGGCTGGTGGCTCTAGGGCTGAGTCCTAGAACAAGGCCCCCGTGGGGAACCAGGGTAGAATAGTTCCCTTGCACCCCCTTGCAGATCGTAAAAGGCGACAAATGGGGCGACTCGTTTGCTGTGAGTCACAGCTGGTGTCAGTGGAGGAAGGGATCCTGGTGCATGAGGACGACTGCAAGGGTCCAAGGCTCCTTGTGGACCAACACTGCACTTTGGCCCCGACTTCACCTAGACGAGGGGATGGACTGGCCCGGTCCAATCAATCGGCTGGTCACGCCAAGCCCTAGGAGTTGTGATATAAAGAATGTATTTATTTACAACCATATTGTATTTATTCATATATATATATATATATATATATATATATACATAGATAGTTCTTCATTCTTCACTACTCCTAGAAGGCAGTGGCTAGGGTCAATCTAGTATTGGTTATTGCTTTTGCTGCCATATTAGAGTATATTATCCTCGTATCCTGGTGTGCATCTGCCGGTTACCGCAACTCTGCATATCCCTTTGTTTAAGGCTCCATGGTGGGTGGGGAGCGAGGATAACAAATCACCAAGAATCTAAATAGGGATAAGAAACCCCCCCCCCCCCCCCCAAACTGGAAAAAAAAAAACAGACTCGGATTCCAATTCGGAAATTCAATCCCAATGGCCTAGATTCATAATGATTGAATCTAGTGTACCCGACCAACCTATAACGAAGCTATCCCCTGTTGCCATACAAAAAGGCATCATAGGGATTGCTGGCACGGTCAAGGATGTGAAAAAACTGCGTTCTGGCCATATTATTGTGGAATGTGCAAGGAAGGCTCATGCCGACAATCTGCTATGTGCAAGCATGCTAGCAGGCCTCACCATCAAAGCCTCTCCTCATCGATGCTCAACTCTAGTAAGGGAGTGATCTGTACTAGAGATCTGGATGATTGTGATGAGGATGAAATCGCACAGGAACTCAAAACCCAAGGTGTGTTAAACGGTTGACGGATAGTCATTAAGATTTGTTGTTTGTTTGTTGTTGTTTTACATCCTAGCAACATCTAAGGTCATATCAGGATGGGTACCGACTTGTGACAGTGCGCACTCATGCCAACTTTATAGTGCTGTCCCACTGGGGAACCAGGCCACCACCACCCACTCATTCACATTATCCTGACACTGAGCAGACCAGTCCTTGCCCTGTCCTAATAATGCCGAGCGCCTGGCTAGGAAGCAACAATTATAAATTTTTAAGTCATTGGTTTGACTCGACCGGGGTTCGAACCCACGACCCCACGATCTACCAGCACGGGAGACAGATGCTCTAACTCATTCGGCCATCCCGTCTGAAAGGATAACAAGTCCATAAAAACAGGGACGTACATCCTCATGTTTGATACACCAGTTCCACCCAAGAATTTGAAAGTCGGATACCTCAGCGTTGCAGTGGATTTGTTCATACCAAATCCGCTCCGCTGTTTCCGATGCCAGAAATTTTGTCATGGTAAGGATTCATGTCATAACGAAACGACATGTTTCCGGTGTGGTCAGAATGGTCATGATGCCAGTGAGTGCCATGATCAGGCAAAATGTGTCAATTGCCTGGGTGACCATATGGCCACATCCAAAGGCTGTCCTGTTTGGATCAAAGAAAAATCTATTCAACGTGTAAAAACGGAGAATGGGCTGAGTTATCCGGCAGCTCGGAGCATGGTTTAAGGTAATACACCTTCACCAACCACCAGGAGCTATGCCGCGATAGTCAAGCCTTCAAACAGGTCAGTCGACTGCCAAACCGAGTTAACGTGGTTGACTGGGGAGAAGCCCAATGCTGTACCCCCAGTCCATCACTCTATGGCCGAGCCGACAAAGAAAACAACATTGGTGCAAACGCCAGGGATTCCAAGTCGGAGTCGGAGTCGGAGTCCGCGTAAAGAAACTATAAATCAATCATCAATCAATCCGAGTCCTATTAAAAAGGCTTTGGTTTTGAAACGCAAACCAAAAGTTGTTTCGGACAGAGCCCCGAAAGGGTCTCTGTCCCTAACAAAAAACAGATACGAGGCACTGGAAGAAGTAGAGATGGCTGAGGCCTCGACTAGTCGAGGTTGCAGTCTCTCCCCCAAACCTAAGGGGAGGGGGAGAACACCTGTCACTGCCCCAAAATGACAGGGATAGGTGGTTCTCTAATTCAATGGAATTGTAGAGGTTTCAAGGGCAGCATTGAAGAGTTATCTCTTCTGTGCTGCAACCTCAACCCTCTTGCCCTTTGCTTACAAGAAACTCACTTGAGAGCGTCTGAGAGTTGTAATCTTAAAGGCTACATCAATTTTGACAAGGCCGCACCGGATGGAGACCTCCATCCTGGTTAGACGTGATATTGTATTATGATAGTGGCGTTAGACACAACACTACAGGCTGTAGCTGTTCGTCTGACACTACATAAGACTATAACTCTCTGTTCCAGCTATGTTCCTCCGAGCTCCATTCTCACTTTACAAGAATTGGATGCTCTTGTGAGCCAGTTACCATCCCCATATTTACTTATGGGTGACTTTAACGGCCACAACCCACTGTGGGATGGGAGCCCTAGGAACCCAAAGGGCAAGAGGATTGAGGACCTTGTGGACGGTCATGCACTGTGTGTATTGAACAATGGTTTGTGCACATATCTGCATCCTGCCTATGGAACATACTCTGCCATCGACCTCAGCATTGTTGAACCAGAGCTGGTGCTGGACTTTTCGTGGAGGGTCTGGAATGACCTCTGCGGGAGTGACCACTTTCCAATTATTCTTAATTGCAAGGGGTCTTCTCCCATAGAGCAAGAGAGGAGCTGGTGGCTGCGGCAAGCCGACTGGCCCTCCTTCTGGACCCTATGCCACGAGGAGTTCACTCCAGACATCAGTGACATTGATTCCTTCACTGAGATGCTGAGGTGGATCGCAGAGAAAACTGTTCCGAAGACTTCTGCAACTCCCAAGCGTCTGACGCCTCCATGGTTGGATGACAGCTGTAGGGGTGCTATTAAGGAACGAAAGAAAGCTCAGCGTAGATTCTACAGGAGACCGACTGGTGAAAATCTGGCGCTCTTTAGAATTCTGCGGGCTCACGCTCGCAGAACAATCAAAGAAGCACGGAGGCAGTGCTGGAGATGATTCATTTCTGGCATTACCATGGGCACGCCGTTGGACAAAGTCTGGACAATGATCAGAAGAATCAAGTGAAGGGGAGATGATTCTTCTGTAGTCCAGCACTTGAAGCACAATGGCACCATTCTCACATCACTCAATGAAATAAGTGAAGAATTGGCTTGCGCCTTTGCCGGAAATTCGTCTTTGGCAAGCTGCCTCCCGGGCTTTCTGGCTGTCAAGGAACGGCAAGAACATAAGCTCTTGGACTTTTCCTCTGATGGCAGGGAGCACTACAACTCCCCATTCAGCATGGGTGAGTTGAGGTGTTCTCTAGAAAGCTTGCATGATACAGCAGTTGGACCTGATGGAATCCATTACCAATTCCTTAAGCATCTCCCCAAATCTGTGCTGAGACTGTTGCTTCAACTCTTTGACAACATCTGGGAGTTGGGTGTCATCCCCGCCTCTTGGCAGGAGGCGACAGTAATACGATTCCCAAACATGGTAAAGACAAGAGTAAAGCCAACAACTATCATCCTATAGCCCTCACAAGTTGCATCTGTAAAACCATGGAGCGTATGGTTAACAAATGCCTCGTCTGGCTACTGGAGTCAGGACACCACTTGTCCGACCTCCAATGTGGCTTCAGACGAGGCTGCAGCACCCTCGACCATTTGGTTTGCATGGAGACCTTCATAAGAGACGCCTTCCTTAAGAAGGAGCACGTTGTGGCTGTCTTTTTCGATCTCGAAAAAGCCTATAACACAACATGGCAGCATGGCATTATGGAGGATCTCCATGCGATCGGCCTTCGTGGTCACCTGCCAAATCTTATTAAGAATTTTCTGGCGCTCAGGCATTTTTGCATCCGCATCAAGACTACATATTCCAGTCTGCACTCGCAGGAATTGGGAGTACCCCAAGGCAGCATACTGGCAGTGACCCTTTTTGGAGTCAAGGTCAACAGTATTGCTACCACTGTTAAAAGGGGGATCTCCTGTACTCTTTTCGTGGACGATTTTGTTTTGTACTACAGAGGTACTGGTATGAATGTCATTGAGAGACAGCTTCAATTGTGTATAAATGGGATTCACCGATGGTCAGTTCTGAATGGATTCAGATTTTCCAAGCCCAAGTCTGCATACACTTCTGCTAGTTGCGCAGAGTGCATGCAGAACCAGAGCTGACCCTCGATGGGGATCCCATAAAAGTAGTCAAAGAAACCAAATTTTTGGGTCTCAGTTTTGACACGAAGCTGTCTTTCGTGCCTCATATCAAGTACCTCAAAACACGATGCCTAAAAGCGCTAGATGTTCTGAGGGTGCTCTCCAGTTCAGAGTGGGGAGCGGACAGAGATGTTCTGCTCGCCATGTACCGAACCCTAGTTCGGTCACGGCTAGATTACGGCAGCATAATATACGGCTCCGCAAGGAAGTCGTATATTGGGCTGCTGGACACGGTGCATCACCAGGGGCTGCGGCTGGCCCTTGGTGCTTTTCGCACCTCTCCAGTTCAGAGCCTATACGTCGAAGCCAACAAACCATCACTTGACAATAGGAGAACCAAACTGGCCATGCAATATGTTGTTCAATTAAAAACCAATGCATTAAATCCTGCGTACAGTGGTGCGTTTGAGACACACAATGACTCCAAGTATGAAGCCAAGTCAAATCCTGGGGCTCCGGATGAAACCTCATTTGGAGGCTTTGTACTTGGATCTGGATGTATTGGAGGATACCCAAGTCCCAGAACATCCCCCGTGGTCGTTGAGGAAGCCATCGGTTATCCTCCGACTCACGGAACTAAGGAAGTCTGGGACACATCCACTTTTGTATCAACGACTGTATGCAGTGATTCAAGGCCAGTTTGAAGACCACTTCTCCATGTATACTGATGGTTCGAAAGACCTAAGCCGGGCAGCTGCTGCGGGAGTTTGCCAGGGCAAGAAATTGGCGTTCGCATGCCCGATCAGAGTTCGATTTTTATGGCGGAAGCCCAAGTACTCCTCACATTGGAAGTCATTGAACTATCCAACTACACTAAATATGTCATATACAGCGATTCGTTTTCCTGCCTGCAAGCTGTTGCTGGGCTAAAAACGGACCACCCTTTCATGGCAAAGGTCATTTACAAAATGAACCAGCTGGCAACAGATGGATATGACATCCACTTGCGTTAGGTGCCTGGCCATGCCGGCATCCGGGGAAAGGAATGAGCTGATCGGGCTGCGAAGGAGGCTCTGAACTATGATGTTGAACCATGTCTGATACCCCACTGAATGAGTGGGATGAAAATGTCAACAAATTGCATGAAATTGAACGGGCTGTGGGAAAACCACCACAGTCTCATGTGGGAGGTCGGTGGGACCAAGTGGTCCTTAGCCGCTGCTGTATTGGCCACTCGTGGCTAACAAATATTTTCCGGCTCAAGGGGGACCCTCCCCCTGAATGTATTGGATGTCAGTCCCCACTGACAGTCAAGCACATTTGACTAAACTGTGTTGATTTTATGGCACTGCGCCAACATTTTACACTGCAAACAGCATACATGACCTTTTTACTAAAGTAAAACAAGAAGACATTTTAGCCTTTTTGAGGGCAGCTGGTCTGTACCACCTCATATAGTTCATTAAAACAATTTTTATTAATTAATTCTTTCATCTATTTTATTTAATTATATGATTGTCAGCTTTTAAAAATTCATAAGTGCTATTGACACATAATTGATTACATTATATGTAAAGGCAATGGTTGAATAAAAAACAAACAATTCTTGCCGTGAATATGGCCTATGCTGCTGACACGGCATAAAGAAACCATCAATCAATCAAACCTAGAACCAGCCCGCATGGGATGGGATATGGGTGTGGCCGTGGTATAGACGGTTATGCACTTGGTCACAGACACAGGCCATTGTCATGGGTCATGGGTGTCTGTTTCAGACTAGAATTATTGGTACGTGTCAGTGAGCTGGGGTATGAAGCGAGTCATGTTTTTTAATAGGTTGTTTCTTTTCAATTTAACAATAATTAACATTGATAAAATGTAGATATAGCATCCTTACGTGTAAAACACTTACTATCATGTTCTAGGTCGGCTACAGTTAATGAGAAAATAATAATATTATCAAAAGACATGCTCTTGTATAATTGAAGGCTTATGTAGAACCTGACAAATATAGGTCCTTTTCACAATATCTGACAGATGAACAGTAGAAAAATGTTTATATGTATCCGAGGCTACCACCCACCTTGAAACCCAATTACCTGTACTAGAACATCCTTGTGGGCGTTAGCATGGCGATTGTAAGTGGGTTGGTGGGTCAGTACCGGACAGCCGTACCCAGCACACCACAGCAGCTCATAAGCCATATTGATAATTATCTAGCACTAGCACCCCTCCAAGCAGTATGTCCACATTGAAAAGAGGAATACATATCGATATACGCCAACACTACATTGAGTGGGCGATTTAGGGTGTTATGATCTATACGGTACATGAAAGGGACTTTCATATCACAGTTATTCAAATTCAGTGGAAAATGTTCTCTGAAATTGTATGCTACTTTTCTATATAACCTAAGTCTTTACTTTTTTTTCTTAAAAAAAAACGATTCGTGATTTGTGAGTCTAAAGATTTCCATTGCTATTACAAGCTGGAGTGTTATTATGTATGAGGGTTCTATGTAAATTTATTTGCCCTAATCACTGAGGAAGGACCTGGTTACATTTGTCTAATTCCACTAGTAGTTTCTTAATTCCGCCGCTACCCACGAGTAAAGAGAATATTCGTTTCAAAATATACCAATCAATTACTGGAGGGATACATATTTATTCTTCTGAATATTCTTGTGTCAGCGCTATGGCACTGGTTTTCCAATCATTACATAATCACAGTTATTTACACTATGTTTTCACATAATAAGGTTATTAGAATGACAATTAAACAATTACTAAGTGACATATAAGATTAGAGTCAAACTTAAGTCACGACTCATTTGTGTAGTAACTCTAGTTGGATGCTTGTCGCTATGTCGTTACGAAGTGGTAGACAGCTATGGTCTAAAGCTAAGATTCCTTACATGCGGTATGCGGTATGCGAATGCGAATGTGGCAAAAAATCGAAACGCCTTGAAGTCAATGGGCTACATCCCTTACACGCGGTATGCGAATGCGAATGCGGCAACTCGATCAGTCCCTGTAGTGATCGGTGCGGCATGCGGCATGTGGTATGCGAATAGAAACGTCAGTCGCACTTGTCCATTAGTTTTAGATTAGGAGAGGCGACTGATCATTATGGAACGGTCACGCACAGGGGTGCTGAGGGGAAACATATGGTATTGGTGGTGGGGGGTAGACGCTTGCCGCTTCCGCGTAGAAGAAATCTTCCCATTCGCATACCGCATGCCACATACCACATACCGCGTAGAAGGAATCTTAGCTTTAAGCGTGCATTCCTTACATGTGGTATGCGGTATGCGGTATGCGGCATGCGGTATGCGGTATGCGGTATGCGAATGGCATGATTCCTTCTATGCAGTATGCGGCATTCGGTATGTGGCATGCGGTATGTGGCATGCGGTGAGGTCTCACACGGGGGTTCCTACCTTTATCCACAGAAATAGGAATAGTTTTCTATGCTTTGGCAATTATAAAGGTAGGAACCCCCATGTGAGACTAATCACTATGTACACGGCACCACCACCATCACCACCACCACCACTACTACTACTACTACCATATGTTTCCCCTCTGCACACACTAATCACTATGTACACGGCACCCCTCTATGCCTGTGTGTCCCCTCCGCACCCCTGTGTGTGACCGTTCCATAATGATCAGTCGCCTCTCCTCGTCTAAAACTAATGAACACATGCGACTGATGGTTTCTATTTGCATACTGCGTGCCACATGCCGCATGCCGCATGCCGCACCGATGGCTACATGGACCGATCGAGTTGTCGCATTCGCATTCGCATTCGCATACAGCGTGTAAGGAATGTAGCCCATAGGCTTCAAGGTGTTTCGATTTTTTGTCGCATTCGCATACCGCATACCGCGTGTAAGGAATGTACCCTTTACACGATGGTTGATAGGGACGATGTAAGCATTAGGGAAATCAATACGAATATGAATAGTTATATATGAGCATGACACTTGTGAGTTTCATATACATCGAGTTTCGATCATGACAGCCACAGAAGAAAGAAGAAAGCCCTCTGGTGAGCATATGCAGAACTAATGAGAAACAGTTTGCTTCCCTTCAGTGTAAATACTGTAATGGGTTCGAAAGTTTTGATGCGTCTCGCCATGTGTATATGGAATAGAGATACTATTTATCATATATGTGGGATATTTGGTGGCTCATGGAGTTAGAAAATACTTAATACTGTTGACATGTATATTTAACATAACCTTCGATAAAATAATCACAACACAGGCCTGCTAGGATGCTGCTAATCCAGGTATCGATAGTGAGAGCAGAAACAGAACTTAGATACACTCAAGTACAATGGCCTTCTACATGTGGTTGATTACACACACTCTACAAAAGAACAGAAGTTGTGTTTTATCCATCCTGCTAAGTACTGTCGCCTGCAATCAAACTCAAGGATCGAATAAACACGCTTTGATATTGTATTGTGGTGCTTTCATCGGACTACGCAGCTTATGCTTAGGCATAAGCCATGCCGTTACTGGCTGGACTCCATTGCGTTCCCTTTGAAACTATGCAAGGTTAAATAAAGTTGCAAGGTCTGATGAAACATCTTTTTTCTTCAAAATCAAAATACTTACCTACGTTTGATTCTATATATCTATTAACTAATGCTTTGGGACAACATAATACAGAATAATCAATTAATGTATTACCCCATCCATTTTGCCACCTACTTTGAGACAGCCATTAGGCAGGAGGCCACTGAAAAATTAGGTCAACATTGTGACCTCATTAGTCTTGCCCTCATTCTAGTACCATATCCATCTATGGCATTAGTCACGTTCCAGGACAGATAGCTTCCTAAAGATTTGATCGCACTCCACCCAGAATATAACATACGAAAACGAATAAAACATTGTGTTATTCGAATAAGTAATAACTGTTATATTCGTCTGAAATTACATGTAGGCGCGGCCATACAATGCTGCACAATGACAACTTGGACTATTACAAAGATAACAATCACAGAACTTAAAATAGTTATTCCAAGTGAGACCTGAAACACTGACCGTAAAAGTTAAAGACATAACCCTATTTCTGTTTTAATATCTTATTATACCACATATTTATGAACAGATCACCACTTTGCATATTTAGATAATAATAATAATAATAATAATAATAAAAATAATACCGACCCACCAAGGGGGGAGGCTAAGAACTAACACGTGTACATATATACATAAACAATACCCATACTCATAGGTGGAAAATGAAATTATCAAAATTCAGCAAACGGAAACGGAAATAGCCCTATGGCAGCCGCCATTTGTATACTTGTGTTGAATCGCAGAATAATAAACAAATAATTCTCCTAGCGTTTATATGTATATGTCAATAGACTAGTTTGTAATTCCAAACATTCATGTTTATGACAAATTGTTCTGTTTTGCACGGTGTGTACCAGCAAACTCCATAGAATGCAAACTCAATGGCCACGGGCATTTGTTTGGCTCTCGACACCGTTTTCCTAGCGCAGTCTATAGACAGTTTCGTAATTCCGACTAATGTGGGCGGGTCGGTCCTAAAGGCCCAGTCACACCTTACCGGACTGGGGAACCGGACATGAACCGGACACTGTCCAGTGAAATATGGCAATGTATGGTACCCATCCGGCGGTCTCCGGTGGTGTCCGGCAGTGTCCAGTACAAGTTTTGAACATGCACAAAACTTCTACCGGACACTGCCGGACTGAGGTGTCCGTTTGGTGTCCGGTTGAAGTCCGGTACCCATCCATTATGTGTCCGGTTTGTTTCCGGAATAGTCCGGTGGCGAGAACATGGTAGGGGTGTAGGTGTGTGGTGGGGATTTAGGCATGTGGTGGGGGTGTAGGTGTGTGGTGTGTGTGTGGTGTGTGTGTAGGTGTGTGGTGGGTTTAGTGATGTGGTGGGGTGTAGGTATGTGTAGGTGTGTGGTGGGGGTTCAGGGATGTGGTGGGGGTGTAGGTGTGTGGTGTGTGGTGTGTGGTGTGTGTGTGGTTGGGGTGTAGGCATGTGGTTGGGGTTTAGTGATGTGGTGGGGGGTTTAGGGATGTGGTGGGGGTGTAGGTGTGTGGTGGGGATTAGGGGTGTGGTGGGGGTATATGTGTGTGGTGGGGGTTTAGGGGTGTGGTCGGGTTGTAGGTGTGTGGTAGGGGTGTAGGGGTGTGGTGGGGGTTTAGGGAAGTGGTGGGGGTGTAGGTGTGTGGTGGGGGTTTAGGGATGTGGTGGGGTGTAGGTGTGTGGTCGGAGTTTTGGGATGTGGTGGGGGTGTAGGTGGTGGGGGGTTAGGGATGTGGTGGGGTGTAGATGTGTGGTGGGGGTTTAGTGATGTGGTGGGGGTGTATGTGTGTGGTGGGGGTTTGGGGATGTGGTGGGGGTGTAGGTGTGATAGATTATAATGATCAACCTAATATATTTACAGTCCGCTATGTGTCCGGTTGATGGTCGGTCCGTCCAGTTCTCGTCCGTTTCTTGTCCGGTACATGCATGGTACTTGTCCGGTTGCCCAGTGGCAATTGACCCAATTACGCTCCATTTCGATACATATTTTCACCGGACTAGACAATTCTTTGTCCGGTGGTATCCGGTACTCAGTCCGATGAGGTGTGACTGGCGCTTTAGCATTGCTTATTCATATTAATAATAATAAAGCTGAATGAATCTGTTCTAATCAAAACAGTTTCAGGCCACAGTGGCGACACCTGCTGGAGACCAACAACATCTCACTACGGTACGGTCATTGAAACGGCATTGTCCCGCCATCTACTGTTATAAACTTGCAGCAAAGTGCTGTGATCCAAGCTGGTGGCGCTCTCTAACGATTTGTTTGGATACGTGATGCGCAAAACACACGATTGTTGCTATTATAATACCTCCATAGCAATATAGTAACACAATAAATGAGAAATGGGCGCACAATAATTGCATCATATCTTCAAATATTGCATGGAACATGACGTGAAGTACGAAATACATGGAGAAATGCGTTGCAGCTGAAATGTGCACACTGCAACGCTCTCCTAAGATGACCGATACCAGAAGCATTGAAACAACCATACCATTGGAACAGAATTACACCAGTGTGCCCGCGGCCCTGAACGCGACTGCGCAAGTTGTAGTAGTGTACGCTGTCACCGTCTGAGAAGGGGCAGGACATTATATCCTGTCAAAATATCATGATTTACGCCGACCACTAAGTGTTTACGCGTAAAAACCGAACTTGTTCGCGTCGCAACATGGGAACATCCACGACATTTCTCATTTTCACAATTGGAGTCATTGGTTTGACGGTCACTGCGGCCCTACCAACCTGCTCGCCGGTAAGTGGTGATGTGGTTTCTCTTCCATCTCTCATCTGCCTAACCACTGTAGTAAGAGCGCGTTTGTTTAGATATCTCGGCGGGTCACGCGGCGCATCAAATATATTGTAACGTATGGTTTGTGCCTGCATGGTTAAACGAACTCCGCAAGCTGTCGGGTGAATTTTCTCCGGTCTCAGTCAGTGCCTGTGATGAACTGGCAAATTGCTAGCTCTTTATTTATTGTCGAACTGACTACTTACATCCGCTGGCATTGCATTGCATTCATTGTTACTTTCAGTCAAATTTATGCAATTCGCTCTTGTCGCTCATAATATAGAACGGGCATGTTATGTATACAAAGAATAGTGAAACATTAAATGTTTATATCCATTCACACATCACAGTTTCTCAGAGTTAGTTAGTAATAAATATAGTATCACCATCAAGAGTGTTCATAACCACAACTGTTTCTAGCCAAATAGAAACCATCAGGTATGTGAGTCAAAAATTCAAAATCCTCCAATTCCAGTATAACTGAGCTCATTTGAAAGAGGATGAAGAGACAAAGAAAATGACACTTAGTCTCTTAGAACATTGCAATCCATTGAGAAATAAAGAAGTTATGATTTTTTCATTATTTTTAATTAGCCAAATTATGTCCTCACAATTAACCTTAAACCAAATGAAGAAGGGGTGATCAAGACATACTGTGTTGTTAGGGAAAATGCTGTAACTTTCTTATTTCTCAACAAATTCACAAAATCTGTTAAGTATCTGAACGCCAGAAGAATTCTCTATCTAGATCAATCACAAAAATCACCATTGAACAGCTGGAAATAATTATTAATAATGATCAAACATAATAATTATTAGGTTAATGCCATATTTTCTGTATTTCTTGAGTCGCCATTTTGTTTTCCCATTTGCTAAAAAAAACTTTCCTCGAGCTCGTTACTACATTTCTCTTGCAAATTTCTTCATGGTATTTCACAGATACATCAATAAATACATATAGAATGGGAACTATATGTTATAATTAGGGACCAAACCTGCTTTGGTGTGAAATTTTGGTGATGGATTACAAATGTGTGCAATTTGCAGAATTTCTTGAGTCGCCATTTTGTTTTTCCCATTTGGCATGATTTTTTTTTTTTTTTAATTCTGCGAGCTCGTTAATGCATTTCTCGTGCTTATTTCCTCCTGGTATTTCATAGGTACAACAATAAATACATATATATATAGAATGGGAACTGTATATTTTAATTAGGGACCATACCTGCTTTGATGTAGAATTTTGGTCATGATTACTGTACAAAATCTGCTCAGTTGGGGAAATTCTTTCAGATTATTTTTTTTTTAAATCCGTGAGCTCGTTCATACATTTCTCGTGCAAATTGCCTCCTGGTATTTCACAGATACAACAATAAATACATATAGAATGGGAACTATATATTTTAATTAGGGACCATACCTGCTTTGATATAGATTTTTGATGATGATTACTGCACAAAATCTCCTCAGTTGGGGGAAATTCTTCCAGTAACAGAAATAAACTGTCATTCAGAAAAAAAATAACACGAGGCAATAGCTTACTAGGTCATCTATGACGTCATACTCATTACATATGCAAAAACATATTTCTAGCCAATCAGGAGGCATTTATTTGGAGCGTTGTAATTGGGTCGACCAATAGAAAACCGAGATCAGCGTCACAGGAAAATGAAGCCCGCTATGATGGCGATCGGCGAGTTTGACCCACGTACCTACTGTTTCTTTCTCGCCAATCTAATCAGTTGGTTGTCAACGTGTTGTCCACACAGTTAACTGTAGACAGTTAAAACAAAAATGAAAGGACACATGTCAGTTGGTTGTTTTCAAGAGTCTTTAATGAGAAGAAAATGTGTGATTGGATATTATCTAATATTCTATTAAGTACTTTTTAAAAAACACCTAAGTAGCCTAGTGTTCATGTTGAGAAAATAATGCAATCTCAATCGCTGTGCTAGATTAAGTTTTCACTACTTAACCTACCAATATACTAGTATTATACAGGTATTCCAAGTTCTGCTGACCCCTCAGGAAGGAGTAAAGCTGCAAGCAAGTAGGCTGGTTCGCAGCTTCAGCTTTCATGGTTGAAGGTAGATAAAAGATTCACCCTATACTTGTGGTACACGGGTGAACGACAATGTAGTCTAAATACAGGCGAAAATAGCTTTAGTATGGAACAGGAAGTAGAATGCCTGCCTCCAGTATCAAATGGTTACTTACATCGACACAGAGTTGGTGAAATGGGAGAGAATGCAAAAAGACAATCTGGCAGCCATCGAACGCCGTCGATTTCAACTTTAAATTCTATTAAACTATATGTTTTATTATATTTTTCAACTCAAAGGTAGCGGGGAAATATTAAGACATATAAAAAGAATAATTGTTGCTTCTTAGATTGTGAAATTAGGCTCTCATTTGATTTCCCCGCTTTTTCGACAGCTTTTATATAGGGCTGGTATTCACCAGTGTACTGCGAGTACAGGGTGAATCCTTTATCTCGGTTGAAGGTGGATAGGTGCACCTCCGACCTGTATCCATCACTGTAGGCCCTATATTTTAAACTCACTTTGCACATGTAGCCTATAAGTATAACCACATGCTTCTTACTATCCTACTGAACAAGATTGGTAGGGTTCTTGCCATGCTTTTGCTTCTAATGTAGATTGCAGTGAAAATGTCTGAAACTAATATTTTGCATTAGGCCAAATTAAAAAAAAAAAAAAAAGATTGGTGATCGTCCTTTTGAAATAGTAGGGTGATAATATTGTCTTTAATACAATTATTGTTTAAAATACAGGTGGGTATTTTTGTGTGTGTTTAAAAAAAATGTAGACATGATAAAGCATAGGCAGTGGCTACGCGTACGTGACCATATCCGTAGCCTGCTGGGGCCCTATGCATGAATCGGGGTTAGGCTTAGTCGGAGCTAAGGCACTAGCCGCGGTTAGCTACCTCGGGATAGTGGCGGGTTGGAGAGGTGTGTGAATTGGTATGCACGAATGTACTAGCCGTGGAGGATAGCTAACCGTGAGTTTATTTATAGATTTGGGAATTCCCTCCAGTCGACCATATGAATAATGCCACCAATGCGGCGTCGGCGTTAATATCGGTTCGAATTTAGGGTTAAATTGATAAGATTTCACTTATTGCGTATGTAATTCTGTCAAATATGATCGCATTGAATAGATTTGGGTATAATATATTGCCGGCGATGGCGGTGGCCATGTATATTTGACATTAGACAGTATGGATATCGACATCGCTGCGGCGGCGGCGATTTGTTTACTTTACATTCGTCGATTCGAAAATATTAATATCTCCGCCGAAGTAGCGGCAGCGTGAATTTCGCTTCGGATTTAGGGTTAAATTGATAAAAAATTCACTTATTGCGTATTTAATTCTGTCAAATATGATCGCATTGAATAGATTGACATCCATATACGCACACTAACCGCCCCGGCTAGCAGTTAAACCCGATTTGAAACTGGGGTAGCTTAGCCTAGGCTACGGTTAGCGTTGGCACTGATTGATGCATACAGATTTTCCACCGTTAGCCGTGTGGAGCTAGCCTAGCCGCGGTTAAGGCCCTAACTCCGATTGGTGCATATGGCCCCTGGTCTAGAAGCACGGCAGTGTGCATGATTTGTAGCAATGGCCTATTTCATATGATGTCAGCATTGGTATCTAGGTCAGTGCACGCGCTGCTTGGCTGAAGGACGACACACTTTAGCTTGGTACCCCACTACCGATTGATTGATTGATTGGTGGTTGCTTTACGCCGTGTCGGCAGCATAGGCCATATTCACGGCGAGAAATGTTTGTTTTTTGTTCAAACCATCGCTTTTACATGTAAAAGCAGACAATCAATTATGTGCCAATAGACACTAATTAAATTAGAAAGCTCACAATCATATATCTGTGGTCAAGGGAAACAAATTCCCATAGAAAAAGAACAGTTTCATTAATAATTAATAGAATCCATTTAGTAAACTATATAAGGTGGTACAGTCCAGCTGCCCTAAAATGTTTTCCTGTTTTACCTTAGTAAAAACGTCATGCATACTGTCTGCAGTGTAGAACCGTTGGCGCAGGGCCAAAAAATCAACGCAACTTAGCAAAATGTGTTTGAGTGTCAGTGGGGACTGACACCCAATACATTCAGGGGGAGGTTCCCCCTTGAGCAGAAAAGCATGTGTAAGCCACGAGTGGCCAACACGGCAGCGGCTAAGGACCACTTGGTCCCGCCGACCTCCCGCATGAGTCTGTGGTGGCTTTCCCACAGATGGTTCAATTTCTTTAAGTTTATTGATGTTTTCATCCCACTCATGTTGCCATTTGGATTTTATGTGGGTGGCTATTAGTGGTTTCAGATCAGGGTGAGGGATCAGACACGGTTCAAGATCACAGTTCAGGGCCTTCTTCGCAGCCCGATCAGCTCGTTCGTTTCCTTCTATGCCAGCATGGCCAGGCACCCAGCACAGGTGGATATCATACCCATCTGTTGTCAGTTGGTTCATTTTATAAATGACCGTTGCTAGAATAGGGTGATTCGTTTTCAGTCCAGCAACAGCCAGGAGGCAAGAGAAGGAATCACTGTATATAACATAGTTAGTGTGGTTGGATACCTCGATACACTCCAAAGCGAGAAGGAGTGCTCGGGCCTCTGCAGTGAAAATCGAGCTCTGATCGGGCAAACGTACACCAAATTTTTCCCGTCGGCAGACTGCCGCAGCAGCTACCCGGCTTTGGTCTTTCAAACCATCAGTGTATATGGAGAGGTGGTCTGCAAACTGGCCTTGAATCTCTGCATGCAGTCCTTGGTACTCGAGTGGATGTGTCCCAGATTTCCTCAGTTCCGTGAGTCGGAGGATAACCGATGGCTTTCTCAACGACCACGGGGGATGTTCTGGGACTTTGGCATCCTCCAACACGTTCAAATCCACGCCCAAGGCCTCCAAATGAGGTTTCATTCGGAGCCTCAGTGGCCGGATGTAATTTGGCCTGGCTTCATACCTGGATTCGTCATGTTGCTCGAATAGACAATTGTGTGCAGGATTCAATGCATTAGTTTTTATCTTGACTACATATTGCATGGCCAGTTTGATTCTCCTGTTGTTAAGTGATGGTTCATTGGCTTCGACATAAAGGCTCTGAACTGGTGAGGTGCGGAAGGCCCCAAGGGCCAGGCGCAGTCCCTGGTGGTGGATCGTGTCTAGCAGCCCAATATATGATTTCCTTGCGGAACCGTATACTATGCTGCCGTAATCCACTCGTGAACGAACCACGGTTCTGTACACGGAGAGCAGAACATCTCTGTCCGCTCCCCACTCTGAGCTGGACAGCACCCTCAGAATATCCAGCGCTTTCAGGCATCTTGTTTTAAGGTACTTTATATGTGGCACAAAAGACAGTTTTGCGTCGAGAATGAGGCCCAGGAATTTGGTTTTCTCAACGACTTTAATGGGATCCCCATCCAGGGTCAGCTCCGGTTCTGCATGTATTCTACGCAGCAGGCAGAAGTGCATGCAGACTGTTTTGGTCTTGGAAAATTTGAAACCGTTCAGAACTGACCATCGATGGATCCCATTTATGCTTGGTTGTACCTGTCTCTCTATGACATTCATGTTAGCACCGCTGTAATATAAAACAAAGTCGTCCACGAAAAGACTACAGGAGACCCCCTGCTTTACAGCAGCAGCAATACCATTGACCTTGACCCCGAAAAGGGTCACGGCCAGTATGCTGCCTTGAGGTACTCCTAGTTCCTGTGAGTGTAGGCGGGAATAGGTAGTCTTGACACGGACGCGGAAATGCCTGAAGGCTAGAAAGTTCCTGATGAAAATTGGCAAGTGGCTACGAAGGCCAATCGCATGAAGATCCTCCATGATGCCATGCTGCCACGAGGTCGAAAAAGACGGCCACAACGTGCTCCTTCTTATGGAAAGCATCTCTTATGAAGGTCTCCATGCGCACCAAATGGTCGAGGGTGCTGCGGCCCCGTCTGAAGCCACATTGAAGGTTGGACAGGTGGTGTCCCGACTCCAGTAGCCAGACAAGGCGGTTGTTTATCATGCGCTCCATCGTTTTACAGATGCAGCTTGTAAGGGCTATGGGACGATAGTTGTGGGCTTCACTCTGGTCTTTACCAGATTTGGGAATCGGTATTACTGTCGCCTCCCGCCAAGAGGCGGGGACGACACCCGACTCCCAGATGTTGTTGAAGAGTTGAAGCAACAATCTCAGTGCATGTTCAGGGAGATGTTTAAAAAATTGATAATGAATTCCATCAGGTCCAACTGCTGTGTCATGCGAGCTTTCCAAAGAACACCTCAACTCACCCATACTGAATGGGGAGTTGTAGTGCTCCTCGCCATCGGAAGAAAAGTCCAAGAGCTTTTGCTCTTGGCGTTCCTTGACCACCCGAAAGCCCGGGAGGCAGTTTGCCAAAGACGAGTTTCCAGCAAAGGTGCGAGCCAATTCTTCACTTATTTCGTCGAGTGATGTGAGAATGGTGCCGTTGTGTTTCAAGTGCTGGACTACAGAAGAATCACCTCCCCTTCGTTTGATTCTTCTGATCATTGTCCATACTTTGCCCAACGGCGTGTGCATGATGATGCTAGAAACAAATTGTCTCCAACACTGCCTCCGCGCTTCTTTGATTGTTCTGCGAGCGCGAGCACGCAGAATTTTAAAGAGCGCCAGATTTTCAGCAGTCGGTCTCCTGTGGAATTTACGCTGAGCTTTCTTTCGTTCCTTAATAGCCCTCCTACAGCCGTCATCTAACCATGGAGGCGTAAAACGCTTGGGAGTTGCCGAGGTCTTCGGAACATAGGGTCTGGAAGGCGGGCCAGTTGGCTTTACAAAGCCGCTAGCTCCTCTCTCGCTCTATGGGAGATGCCCCCCCACAATTAAGAATAATTGGGAAGTGGTCACTCCCGCAGAGGTCATCCCAGACCCTCCACGAAAAGTCCAGCGCCAGTTCTGGTTCTACAATGCTGAGATCGATGGTGGAATATGTTCCGTAGCCGAGATGCAAATATGTGTATGAACCATCGTTCAATACACACAGAGCATGAGCGGCCACAAGGTCCTCAATTCTCTTGCCTTTAGCGTTCCTATTGTCCCCCCATAATGGGTTGTGGCCGTTAAATTCACCCATAAGTAAATATGGGGACGGTAACTGGTCCACAAGGGCGTCCAGTTCTTGTAAAGTGAGAACGGAGCTCGGAGGAATGTAAATGGAACAGAGAGTTACAGTCTTATGCAGCGTCAGACGAACAGCTACAGCCTGTAGTGTTGTGTCTAACGCCACTGGCGTACACACCACATCACGTCTGACCAAGATGGAGGAGCCGCCAGCGGCTCGGTCTCCATCTGGTGCGTGCCTGTTATGAATGGTGTAGCCTTTAAGACTACAACTCTCAGAAGCTTTTATATAAGTTTCTTGTAGGCAAACAGCGAGTGGATTGAGGTTGGAACTACCGAGACGTAGATAAAAGATTCACCAGGTACTTGTAGTACACGGGTGAAGACCAGCCTTATATAAAACCGGTAGAAAAATTGGGCTAATGAAATGAGTCTTTATGAGAGCCTAACCTCACAATCTAAGAAGCAACATTTATTCTTTGTATATGTCTTCATGTTTGCCCGCTACTTTTGAGGTGGAAAATATAATAAAACATATACTTTAATGCAATTTAAAAGTGAAATCGATGGCGTTCTCTGGCCGCCATCTTGTCTTTTTGCATACTCTCCCATTTCACCAAAGCTGTGCTGATATAAGTAACCATTTCACACTGGTGCCAGGCATTCTACCTCTCGTTCCATACTAAAGCTATTTTCGCCCGTATTTAGACTACGTTGTCTTTCACCCCTGGACTGGAAGTACGGGGTGAATCTTTTATCTAACCGAGACCAAGCTAGACACACTGTCACACTGCAAACGCAATGCCTATGAGCAATCTTCATACAGAAAAAGTGAAATATCTCTAAAACCACACCACCTAGACACAAACCACTTGGAACACAAATAGAAAACATATTCAACGAATAGATTATATTAAATTTATACGGTTAGGGTTAGAACTGCATTTCTATTAATTTTGAATCAAATAGACGTTTTGCACTGCGCGTACCGGCAAACTCAATGCATTGTCAATGGTCGTGGGCAATCTGCATACAGAAAAAGTGAAATATCTCTAAACACATATAGAAAACCTATTCAACGAATAGATTATATTAAATTTATACGGTTAGGGTTCTGCATTTCTATTAATTTTGAATAAGCCCCTAGATCTTGCAGAGAGGAAAATCTCGCGCCCAACACTATGCCCGCCATGCTCAACGTCAACAGTGTAACTGACAAAATTCAAAACCGATGCGCGCACAGCCTCACAAGACGGGTGCGTGCGCATCCGCACATACGTCTAGACCGCGAGGCTACGAATACGGGCGCGTAGACACTACGTAAAGGCCCTGTCACATTACGGCGTATGGCGGGAGCGTATGGCGGCGTAGCGGCTTACGTCATATACGTCGCCATACGCCGCATACGCTACGCATACGCTACGCATACGCTACGCATACGCTACGCGTACGCTACGCATACGCCGCCAGTGCCGCAACACCCCGGCGTATGTGAAGCCTATGATGCATACGCCGCCATACGCTTTCATAAATCCGTCCGTCCTATTTTTTTTGTGCATGCTCAAAAAAACACGACCTATGAGGGCGTATGGCCCAAAATGTCAAAACATGTCACAGCACGCTCCCATACGCTACGCATACGCTCTTCATACGCTCCTCATACGCTCAAACACACCCGAAAGTGGCACCCGATGGCATACGTAGGTTTTCAATACGCTCCCGCCATACGCCGTAATGTGACAGCCCCTTAAAGCATAACCAGGCGTCATGGCTGAATGAGTTGAGCGTCCGCCTCCCGTTCTGCTAGATCGTGAGATTCGAACTCCTGGGTTCAAACCATGGCGAGTCAAGCCAATGACTTAAACCGTGATACCAAAGTTGAATTGCTGCTAGCCCGACAGATTTTTAACAGTTAGAAAAAAGAAATCAGGCTGGGCGATTTTTCAGGCACGGGCGGGGACGATCAACAATTTCGTTCTTTTTTTGCCTTAGCTTAAATACCACTTCATGTATTATGTATGTGTATTCACCAATTCCCCCATATTCCAATATATTAGCTGCCGTTATGATGCGGCATGTTTACATGCTCGGTCACGCCTTCAGTTTTTCCTGAGGGACCAACATATATGAACTCGGAATAATCATATTCTCTGATTAAGTATAGGCCTACCTGTTAGTTGCGAAACATAAGGCGTCTATATTCCTTTATTAAAACGTATTAATCTTTTTTTTTTTAAAGGGGGACCCCCCCCCCCAAAATAACACCCAACAGTATCTAGTCAGTAGATGGCCATTTATATTCTTGTCCGTTACTGTTTTTGTACGCTAATCGTATACAGCAGTCATTAGGTCTAAAACTGCACAGCTATTCACAGGACTATAGTAGAAGTAACAATTTTACGAAACCATTTATGTCATCTTTGACAAAATATTGATGATATAACATATTGATTGTTGTATATGTATAATGTATGGTCGAATGTTTTTTTGCCAAATAAAAAAAATAAAAAGGTCCGTGTGCAGCAGCCTGTGGAAGTGTTTGGTTGGGGTGAGGGTGGGGGGGGGGGGGGGGACGTCCAGAAATGACGCCTACTTGTACTAGTTGTAGGGACGAGGGAGGGGTAGCCTTCTTGGCCACATGGGTGTTTTTCCAGTCACTATTTTGGTAATATTCTTTAATTCTGCAAATGTGGATATCCAGAGTTCATTGAATGGTTTCCTTCTTTATTATTGTTTTTTTCCTCATAATTATTACCATCTCTGGGTATGCTATTACTATTAGTAGGTAGTGTCAGCCTGTCATGTTTCTGCCCATCAATCTGAAAAATGCTCAGATTTTGCCTTAATTTTACACTAGAATTTCACCAGAACCACTGCATGGATTTTTAGCATTTTTATACTGAAAAAAAGTACATTCATTCATCTTTTAAATGAGTCCTCCATTGTACTTCTTGTTTGAATGTCGAAAAAGTATTAAGTTGATAAGAATAAGTCTGCAACTGCCAAAATGGCCTTTCCCCCATTTTTAGGGCACCATATCATCGTTGAATATAATTTGACCACCGTGATAATGACACTTACTGGATATTTTGGAATGAAGTTCTGTTGACTCAAAATTGGTATATAATTGAATTACCATGTAATTGGACAAATACACTTTTGTGTAATTTCCCTTTTTTGAGAGAGCACTCTTCTCATATTTATTGGATGATGGCTTAGGAAATTTGTATGCTGCTTCTCTACATATAAATATGAAGATTTTCCTTTGATATTTCATGGCGACGTTGGGTGCCAAAGTTGGCTCATGTAATTGATTTTTACATGATTTTTAGGGATGCTACAATTTCTACCTTTAGAAGGTCATAACTCAAAAACTATTTTAGATATTAACATAATTCTTTTAAAATTCTGTTTGTATTGATTAGTTCTTTAAAATAGACCGAAACTCCTAGTTTAAAAATGACAATAAAATTTTGGCTGCCACTACCTACTAGTATTAAGCAGTTAATGTTTGATGTGAGCTTTGACATCCGAGGCTGGGCGAGTATCAACATGTCCAGGGGCCGTATGCACCAATCGGTGATAGGCTTAGCTGGAGCTAAGGCACTAGCACCGGTTAGCTACCTCTGGGTAGAGGCGGGTTGGAGAGGTGTGTGAATCGGTATGCACCAATGTACTAGCCAGGGCGGATAGCTAACCGTGAGTTTATTTATAGATTTGGGAATTCCCTCCAGTCGATGATATGAATAACGCCGCCAATGCAGCGGGAGCGTTAATAACGGTTCGATTTTATGGTTAATTTGAATAAATTTCACTTATTGCGTATGTAAATCTGTCAAATATGATCGCATTGAATAGATTTGGGTATAATATATTGCCGCCGATTCGGTGGCGGCGGCGACGGCCATGTTTAGTTGACGTTGGACAGTATGGATATCGACGTCGCTGCGGAGGCGGCGATTTGTTTACTTTACATTCGTCGATTCGACAATATGAATAACGCCGCCAATGCAGCGGGAGCGTTAATAACGGTTCGATTTTATGGTTAATTTGAATAAATTTCACTTATTGCGTATGTAAATCGGTCAAATATGAGTGCATTGAATAGATTGAGACCCACACACGCACACTAAGCGCCCCGGCTAGCAGTAAAACCTGATTTGAAAATGGCTTAGCTTAGCCTAGGCTATGGTCGGTGGTTAGCGCTAGCACCGATTGGTGCATACCGATTTCTCACATTTAGCCGTGTGGAGCTAGCCTAGCCGCGGTTAAGGCCCTAACACCGATTGGTGCATACGGCCCCAGATAACCTACTTCCAGATAACCCCATATTAAGTTCATAGTGTGGTTACATTAAATGACCAAAGCTTTCAACTTCAGCCATTTTGAGTATAACAAATATGTAATTCTAGTTATATTTGAAAATATATCATGGAAAGAATACCATAGTCACACCCCTCCCCGCTCGCATCATCCATATCAAATATCCACTTTGAGTGTATTTATTACTCAGCTAGCTCTGTAGCAGCCAACACGGCACAGCTCTGTCTCCGGTTATCTGCGGCATGAGTCATGGGTGTGTGTGCAGCTGTATAACTGAACCGCATCCGTGTGATTTAGTGTAATCATACCATATGGTACATGTACCTCGGCCTCAATCATACGCTGGGTACACATGCAGTGAGGGCCGTGTGAACTGGATGGTCACAGCTACCCATAGATCCATTCAATCTAACCCCACCCTCCCCGAAGTAAACCTTCCGATAACAGCGGTATTGGTTCAGCGCCTTAACCACTCAGCCACCGAAGCTTGTGTATGGTTAACTGGTGTTGGAACTCCATCAGCCGTCTTTTAAACGTCAGTGTGTAAAGTCGTCGGCTGGCAGTTGTAGTTGTGTAGGCAGGCTAATATGAAATCACTACAGGCAAGTAGAAGTAAGGGAGAGTATAGAGTGAAAGGTAGAGAGAGCTTGCACCCTCAGGTTTATTATTATATAGTGGTTTTAGAATTCAAGATGGCCTGTCACATGACCAGATCCTCCAATCAACAAAGCATTTCACATGTCGACCAATCAACAGTATGCATTCTAGTATCCATGCCTTGGTTGTTTTGGCCTACCTGCCCTGTTGTGTCTGGGTGTGAAATGATTCGTATCTAACAGTTGGGGGGGGGGGGGAGTGGGTTGTGAGCAGATGTTCTAAGGCCCTATCACACTAACAGTAGTGCCCCTCTCACACTATCTATAGAATACACAATGTCTATTTAATCTAGGTAAGGGATCACCAGTACTACACAATACCACCTGCATCTGGTCACATTACATCATTTACCTTATATATAACATTTGTAATCCCATATAGACCAACCAATGTGTAATTATCAGAATATTTTACAAGTGGTTATCAATCATATACCCCCCATACTTCCCTCGCTCCCACTGGATATTATAAACCAGAAATGTTATTTCTCCTCTCCACTCTCCTCCTGCGTTTATTTTTAATATTACGCATCGGCATATCTAATTTGACGCTTGAAGCATGTCGTTTTCGGATCATTGTTTGTAATGGATTTTAGTGAAGGAGTCCCTCATTATTGTCAAACAAAAGAACTTGATTTAACTTTGTGGGACTATTATAATAAGTCTCTCTCTCACTATGTTGATAAATGAGCAGTATTCAACACCCATCCCACGATTAAAATTGTATTTCTTTAAATTAAAAAAAAATCTTGTTTTTAATGTGTGTTTATTTGATTTTGGAAGCCAGCTTTGTAATAGCGTGATATGTATACCGTAGTAACCGGGAAAAGCACCACAACGCTTATGGTGTGTTTGTATTTTAAACAATAATTGTATTAAAAACAATATTATCACCCTACTAACTAGTACGATAGATCTACCTTTAGTGCATTACTTTTGTTTTCTTTGAATAGCTACATATATTTTTATTTTTGTAAACCAATGTTAAAGTCGCCAGCTATCCGCCGCGTGGAAAACAAACAAACTCGGAATAGTTCAGATTTGTGCCACAGGGTGGCCTAATGCGCCAGCGGCGGAGGCGATTTGTATATATTAGATATTGGGAAATAGCGGTGCTCGCCGGCAACAGGCTCAGGGGGATCTGCTGAGCCTGTTACTGGCGAGCGGCATTAATATCACGTCGATTTTTGGTTTAATTTGACCAAATTTTGGCGGCGGCGTTAATATCGCTTCGAGTTTGTGGTTAATTTGACCAAATTTGACTTTTTGAGCATGCAATTCTGTTAAATATGAGAGCTTTGAATAGATTTGGGCCTAATATATTGCTGCCGATACCGGGAACCAGCAACTCTTGTTACTGTGGGAGCCTGTTGCCGGCGATCAGCACTATTTTACAATATCGCCGCGGATTCAGCGACAGCGGCGATTTGTTTAGTTTACATTCGTCGATTCGACAATATTAATATTGCCACCAATGTGGCGGCGGTGTTAATATCGGTTCGATTTTAGTGTTAATTTCATGAAATTTCACTTATTGCGTATGTAATTCTGTTAAATATGATGGCATTGAATAGATTTGGCTGTAGTATATGGACGCAGATGCGATGGCGGCGATATTGTCAAATAGCGGTGCTTGCCAGTAACAGGCTCAGCAAATCCTTCTGATCCTGTTGCCGGCGAGCACCGCAATTTCAGCCAATCACAGCGCAGCTTTTCCATTGCAAATGACCGCCGCATATGGGGTCGGCCATTTTGGAGACAACAAACTGCCTTTGCAGTTCAGACTAGCATGGCCCTGGTCCCCTACTCTCCCCACACATACTTGGTTCATTTAAACATAAAAACTAAACAAGGTTGTGTAGGAGAGCATTTGTCGGAGTATGCGCAGTGTCCCAGCGAGCTATAGCTGGTCCCTTTAAAATGTAGAATGTTAATACAGGCATTTCAGTGACAAGAAAGCTATCCGTAGTGAAAGAAGTAGACTCCTGAGCCCAAATCCAATCTTCTCTCATGCACGTACACCTTGCCCTTCCTAGCAGTTTATTTACAGTTGCTTCTACACAGAGCCCATTGAAAACACAGATTGTTGACGACACAAACTGATAGGTTTCTTACTCACTGCGAGCAGCTGTACGTGAAGTCACATGACTAGCGATCTGCGAGCACGTGACCACTCGGAACGCTTGTCATTTCCTCAACCTAGATAGGGCTCCTATACGGGTGTAGCTATAGACCACTTTCAATGTTTGTAAACATTGTGTAAGCGCGCGCAGCTTGGCTGCAGAACGAATGCACACTGCCATCGAGTTTGTCGGTACACGCAGTGCAAAACGTTTATTTTATTCAAAATTAATAGAAATGCAGAACCCTAACCTTATAAATTTAATATAATCTGTTCGTTGAATGTGTTTTCTATATGTGTTCCAAACGGGTTGCTTCTAGGTGGTGTGGTTTTAGAGATATTTCACTTTTTCTGTATGAAGATTGCTCACGACCATTGACAATGCATTGAATTTACCGGTACGCGCAGTGCAAAACGTCTATTTTATTCCAAATTAATAGAAATACAAAACCCAAATCTTATAAATTTAATATATTCTGTTTGTTGAATATGTTTTCTATATGTGTTCCAAGTGGTGTGGTTTTAGAGATATTTCACTTTTTCTGTATGAAGATAATTCAAGATTGCTCACGGTCATTGACAATGCATTGAGTTTGCCAGTATGCGCAGTGCAAAACGTTTATTTTATTCAAAATTAATAGAAATACAGAACCCAAACTGTATAAATTTAATATAACCTGTTTGTTGAATATGTTTTCTATATGTGTTCCAATCGGGTTGCTTCTAGGTGGTGTGGTTTTAGAGATAGTTCACCTTTTCTGTATGAAGATTGCTCATAGACATTGAGTGTGCAATGTGACAGTGTGTCGTCCTGCAGCCAAAAGGCATGCACACTGACCTAGATATCTATACTGACGTCATATGAAATAGGTCTATGGAGTGGGACTGTCAGTTGGGTGAATTGGGTGCTTACAATGCATTGTGGGTGCCTGTCCCCATGTTGGAGACATTATAAACACGGATCATGACCGTCACATAAAGCCTAGATAACATATTCACTGAATTCAGTCGGGATGGACGACGACCCTGTTCAAACATATCCGTTATGGGTAGAATTAATACCATCACCAAACAAAAGAAAGTAAAAAATCAAAATAATAAAAAAAAATTAAATCAACAAACATGTGCACCCTCCGCATTCTTCTGTATATTACAGAATCGAACACTGAATACGGAAATGTGTTTTTGTTTCGTTATGGAATTGCCAGTCTGGGAAAAACTGTATAAATAGCTTATTGTCGGATGCATGAGTTTGCTTGTGTATATTATGTAATTGTTTATTTTTCAAGGTCAAAGTGTTACTGGAAGTTATTCAAGAATACTGAAATTAGCTTTGACTATACTGAAAGCTGCAAGATCGGGTGCACAGGTTTGATCCAACCAAAAATGGCAGTGTAAACAATCTGTGAAGGTGGTTGGTTGTTGGAATTATAATGCAACATATAATGTCATATCAGGACGGGGGGGGGGGGGGTGAAGGTGCTGATTGAGGCAACACTGTGTGTATGTGTGCGTAATATATTTGTGTATATAATATCACCCAAGAAGAGAATGCAACCATACCAAAATGGCGGCCATTGGATTCTCTCCAATCAACTTGTAATGTATATTAATAATTTATAATTTCATCAATTCTGCACACCAAAAATGGCCGGCTATGAAGGATGAGTACATCAATAATATATAAAGTTTGTTAGATTGGAGATCGGTTTGGTTATGTCCATAACCCAGCAATCCGACAGTTTGTCTATGGTGTTGTTTAGCAGCCCTGTTTACGGGTCGTGGGAGTACCTATCTAAAGCCCTGCTTTAACTGGGCCTGTTATTCAATGTAGTATCCGGTTCTGAGTTAGGGCCAACTATCCTATCTGCATTTGGTGCGAGGGTCCGTCACAAGTTCTACAAATATGGGCGGATTATTTATTTAGTTTAAAGGTCATCCAAAGTTTCCAACATTTTCTTGGTTGTACAAAGTTAATGACGAGGGGTGGGGAGGGGGTGTTACTTACTGTTAGGCATGCACAGTGTTTATTATTTAAATCAAATGTTGATATGACAAACAAATGTTGTGGTCGGTGATAAAATGCTGATGTGTACTACTCTGTGTGGGGGGAGGGGGTTTGTAAAAGTAGTACTCTTTGTTTGACCATGAACACATTAACAAATTTGGATGACTCCTTAGTCTGTCTAAATTTGTCATCTTCGCAAGGTACCATATCAGTTCAGTTGAACTCTAGCATTAAACAGGAGCGTTGACAAAGCACGACGATAAGCTAGTCACAAGTTCTACAAATATGGGCGGATTATTTATTTAGTTTAAAGGTCATCCAAAGTTTCCAACATTTTCTTGGTTGTACAAAGTTAATGACGAGGGGTGGGGAGGGGGTGTTACTTACTGTTAGGCATGCACAGTGTTTATTATTTATATCAAATGTTGATATGACAAACAAATGTCGTGGTCGGTGATAAAATGCTGATGTGTACTGCTCTGTGTGGGGGGAGGGGGTTTGTAAAAGTAGTACTCTTTGTTTGACCATGAACACATTAACAAATTTGGATGACTCCTTAGTCTGTCTAAATTTGTCATCTTCGTAAGGTACCATATCAGTTCAGTTGAACTCTAGCATTAAACAGGAGCGTTGACAAAGCATGACGATAAGCTATCCACATAGAAGACCAGCCATCTCATGTACCTCAGCTTTATATAAATATATATACATTACTGCAGAAATAATCTAATTTTAGATCAAAGATTTTTTTTTTAACAAAAAACCCCAACTAATCTGTACGTGTGAAGATTTATCTTAAAGTTACTTAGGTCGGTGGTTTTGAGTTTCTGCCATATTTGTTTAAGATAAATTAGGTCAATCATAATATGCTTTATGTTGGTTTCAAATAATTGTTATTGTAAAGGGTTCACTTTGGAGATATTGCAAATGAAAACATGCGAAATTAAATGTTGGCGTGCATGTCAATATGCTCGACATCATAATGCCCCAACAGTGACAGATTCTATTAAAAGTACTTGTATTCTTTCTATGCAGAAATAGAAGTTTACGAAGTGTCTGAGTTGGATATGTATGATCGAATCTAGATAAGCATTTTTATTTCGGAAATTGGATGCTTTTATCGGACTATGCAGCTTTAACAACCTCACTCCATAGCTGTCATCAGGTGTGGTGTTATTGCCAATACTCAGTGTGGGTGAGTCGGCGGGTGGGAACAGGTAGCCACCAGGAACACCTGGACACTAATCTATCTATCGATGCGGCGGAAGAAATAGCCAATTAGTGTCTAACTAGAGCATAGCTGTCAACCCCCGAGAATGAAAACACCTGTCAGGGATTCCCCAAATCATACAATTCTTTACGAAACAATAAATTCAGCTTAACTGCGGAGCTGAATTTATGGTTTTGCAGAGAATTTATACACGTGGGCATGATGTATATATATATATAATTTAAAATGGAGGGGGGGTCTTTTAACAACATTTTTGTATCCCCATCTACATATATATGAATAGTAAGTATTATAATAAACTATAAGGTATTTCATTATTAATTATTATGGATTAATTAGTTGTTACAATATGCTGAAAATCGTATGTGTTTTGTCAGCTACGCCCATACACGTAATTCTATTAATGACACCTTAGCCTTAGTGTTTACGGCCAAAACGCACTATTTGACAGGTATGGTAGAGTATCTTATATAACGTTTTCTAATGCAAGGCTTTGACTATGGAGAACACCGTCGACATAGCGCGATACCAATTGTTTGGGTCAGCGTTGCAGACTACTGCGAGGGGAAATCGGGCGCGGTGGCCGAATCGGTAGAGTGCGGGCCTCGCGTGCGGGAGATCGTGAGTTCGTTTCCCGGTCGAGTCAAACCAATGACTTATAAAATTGATACTTGTCGCTTCCTAGCCTGACACTCAGCATTAATAGGATAGAGCAAGGACTAGTTAGCTCAGTGTCAGGATAATATGACTGAGTGGGATATCGGGTCATGGTGCCAGCGGCCTGATTTCGCAGTGGGGCAGAATTATTAAGTCGCCATGAGTACACACTGTCGCAAGTTGGTACCTGTCGTGATATGACCGTAGATGTTGCCAGGACGTAAATTCCAACAACCAACTAACTGCGAGGGGGGGGGGGGGGGATAATCAGCAGGCACAGTGGATCCCACGAGAGCTAATAGCACATTTGGTGAGGGTTGACTGTTCGTGGTAGTGTTAGGTGATTGATGTATGTACGGTGCGCTACTTAGGTTTTTTCAGAACATTAGAATAATTGCATAATATTCATTATTAACTCTCTCGGTGAGGACTGACAAGTCCAGACACCAGTTTGTTACAGTCCTACAGTTACCAGCATGAGGCTGGTGGTGGATTGGGTGATAGTGGGTAGGTGGGATAATGTGCTTTTATTATACACAACTGTTGTTGGGGGTGTTTTTGCAAATGGGATATATTGCGCCTGGAGCAGGATTCGAACCCATACTTCTTGCCATTCCGGGGTTACTGTCATGACCATTAAACTATTGTCGTAGGGGTGATAAAAATACGAAATATTACACCTAGCGCAGGAAGCGAACCCACACTTCTTGCCATTTCAGGGTTGCCGTCATAACTATTCGACTATTGTCGAGGGGGGGTGGGGAATATTGTGCTGAGAGCAGGATTAGAACCCTCACCGTTACACCAATTAGGCTCCCTGATGTCATCACCCTATCCACGCATACCTGTCTATGTGGCTCCTTGCCAAAGAGGTCAGTGCATTAGCCTTTTAAATGGTTATTTAATGCTCATGATTACAAACGTACAGGCAATGCACTTACATATATGGGGTAGGTTCACCAACCATACATGTCATATGCATAGCTTGTACGGGATTCTGATCACAGCAACCAGTGTTTTGTGTGTGTGGAGAGGAGGGGGTTGCAAATGGGAAATATTGGGCCTAGAACGGGATTCGAATCCACACTTTTGCCATTCCGGGGCTAGCGTCCCAACCATTATGTCATCACTTGATCAGTGCTCACTTATCTATGTAGTTCATTGCCTGATACACTGGATAGGTCAGTGCAGACTACTTTATACATATACCTAGTCCTAGGAAAAACATGCGTTCGCGCACGCGCACGCGCATGCGCACGCGCACACACACACACACATACAGATATTGCATGCATGCCTGCCTACATGGGTGCGATGCCAGAATCAAAATATAATTCAGCAACACCACCAGCCACCTACACAAACACAAATACTCCAGTGAGTTATCGACGATGACTCAGCGCTGTTAATCATATTGGTTTGAGTGGTTCTCGACAGTGCTACTGTGGTGGTGCTGTGTGGGTCAGACCGGAAACATGCACATACAGCGGCAAATTGTGTAGTACTCAAGTACCCGGTCCGTGTGAGGAGGCCTCCGAGTATCTTGTCTCATGCAACAGGCAGTTTCAGCTGATTTATTAAAAGATAATAAGAATAAGAATTAATGGGGACACGATTGACTCAATTTATGGGGCACGGTGGCCAAATCGGTAGAGCGAGGGCCTCGTGTGCGGTAGATCGGGAGTTCAGTTCTCGGTTCAGTCAAACCAATGACTTATCAAATTGATACTGGTCGCTTCCTAGCCTGACACTCAGCATTAATAGTATAGAGCAAGGACTAGTTAGCTCAGTGTCAGGATAATGTGACTGAGTGGGATATTGGGTCATGGTGCCAGCGGCCTGATTTCCCAGTGGGGCAGCACTATAAAATCACCATGAGTGCACATTGTCACAATTCGGTACCCATGCAAAGGATCCAAAACCGGGCGTTAAGAACAATTTATTGGGGCAAAACATTAAGTGTACAGGAAATGCATGACAAAGCAAACCTAGATTACCTAATGGTTAGAAGAGATTCACATCTCCTATCACTTATGTAAGAAGAGCCAGAGATACCCAATATATAGAAAACACAAAAAGGAATACTAGACGGGCTGTTTCCACTCTACTCAAAGTCCCCAAGCCTTCCACAAACAAACTAATTAAAGCACCAATTTACAAAGGCAGCATGATGTGGAACAACCTACCAACCAGAACCAGGGCAGCGTCCTCGTACCTAGAATTTAAAAACTCACTAAAGCCGTGTTCACACGGGCAAAATGTGAGGCGAATTAGGCAAATCGAATCAGGTGAGGCGAATTAGGCGCCCGTTCACACGGGCACTGCGTGAGGCGGAAGTGGATATCTGCGCATGAGCAAGTCCAGACTAACCAGCGCCATTTTTGGGTTCGACGACGCCGGCACCAGAGAGTGTGGGTTCGACCTAGATATGTAATGACTGAATCGTATTGGTTTGGAACGGTCAAAACTTCTGCTGGGCAGTGAAACCCTAAAAATAAATGATGAAAAAAATATCTCTGCATAGATAGCAGTTTCATTAATTAAATTATATAATATGCGCTTTTGATCGACCGGAAAGTCAACAAACTGAGGTGTGAGGTGCTTAATCCGCCTCAGTGCGTCCACACAGGCAAAATAAATCGAATCAGAGAAATCGCCTCACGTAAACTACCTCGCTTAGGTGGTTTACATTATCCAGATCACGTGAATCGAATCAGCCCTAATCCGCCTCAGACGTCCGTTCACACGACAAATGTGAGGCGAACTAGGCAAGTCGCTTTCTACGAATCGATTTACATTGCCCGTGTGAACAGGGCTTATGAGTACATCGGATTGGGCAAGGCCTTATGCAGTTGCAGTAAAGTATGTTCCATAGCGTCACCATACCGTAAGTGGCAGACCACCAAACCCTCAGCCTCGGTTTCTCCCCCTACCCCACCCCCCACTTTTTTAATTTGTTGCTGTTCCTCTGTTATCTCCAGTCAACCATATACGATGACAGAGACAGTCCAGGTAAAAATGTAAAATTTAAGACCTAAATGCACTGGGATTGGTCCCACTGCTTCACTGGTCACAACTGGTCCCGTGTATTATTAACAACCCCACCCCGACAACATAATTCATAAACTCACATAACACTAGAATTTTCCTAACAAACCAACATTTATATACTGCTTGCCTAACTGCAACTGAACATTAAAACTTACCAAGAGTATACCAACTGAATACAGAAGATAACTTCTGCTTACATTCTAAATACTATGTAAATACTCACATTGATCTGACTAATATTGATCTGGTTATATGACACTACTGTACCATATTGTTATGGAACTTTTGGGTTTCAGAATTTCATTGTGTTACATGGTGCAAATTGTCTATTCAACAGGTATTGTACACCTATTCTATATACCTTTTGTGTAAATAACCCTGAATTGAAAAATGGCTGGAAGACCAGTGCTTCGGCACTGACAAAAGACTTATTCAGCAGAATAAACATATTTACCACCAAAAATAAAATCCTTAGATGTTGCCAGGACATAAAACTCCTAACAACGTGAACCATCGAACCACCCCACCTGTTTCTCTCCATAGGTGGATGGGGTGTGTGAACTCCTAGGGATTGTACAGCTAACACGCCACACTCTTGTGACTTACAAACGTCACAGTGACTGAAGTGCCATATGGTAAATAGTCTCTGTGCAGGCGACTGGTAATAAACAACACTAACCTAGCCTGAGCACTAAACAAATAACAAACTATGTGAAAGAAACAGCAACAAAAATACATAAAGAACAAAAGAAAGAAAGAAAATTTAATAATGAGTATGTTAGCAAGCATCGAAAACAGACTAGGCAGGGTGTTGCACATAGCACAGTAAATGTTTCAAAGTTTTACCAGCCAAATTGACTTAATTAAGCTACACATAAAGTATGATCAATTTGATGTATTGACCTTATCCGAAACATGGCTCAATAAAAATCACAAGAAAGCATACAATCTGGAGCGGTATGAACTATTCAGATTAGATAGAGAATCTATAGAAGAGGATGGAAATGTCAAACGGGGAGGGGGCGTGGCCATATATGTAACGGTGATGTAGTATACATGGGGGGAAGTACCAAACTACTCAACAAACTACAAGTGATGCAAAATAAAGCCCTTACAATATGCCTCCAAGTACACAAAAGATATCCCATGATAGAACTACACAAAAAATGCAAAGCAACACTATTAACAAGCAGAAGAGAAACACACCTGAAAATACTAGCACACCACTACACCACAAAACCGGATTACACAGTAGCCCCCCCGCAGGGACACTAGACACATGGCGGCCCCAATACTCCTAACGGAAAGAAGCAACATGAAAATACATGAGAGAAGGGTACTAACCATGGCAGCACATGCCTGGAATAAACAAAATGTAAAATTACGGGCAATCCGTAACCCTGACCACTACAAAAAATTCTTAAAGAAAACAATTACTTACTGACACAACAAAACCGCACCTGCCCCTGAGCGCCGTCAATGCTTGCTGTGTACTGGCACAGAAAGCAAAAGACAGGCCAGGAAAAGTGGTAGGCACTAAACAGAAAAAATAGGAAAATTAGCCCTCCTAAGTATTAAGGAAATCAGGAAAGCTATCACCATATGATGCAGTCCACCTGGGTATGTGTAATGGCACAAACCAACACAGAAGTGGACAGGCCACGGTCATGCAACTGATCCACCCTGAAATATAAAATGGCTAGGCAAACAACACAGCCATCCCACCTGGCCACAGTTCTAAAGGGTCCGAGTATGTTCTAGCACATGAGTGCACTATCTAAGGACAGGGTTTAGGTGAAAGGATGCTGTAACAAATAAAATTTAAACAATCTGAATGGAACGGGATCCTCTCCCGCAAGCCTGCATGTCACCCAAGTAGATGTACATAGTAGGCTAAGGTATCATTAGTCAGATTAGACAAAAAAAAACTGGAAAATTACAAAAAGACTAGCATAGGCTATTACTAACAACCAAAATTGCAGAAGGCTGAACAGGGCAGACACAGGTAAACACTCCTGGGCAAAGGAACAGATCAAGACCCCGTCCTGATATGACCTTAGATGTTGCTAGGACGTAAAACAACAACAAACAAACAAACAGATCAAGACAGCGCCACAGCTGTCCAGCGTTGAAAACAAGCACCCTGACAGGAGCTTATACGTTATGGGCAGAGTAAATACCTCGTCAATTAAAAAAAAAAAAAAAATAGCAAGCACCAAGTTATAGAAAACAAACTGAGTGAATACAACACATCAACCAGTGACATAGAAATGATGTGGGTACTAATTGAAAACCGCAAACAAATCAATATAGCGGTAGCCTCAGTATATAGGCCACCAAGGGGTAATGTATATATAAATTTGTAGACCACCTAGAGGAGGCAATTGACAATATCACTAGAAACAAGAATATAGATGTTTTTATCCTGGGAGATATGAATATAGAATATAGTAAAAACAAATAAGGATCAAGAACAAATGAAATCATTAGTAAAGCAAATGGGCCTTCAGAAACTGATGGAATAAAAGACAAGACTGGCAGACACCAGCTCTACTCTAGGTCTAATTTTGACAAACAGTGTACATATGAAAAAGGGCACTAGACAATGGGGTATACATGACCATGAATTAGTCTGGGTAACTAGAAAAAGATTGTTTCCAATGCTGGGCTGTTTTCAGCTTTTTTTTCTTTTTCTGATAGTTGGTGTTTATGGTTAGTAAATCTATGTTAGTTTTTTTGGTTATACTTGACAATTGTTTTCCTTCTACTCTTATCCCTAGACTAGCCTACTCTATTTACATATTATAGGCTTGTACGCAATAGATGGTTGGTGTGTGGTCTTGTTGATATCTGCTTAGTTTTTTGGCCTGGGCAGCTCCCAAGAGCTGTCCTGCTGGTGGGCCATGACATATCACATGCCCCACTTGGTCACAGTTCAGGGGTGGTTTCCTGGTTTTACTTTGCACAGATAGTTTGTGTATGTTTTTAGGTCAGGAATTTGTCTTTCCTTTACCATTTGGGCGTTCCAGACTTTGGCAGCCATTTCTAGTGTAGATAGTATCAAATTGAAGAGGAAACTTTGAAAGAAGGCTAGGCTCACAAATAAGATAAAGGACATTAACGACTACAAAACTGCAAAAAGACTAATAAAAATAGGGTTGAAGGGGACAATTTGGCACGAACGAAGTCTACTGATAGGTGTGGTTGTGGAGTTAGTAAGCACACGTTTATATTGCTAATTAACTTCCATTTGGGTTGTTTGAAAATTACTCTTTATAGTAGTGGTATTTATAGTGTAACTTTAATGCATTAATGACGACTTAGCTTAGGATAGCCAGTACACAGCGTCCCTTCAGATGTCTCAACAGATGCTAAGATGACGCTCGTGCTATATCAGGACTGGACTACTGCATTGGGTTCACCTCAATGGAGCGTCTACAGCTCATTTGTTACAAGGAAAAAAACATGTATCCAGATTACACTACAGCGCCAAGCTCATAACAAAAAGTGGCAAAAGGCATGCCTCAGGAGCTGGTGATGAGGGTGGTGCCGAATAGTGCTACCACCTGTCACTATAGGCTCTGTGTGTGGTGGCGTAGGAGTGTGTGTGGGAGGGGTGCACGGTGTAACCTGAGTGATGTAAGTATAATGTAAGGGATGCCGGTTTGTTAAAAGCTACCATGCCGGAGGTTGTGATGCATCAGGTTTATTCAGCTAAGAATATGCGCCTCCTAATGGCCATTGGAAGTAGGTAGTGTCCTATTATTGTCCAAGGGGGGGTGGTGGTGCGTGGATGGGGTTGGGGGTTGGGGGGTTGAAAGGCTGAACCCAGTCGAGTCCCCAAGTTAATCTGGTTTTCGGATCCTACTTGGAGCTCCTGTGTCTGGTCCCTGGCGCCATATTGAAGTTGAAGGCATATTTGCTAAGCAAGACTGCAGGGCTGATGGCTGGTGAACGCCTACAGTTTCCAGTATCCTGTCCCTGACGCCATCTTGAAGGTATATTTGCTAAGCAAGACGGCTGGGCTGATGACTGGTGAACGCCTTCATATTCCTGTATCCAGTCGCTGGTGCCATCTTGAAGGCATATTTGCTAAGCAAGGTGGTAGGGCTGACGGCTGGTGAATGCTTTCAGTTTCCTGTATCCGGTCCCTGACGCTATCCAGTTCATCTGGTTCCCGGATGCTGTTTTGAACTTGTCTCCAGTGCCTACTGCTATATATATATATATTTGGAAATCATTTTTCTGGTGCTGGCCGATATAGGTAAACCTGTATTTTGTGAAATACTGTTGCCTTATGACCACCTCAACAAGTAAATGTGAGTGGTGATACTGATAGCGACTTTTCTTCCCCTTGTTCTACTTTTTCTTCCTATTTTAAATTTATTTCAAAATGTAGAGGTATTATCTATTAATATATATTTGAGTAATTTCTTACCGAAATATCCAGACATTTAAAATCGTGTGTAATGTCTTGGGTTCGAACCCCAGCCAGGTCAAACCAATGACTTGCAGTATTGATACTTGTTGCTACCCTGCCCTATCCATTACTAGGACAGGGCAAGAACTCATTAGCTCAGTGCCAGGATAATGTATCTAAGTGGCCGGCGGCCTGGCATCCCCCTGGGACAGCACTATAAAGTTACCATACGTGTGCACTGTCACAAACCGGTACCCGTCCTTAGTTGTTGCCAAGACGTAAAACCTCAAGCGGACAATGAACATATTGAAGATGCAAACATATTAAACACAAAGTCTGTTCTCTGGGGGCGCCAAATTTCGAATCGGGTTGTTTTGTCAATGGAATGTGGTGCCTTGGTAGCAACAACGTGGTGGAGCAAAGCGGACGTGGCTATACTTTCACTATGCAGGATAAACACTGTGTCACCTGCCTGTCAATCCAAAGACACGTGTTCACCAGACATTTGGTCTCCGGTAGTGGATATATCTATCCCACTACACTATCTGCTCATTAACTTTCGCAGCATGGCCACAACATCTATACTGCACCTGACAGCTATGAGGTGTTTCAGCCACTCAATACCAATATAACATACGTAGGAGATGCAGTGATGTAATGATATTCTGCCATCCTGATGTGACCTTAGATGTTGCCAGAACGTAAAACTCTGACAACCAACAAACTAATGATATTCTGTAATGTTGTACAATGTAGTATCTTAGAAGTTAGAGCTTGCAATGTTCTACTTTAGTGAGACGTTAAAAAGGAGGGTGGGAAGTGACATTACAGAGAAATTCAACATGGTGTTAATGATCTCAATATTAGTGGATTGATGATTTGTTGATACGTTGATTGATACGGGTATTCTGAGGTCTGCTGATCCCTCAGTTAGGACTGAAGCTGCGACCAAGCAAGCCTGGTCGTATCTTCAGCTTATAAGCGGAAGATAGTGGTTAGTACCGCTCCCAGGCCTATCCTTCACTGGCAATGGTTTACTTCTTTGGGGTCTTTTTGCTTGTGTACATTAGTTGATTATTTAAGCAGTGGCCTTTTCAATCACAGACAATGGATCTTCCTCATTCCACTGCTCCTTTTCCCATCCTAATAATGCCAAATCCCAGGCTAAGTTTTAGTCCTTCTTGAGAGACCAGCAGAATTCTGAATAACCGTGTTGTGTTTCTGAATGGCGGGGAAAAGATGTTGGCTCCAAGCGCGTGGACACCTATCTAGAAGCGCCTGAATATAATATACAGTAAAACCTGTCTATACCGACCCCTCCACAGAGAGGTTTTACTGTAATATAATATAATATAATATAATACCGACCCACCCGTGGGGGGGGGGGGGGGGGCTAAGGACTAACACGTGTATACATAAACAATGCCCCTACTCATAGAGGTGGAGAATGAAATCACCAAAATCCAGCAAATGGAAACGGAAATAGCCCTCTATGGGTGCCGCCATTTGTAATCTTGTATATTTGTGTTGAATGATCAAAATCCGAGAAGGGTCCACAGCGACGAAATGATGAAAAACGGCTGACCACTGGGTCATATTGAGCATACCCTTGCAGGATGAGTTTCCCATTCAGTAAGTAGTGATATTGTGTGATTTAAACAGAAATCAATGTAGATCAATTTCAAATATACTTCAAACAATTTAATCTGTGCAAAAGATACATAAATATGTGATAATATCTGAACAATAAACTAGTAAAATAATATTTTACTACACTGCTAGCTCTGTGGGGGTCTAGCCTGGTCCCCTGGTATTCATTTGCTCAGGCAGAGGCACACGAGTTTTCATCTATTATCGCTCAGTTTCCAACCTGGTCCCCTAGCCTTTGTACCGGAAACAAGTTTAAACGGGCTCAAACGAGTTCAACCGTGGCTGGTTGGGTCGCACCGTGGCTGGTTGGGTCGCTCTGTAAAGCGCTGAATATGCTTATACAAAATCCAGCAAACGGAAGCGGTAATAGCTCGTCAAACTTTGTACGCAGCACACAGGGTGGACGACAGTGCTTGGTTCTGGCGGTGTTCTATTTGAAATTCTAGCAACTCGGGTGATCCGAGTCGCCCAGTTGTGTTAATCAAATACGACCCGGGGTTCGGTCCTAAGTTGCAAAGCATTGCTTATTCATATTGTAATATAGCTCCGGTTTTGGGTAGCCGCAGTCCACAAACTGTGCACTTTGTCTTGTAATTGATATTCTGTATATAACAGGGATGAGAAATTTCTGATTTTCGCCGGATTTCCGATTTTTTTTCAGTCTGGTGACATTTTTTATATATGTGTAAATTTGAGGAAAAATTAAAATTCATGTAGTACTCCCCAAGCATACGTTTTGCACAATGCATATGACCAGGTATGATTAGAGAGCATTCTGCTGTCATTAATGGGACTGTATTACTATTATGGGCCCACCTCACTATCAATTTCCTATTTTTTCCTCCCACACCACTTTTTTCGCTGATATAATGAGCCTGTCTCAAAAGGTGATAAGTAATATGAGACAAAACTTTGTCCATTGTAATGATCAACATACTGTCTGCTTAAATGCATTTGCTCGGGATAAACTGATTTATGGTGTTTCATAATCCCAATAGAATACATATTGATTTGAAGAAAATGCCTTGTGTTTTCAGTGTAACCGTTTCTGGGCTATTTTGTGTCAATTGTTATGCGGACAAAAAATAAATTAGTTATCACCTTTTGAGACAGGCTCATTATATTGAAAGGTTACCCGCACATGGAGGGGTTTTCCGAGGGGTCGCTGAAAACGAGTATTACTGTATGCTTGACTGGCTGGTGCTGGTTTACTGATGGTAGTGTATTGTTCAGGGTGGACTCTACATTATCATGGTCTACGTGTTTATGCTGCTGTAAGTGGATCCTAAACAACATATTGTTTATCGTAAGTGGGCCAAATCGGCCAGTTTCTTTAAATAGAGAAGTGTCTGGTCCTAAGTGTCTGCTGCGGCAAGGTCCATGGGGTGCGGGACACTTAAAATTATTATATTTAAAAAATTAAAATTAGCATATCAAACGAGGATACCTTTTTATCCCGCGTCTTGTACTGAGCTGGGTGGCGTGCGCAGCCATTAAATTTTGAAATGTCTTGTTTCACATTCTTGTTTTGTCTACTTCATCATTCGTTCTTTGTTTTTTATCTCACTTTTTTTTCTAATTTTTGTTTTAAATTCTTTTTAAAAGAAGCTTCCATGGCGTTTTGCTTTCGATGTTCTTGGTTCTATGCTCTTTTATATTCACTGTTGTTTTATCATCGTTATTTATCTTCTTGTGAGATTTTATCGTTTTGTCCTATCTTCGTCACACTTCACCTTTATTGATTTTGTTTGTGAAATCAATAACAAGCCTACACAAGTTTAGTGGATGATTGGGTTTTTCGCCCTAGCAACAACGGAGGTCGTATCAGTATGTATACTAATTGGTAACATTGTATTCACATGGCTATATTATAATGTTATGTCGCTGGAATACAGTACCATATAATATCGACCTGCAATGAGAAAACCAGTCCATGTCAAATGCCAGAGAAGGTACAGAAAAGTACCTGTTTGTGTGTTTTTGTCCTTGCTTTGAGTCAACCGAGGATTGAAGGTGCAATCTTCTGCAAACGAAGTGGGTATGGTTACTGCAGGACGACTTCCACTACGAGTATATAACTGTGTCTGTAGACTGTCATTGGCAGTGCATGTTGCTTCTTGCAGGGTGTGTTCCACTGAGTATATAACTGTGTCTGTAGACTGTCATTGACAATGTGTGTTGCTTCTTGCAGGGTGTGTTCCACTATGAGTATATAACTGTGCATGTAGACTGTCATTGACAGTGCATTTTGTTTGTTGCAGGGTGAGTTCCACTATGAGTATAAAACTGTGCATGTAGACTGTCATTGACAGTGCATGTTGTTTGTTGCAGGGTGAGTTCCACTATGAGTATATAACTGTGCATGTAGACTGTCATTGACAGTGCATGTTGTTTGTTGCAGGGTGAGTTCCACTATGAGTATATAACTGTGCATGTAGACTGTCATTGACAGTGCATGTTGTTTGTTGCAGGGTGAGTTCCACTATGAGTATATAACTGTGCATGTAGACTGTCATTGACAGTGCATGTTGTTTGTTGCAGGGTGAGTTCCACTATGAGTATATAATTGTGTCTGTAAACTGTCATTGACAGTGCATGTTGTTTGTTGCAGGGTGAGTTCCACTATGAGTATATAACTGTGCATGTAGACTGTCATTGACAGTGCATGTTGTTTGTTGCAGGGTGAGTTCCACTATGAGTATATAACTGTGTCTGTAAACTGTCGACAGTGAATGTTGCTTGTTGCAGGGTGAGTTCCACTATGAGTATATATATAACTGTGTATGTAGACTGTCATTGACAGTGTGTGTTGCTTGTTGCAGGGTGAGTTCCACTATGAGTATATATATAACTGTGTAAGGTATGCGTATAGCCGGGACGTGGGTGACGTCACGGGGCTGCTGGTGGTGCTGCCAGCTTGGACCGAAATAAACCATTCACATACTAGACGTCGTTGGGTTCACATGTGCTCATTGGTATTACATGGTGTCAGATTCGGACCGAAACTGCCCACAGAGTCAACATGGCACTGACAGCTCTAAAGCCACCACTGCCGTTAGTTTTAGAGGGAAACTTGGCAATGAATTGGCGCACATGGTACCATGCGTATGAGATATACAGCATAGCGACTGGGGCGGCCACCAAGGCAGAGAAGATTCAATGTTGTGTTTTCTTACATGTGGCCGGACCTGAAGCGCAGAAGCTGCACCTGACTTTCAAAATACCGGAGACTCAAAAAGACAAAATTGACACTTTGGTAAGAACATTCGAAGAATATTGTGTTGGGAAGACCAATATCACCGTTGTCAGGTACACGTTTAATTCATTCAACCAGACGACCGAGTCCATAGACACGTATATTCGGGAACTGAAGCACCGAATAGCATACTGCGATTATTTAGAGATGGAAGAGGCGCTATTATGTGACAGGCTGGTGTGTGGTGTGAAGGATGTAAAGCTTCGCGATAAATTGCTGCAGACACCAAATCTGTCCTTAGATAGGTGTCTTGAGATGTGTCGGCTAAGCGAAAACACACATGCCCAGCTTAGTACGGAAGAAACAAGTCAGACCAACGAGGAGCAAGTGGACATGGTGAACAGACAACCACGCAGTTACGGACCACGCGCAGCGAGAGCTCTAGGAGCTACACGTGCACGCACGTGGCCTAGTCAAGGGGCGCGGCCTGCTGCGGCAGGTACAGCGTGTACAAGGTGCGGGTATCAACACGGAACCGCCGTGTGCCCGGCCATGGACAAACAGTGCATGTTCTGTAAGCGATATGGACACTTCCAGAAGGTATGCAAGTCACGGCGACCAAGTAGGGCTCACGTTGGTGAAGTGACCACAAGAAAGGAGGCGAGTGAGCATGAGAGTGACCAAGACGATGAAAATGACCTGTTCGTAGGCGAGATAACGGCGGAAGCAAGAAACAGCAGCAGTCTATGGTACGTTGAATATTTATTACAAGACGTACCTGTGCAGTTCAAATTAGACACTGGCTCAGAAGCCAATATCGTACCTCGTGAAATATACAATAGACTAAAGAACACTGTGTTAGCTCCATCTAAGTGCTGTTTAATAACTTATTCAGGTAGTCGCATACGACCTGACGGTGAGGCCATCATCAACGTAGGAGGCCTACCACTGAAGTTTCAAGTCGCCGCGCAGGGAACACCAATACTAGGGAAGGAAGCGTGCGTCCAACTAAGTCTAGTCAAGCGAGTAGGAGAAGTAAATGTGCGGACAAGAAAGGCAACAACAGCAGGGGAAGTCAACGGGCGGACAAGACAGACGGCTACAACAGCATTGGCAGCAGAGCGTCTGGTAAAACAATATTCAGATGTATTTACAGGTTTAGGCAATATCAAAAGCAATGCTATAATTCATATCGATTCTACTGTTGAACCTGTAATTGACCCGCCTAGGCGAATTCCTCATGCTATCTTAAACCAAGTAAAGCAAGAAATTGATAAAATGATAGATATGGGTGTCATTGTTCCACAACTTGAACCGACCCCCTGGGTAAGCTCCATAACGATAGTGAAAAAACCAAATAAAATCAGAGTCTGTCTTGACCCGACGAAGCTAAACAAAGCTATATTAAGAACCCCGTACCCAACCAGAACTATAGAGGAGGTAATTGCAAAGACCAGTAATGCCCAATATTTTTCAGTTATCGACGCGAACAGTGGATACTGGCAAATAGAACTTGATGCTAACAGCTCCAAATTATGTACGTTCAATACCCCCTGGGGCCGGTTTAGGTACACACGGTTGCCGTTCGGGATTAAAACTGCGGGGGACATCTTTATTGGGGAGATGAATAGAATATTGTATGGATTGCCAGGTGTAAATGTTGTTGCGGACGATATTTTGGTTTATGGGAAGACTGTCAAAGAGCATAATGAAAACCTAGAAAAAGTCTTGATAAGAGCTCGAGAGGCTAATTTACGCCTAAACCCAAAAAAGTCTGTGATTTGTAAAACTGAGGTAAATTACGTGGGACACACGTTGACCCAGTCAGGGCTCAAACCAAATGCTGAGCGTGTGCGAGCCATTACGGAGATGCCCACCCCGACCGATAAAGCTGGAATTCAGAGATTCCTAGGAATGGTCGGGTATGTCGGGAAGTTCATCCCAAATCTATCTGAAATATCCAAACCATTGAGACAAGTGCTATGTAAAGATGTTATCTGGTTTTGGCAGCATGAGCAAGAAAGTGCGTTTAAAAAGTTGAAAGAATTGTTAGTAACAGCACCGGTGCTGAAGTACTATAACGTTCATGAACAGATCACATTGCAAGTAGATGCGTCGAAGTCTGGCTTAGGGGCAGCAATTTTTCAACAAAATAAGCCCATTGCCATGGCTTCAAAAGCATTAGATAATTGTCAAGCAAATTATGCAGTTATTGAAAAGGAGTTATTGGCAATTTGTTTCGGGTGTGTGCGATTCCATGAATATATTTATGGAAAAGAAGTAATAATACAGACGGACCATAAGCCGCTAGTAGCGATTATGGCCAAGCCTTTGCATCTCCTGTCAGCCAGGATGCAACGTATGCGGATGAAATTACAAAATTATAATATTGTAATGAAATATATCACTGGCACAGAAATGTTCTTTGCAGATACTCTGTCACGTGCACACACCACAAATACGGCACCAAATACTTTGTTTGACAAAGATATCTCTATTGCAGCGATAGGCATTGCACAAAATATCAACGACCGTATCCGAGTGGCTACGAAAACAGACACTGTCCTGAGTGAAGTCGTACGGTTAGTGCAAGAAGGGTGGCCTAGCCAAAATAATCTGGTAAAATTGGGGGCAAAGCCGTTTTTCACTTACAAAGACGAAATTGTTGTCATAGATGGGATGGTATTTAAAGGACAACAAATAGTCATTCCAAGTAATATGCAAAAAGAAATGTTGACCCTTTTGCATGAAACGCATTTGGGGGTCATCAAATGTAAACAGTTAGCAAGGGACACGGTTTTCTGGCCGGGGATGAACCGCCAAATTGAGGACGTAATAGCACGTTGTGTAACATGTCAAAATCATAGGAAGGCTTTAAGTACGGAGCCAATGAGGGCGCATGAAATACCCGATATGCCATTTTCCAAAGTCGGAGTTGACCTATTTCAGTATCAAGGGATCACGTATCTCATATTGGTAGACTATTATTCGAAATTTCCGGAGGTGGCAGAATTGCACAAAACGGATTCAAAATCAGTAATTAAAGCCCTCAAAGAGATTTTTGGAAGGCATGGGATCCCAACAACATTAATGTCTGACAATGGACCCCAATTTACAAGCCAGGATTTTGACAAATTTGCTGAGAAGTATAAATTTAATCACATCAAGTCAAACCCTTATTACCCAAAAAGTAATGGTCAGGTGGAACGGTACGTTCAAACCATCAAAAATATGATGAAAAAAGCCAATGAAAATGATCAGGATTTCAACATGTATTTGTTGAATTATCGTAATACCCCGTTGACACATATGAATGCGTCGCCAGCCCAATTACTGATGAGCCGGCGGCTGCGAGCTAAATTGCCAACTAGTAAAGCGCAGTTAAAACCGCATGCACAAAAGTCAAAAATAAAATCGGTGAGTCGAGCACAGGGAGAACAAAAGTACTATCACGACAAAAGGGCGGGGAAACCTCACACTATGCTAAAGATTGCGGATAGGGTCAAGTACAAGACACATGAAGGGGTTTGGAAAGCTGGTACCATTACGAAGATAGACATGAGGAAGCCCAGAGACTATGAAATTCTAAATTGTTCGGGAAAGCTAGTACGCAGAAATAGAATTCACATGTTCAAAGTCCCTTCAGCGGGGGCGTGCACAGACAAACCAGAAATCAACAGGGGGGCGCAGCATGGTGAGACGCCTAAAAATAGATCAGCCGAGTGCAAGCAATTAGGTGCAGGCAGAACAAACAATACATATGTGACTAGGAGTGGGCGCCGGTCATGTCCACCGAGCCGTTTAGGAATGCCAGACCATAGCTATGTATAGTTAACAATGTCGTGGGTTATAATTGACAATTAGTGTCAACTCATGGCATACCAGGTCGATAGTAAGCAAACAGCTATTTCAAGCAGGGAGTTGGCGTTGTTTAAAGTAGACAAAGGAAAAGACTGATAAACATATAATGTAAATGAAGTGTGTATTAACTCGAAATTTCTGTTAATATAATTTAAACGTTTAAGATATAATGATTGTTACAGAGCAAAATAGGTAATCAAGTTTGTCCGATGGGACATGTCAGTTATGTCAATTATAACAATGAACTTGATAGAAATATTTAAGGTATTAGTAAGTAAGCATGTCATAGGACATGATAGATGTTGTTACACATGTGTGATAAGACAAGCAGTTGGTGAAGATAAATGGTCATAGTAAACCAAGTTTGTTGTTAAAAAAAAAAAAAAAAGAATTGAAACTGTTTTGTGATGATAATGATGTTACTTGTTGTTTCGAAAAAAAAAGAAAAAAGGGAGATGTAAGGTATGCGTATAGCCGGGACGTGGGTGACGTCACGGGGCTGCTGGTGGTGCTGCCAGCTTGGACCGAAATAAACCATTCACATACTAGACGTCGTTGGGTTCACATGTAGACTGTCATTGACAGTGTGTGTTGCTTGTTGCAGGGTGAGTTCCACTATGAGTATATATATAATTGTGTCTGTAGACTGTCATTGATGGTGTGTGTTGCTTGTTGCAGGGTGAGTTCCACTATGAGTATATAACTGTGTCTGTAGACTGTCATTGACAGTGCATGTTGCTTCTTGCAGGGTGTGTTCCACTACGAGTATATAACTGTGTCTGTAGACTGTCATTGACGGTGTGTGTTGCTTCTTGCAGGATGAGTTCCACTATGAGTACACAGAGTGTGACAGTCGGGGCGGGCGGTGGCGTGTCAGTGTGCCGAACCGAGTCGAGTCGTGCAGCATCCTAAGGGCTCCAGTACACGGAACGAAGTGCGGTAAGTTTGCGTTCTGCACGCTAAAGTAAATATGATCAATCCGTATGTAAAGTAACTTCAAGGATGCTCGGGTTTCCAAGTTTTAGCAAATTTTGAATGCTAACATTTATTTTGGTGGAAAATGAAAAATCGTTTGGAAATGCCATGGTTGACATGTAAAAAGAATAAATTTTGCTGTCCATTGCCTGATAGTGCTGCCATTACCCCACTGAGTCATAGGTGCCAGTACCGCTCATCGGTGCCAGTACCTCACGATATCCTAGCTAATGAGACATTTCACCAATGGTATTTTCAAGGTCATGGGCATGGGAACATATAGTTATATACATTTCCCCTGAATACTCTGGTGATGTGAGGGGGCTCAGACTGTTGTGACCCTTGAACCCTCTGCACTTCTCACACAGCACTCTATTACTATTAGTACCAATTCAACCTCCTACAAGTTTGTTTCTTTTAACCCCACTTCCAACCGCCGGATGTGTACATATATATTTTTTACCTCGGTATACAGCCTCAGGCTAGGGAGACGGAAGCACGTGAGGTACCAGCAATTAGCATATACAATTCACGACTGGATTACGTGTCGTTGGGTTGCTCCGGCAAATTTAGTCTACATACAAGCAAATACGCAGTAAGTATAATAAAAACTGTGGTTAGCTTAATTATGATGCATTAGAGCATCATTATGGAAAGTTTAGACTTTCTTTGGTCCATTTTGGACGAGTTATTTGGTTATAAAAAAACCAAGGATAGAATTCCTTCTCGAAGGAACCAAGCCGATCATTAGCGGTTCTGTCAACACCCGAGTCACCGTGTGATTATGGGTAGAGATGTGGGCTCTGCCTCGTCTCCTGTGGAAATTCTCTCGTACTCTAATAGAGAGTAATGTTGGAGATGCTCCTGGGTTTCTTTTATAGACTCCCCACAAACTTTTTCAGGCATTTCTCCGAGTTTCGTAGCATTTTCTCCAACTTGTTGACGTAGTAGTCACAGGTGGGAGAAGTGTGCGGAACAGAGGGATGGGCGGGACGATACACTGGTCCCGACCCCGCGTAAGGTTTGGGCTTGACCCACAACCCACGCACAAATTTAGCTTATTACGCCTGTGTTATAACGGTATGAACACGTTCTCTAACACCACTAGATGTCCAAATGAGTTTGAAACAACCATATTGTGACATATATATATACCGGGACTGACCAAAAATCTTTGTTTCAGTTCCCGATGGCCACGAAGCGGAGTAAGCGCGGTGCAGCAGCAGCCGAGGGGCGTGTTCCGAGTGGATTGGATGAGGAGTACGACTCCTCACCGTGTTGTCGGCAGTGCCTTCGACACAGCCCGGGGCGCATATTCTCTCCGAGGAGGACATAGTGCCTGACGGCGCCGCGGCTCAAAATTGGGAGACGCGGTTTGCGGCGATGGAGAGTCATATTATGGCTCTCAAACCACCGGTGTCTCGTAAACGTCGAATGCCGAGTGTCCAAGATGAGTCTTCATTTGAGGATTTCTCGGAGACAGACTCAGCGATGGAGCTTAAGGCTCCTCCTCCTCCTTCTCCTAAACGGAGGAAGAAGAAGAAACATATCATTTCTTCTGGTGATGATTTCACCAAGGAATGGGCGAAGACTGGACTTCGCAAAAAGCGGAAGACCAAGTCCAAGAAGAAGAAGAAGAGGAAAGATTCTTCTTCTTCCGATTCTTCCACAGATTCCACTTCCACGGAATCGGACTCAGACACACAATATGAAGGTGTCTATGCTGCCATTGGTGGCAAAGTGGCTAAGAAAGTGGAGAAGCCAAAGGCTAAGCGTGTGAAAACCACTACGCTTATGCGCGAGAACATTAATGGCCATTTCCGCACGTTTAAACCGGCGGAGATTATTTCCAAGTTAGGAGATGAGTTAACAGGCATTAAAGGTGTTCCCAACTCCATCATTAAGGAGATGGATCGAGATGTCAATATGACGGATGACCGTAAGAAATTTGAGGGTGTGTTGCACACAGTGCATAAGGCGGTGCTTGGTACCCTAACAGCTATTGCTCCTGTGGCAAATAGAATGCAAAGAGAAAATAAGTTCTCGTCTTTGGCTAAGACGATGGACAAAGGAATTGCATTGTTGGCGGCGGCAGGTACCTGTCGTATCGAAGATATGAAAATGTCTTCAAGTCGGTTTGCACAGATGCTGGCAAAGAAGTGGCTCGCTCAAAGAAGATTACGGATAATGATGGGAAAGAGTTTACGCTCTTTCTCGCTCCAGAGCCGATTAAAGGGAAACCTTTAGATAACACGAAAATGTTTGGCGGTCAACTACAATACCTCTATAAAGAGGTAGAAACTGCAGCCAAGAGTGGCAAAAACATGGATGGTAAGAAGAAACAGGAAACTCCTCGTTTCAAAAGGTCACGAGGGGATTTTCGTCCACGGCGGTTCACCAGGGGAACCAGACCGGGCTCAAACTTTGGTCAAGCTTTTCGGGGCCGGGGCGCTCGCTCAGGCTGGACCGACAACACCACATGGCCACTAGGCCGAGGCGTCAACTCGCCGAGACCCTTCCCCAGGGGCGGGTCCAAGTAGAGGTTGAATGAAACACAGACGTTACAAGTCCTTGCAGCCTCTAAAACCACACAAACTGTAAGCAACTTTGTGGCTGGTAATATTAATAATCATATTTCTGAGTGGCACAAAATTACTAGTGACCAAGAAATTTTACAAATAGTTAGGGGTGTTCACATTCCCTTCACACAAATTCCGGTACAAGGCAGGATACCTTTTCCTTATAACATTGAACCGGTTGAACGAGAGGCACTAACTAAACAGGTACAAAAATTCTTTGAGAAAGGAATTATACAAAAAGTGACATACTGTTCAGGAGAGTTTATTTCAAACATCTTCTCGAGACCAAAGCCTAATGGCGAGGTTTGAATGATCCTGGATTTAACAATCCATAATAAAATGGTTGAATATCGACATTTTAAAATGTTCTCGCTAGATACGGCACGAGATCTGATTACACCAGATGCGTGGATGGCTAGTGTTGATTTACAAGATGCATATTATGCGCTTCCCATAAGGGAAAAAGACCGGAAATTTCTTCGGTTTCTTTGGGATAACCAACTCTATGAGTTTACCTGCATGCCGAATGGTTTAGCTTGTGCCCCTCGTTTATTCACTAAACTGCTTAAACCTGTTTTCTCAGTAATGGCGACGGAAGGGTCATATAATGTTTCCATACATAGATGATTCCTTTATTATAGCATCAACACAAATTGATTGTGTGAATGCAGTTTTGGATTTATGTGCATTACTCACTAAACTGGGGTTTTATGTACATCCACAAAAGTCAGTGCTTAAACCAACAAAACAACTCAAATGTTTAGGGTTTATTCTGGATACACAGTCTCTTACAGTGTCGATAACAGAACAAAAACTAATTAAGTTTATGAATACAGCGACCCAGCTTATTAAGTTACCAAAACCTAAAATTAGACAGGTCGCAGTCCTTATTGGGATAATGATATCGTATGCACCCGCTATTCTATACGGGAAGGCCCATATTAAATCTCTAGAAATAGATAAAAATTTAGCGTTAACACGAACTAAAGGGAATTTTGAGCGAAAGATGTTTATTTCGCAAGAAGGGCTACAGGATATTGGATGGTGGATGCAACACATAGCAAGTTCACCAAATCCAATCCGCATGGCGGAACCTAATACGGTAATTACTACTGATGCTTCGTTAGAAGGTTGGGGAGCTCATCGAGATGGGGTCACAACAGGAGGTAGATGGCTTGATGATGAAAAATCAGACCATATTAATGCACTAGAATTGCGTGCTATTTATCTGGGCTTATGTAGTCTAGTAAAGATAAATAAATCACAAGTTAGAATACTAACTGATAATACTACTGCCATGGCATATATTCGTAACATGGGTGGAACCAAATCAAAGCCTTGCAATCAGTTGTCTAAACTGATTTGGAACTGGGCTCAGGCTCAACAAGTCTGGCTGACTGTAGCGCATATTCCAGGGTCACAAAATACACTTGCAGACCATAAAAGTAGAAATTTCCATGACCATTTAGAATGGTCTCTCTCTACACCTTTGTTTAACTTCATCTGTGAAAAATGGGGTACACCTAAAGTTGACTTGTTTGCATCACGAAATAATAACAAATTACCTTGTTATGTTTCTTAGCATCCTGAACCGGAGGCTTGGAAAGTAGATGCATTTGCTATTACCTGGGAAAATAATTATTTTTATATTTTCCCACCGTTTAGCATTATCAGCCGAGTTGTGAGGAAAATCGGCTTGGAAGGGACACATGCTATACTGGTGGTGCCCGATTGGGACACGCAACCTTGGCTGCCAGCAGTTTCACAACTGGCAAAAGAACATATACGATTCCCAAGAAAACTCGGGAATCTGACGCACCACGGACCGCTAGTGGTTCACGGCGACGTGTCAACGACGCCCCTGTTGGCATTCCTTTTCTAAGGAAACAGCTGCAGCAATTTGGATTAGATAAAATTACTGAGAATAGGATAGTATCTGATGCCTGGAGGCCAGGAACGGTCAAAATGTACACAACCTATTTAAAGAAATGGGGTGTACATTGTTTGTTAATGAAAGTCAAGCCAACAAATCCAACAATTTCACAAGTAGCTCGTTTTCTTCGTTCTCTAGAGGATGAAGGACTATCCTTTGGGTCGATCAATGCGGCAAGATGTGCGTTATCAATCATATTACCTAGAATTGATGGCGAAACAGTTGGAAAACATTATGTCCTTTGTTATCTACTTCGCTCAATTTATCAAAGGAATCCTCCAAAACCAAAGTATAGTCGGTTTTGGGATGTTTCTATAGTATTTAAGTTGTTTCAGGCTTGGCCTCACAACTCGTGGTTAGATATAAAACAATTAGGTTTTAAGGTCGTGGTCCTGTTATTATTAGTAACGGGACACAGAGGACAGACGATTGTTGCTTTATCCTTAACTGGATTAGAAATAGACAAGAAACAAGCTACGTTTGATTTAGCACAATTGCTCAAATCGAACACGTTAGGTGACCCTTTATCTACGGTTCACTTAGACTGCTTTCCGAATGATCGGAAATTATGTGTTGTGTCAGCCATACGGGCTTATATATCTAAGACAAAGGATTTACGTGCATCACAACAACTATTAGTGAGCTTTATAAAGCCACATAAGGCAATTTCACGAGACACCCTTGCCAGATGGACAATTACGGTGTTGAAATTGGCTGGAGTGGATACGGGCAAATACTCTTCCCACTCAACTAGAGGTGCCATGGTCTCCAAGGCACGGTTGCTAGGTATTTCTGTGAAAAGAATACTAGCGCATGCAGGCTGGAAGACGGCTAAGTCGTTTGCAAAACATTACAACAAACGATTAGAAAAGCCTACCGGCATTGCAAAGCGCCTGCTCGCCAACTAACAAGAATAGGTGAGAACAAAAACGTTGAATATTATAATAAGAATGGATGATATTAAGGATAAAAATGAATTATGTAAAGGTCTCCCTAGCCTGAGGCTAGCCTGAGGCTGTATACCGAGGTAAAATAGTATAGTTATACGAATCTTACCTGGGTATAGATGATGGATAACTGTTGTTTTCCCGAGGTATAAGCCTCGGGTAGACGTGGGCTAGGGCCCACCCACCACGCCCTGCCACGTCTATCCCGTTGGTGTACCATTACGGGAAAATCATAGTATCCATTGTATTGAAAGATCATTTTTATCCTGAATAAGTAGGTTAAAATTGCTGGTACCTCACATGCTTCCTTCTCCCTAGCCCACGTCTACCCGAGGCTTATACCTCGGGAAAACAACAGTTATCCATCATCTATACCCAGGTAAGATTCGTATAACTATACTATATATATATGACAGTCTATAGCAGTGCTATAGTCTATGGTGTCGGACGTAGTGAGTCAATATAATATACGATTTCCACTCCCAACCTATTATCTGACAACATTGAAAGAACTAACGTGGGCCAACTCAATCCTGGCTCCTCCACTACGGATAGCCCTCAGTTTGCAGCCTGCTCTGTGGAAAAGGCCTCATGATTATTTACACCGCCAACGTGCCCTCGGATAGCTATGACAAGAAATAATATGGGTGGTAGCCCACAGCACATGCTCTGTGGGAAAAGATTTATTACCATAGTTCGCCCTGTTAATTTATCAATTATTGCATGAGTTGGTCGAGTGGGCATGGCCCTCTTCCCGCGTGGTCGTGCGATCGACCCCCCAGTACAGTCAAACCAAAGATTTAAAAAAAATGTTTGTTTGTCGTTAGCTTATATGGTGCTTGATATTACTAGGAAATTGGCATGGACTGGTTGGCTCAGTGCTAGGATAATATAAATGAATAGGATATCGGGTCATGGGACTGGCAGTATAGTATTCTAGTGAGACAGACTATAAGTATAAAGTCAGCTTGCACTGCCACAAGTCGGTATCATTCCTGAACGTAAAGCCACAACACACCAAACTGATATATATTTACCACCAAATGCAGTTGACGATCCATGTTTTGTATGCATAAGCATGCTATTTGTGTTATGTGCACACCATGTTGGAATCTCGCTGCGAAGCCATTTTCCATACCGGAAGTCGTGGGTTCAATCGCGGCTGACTGAAACCAAAGACGTAGAAATCGGCTTCGTCAAGACCTTAGCTAGCGCTGTGCTATGTATAACTGATTGGTTCAGTGTTAGAATAATGTGACTTTGCATGGATAGGGAACCATGGTTCTAGCGGTATGGTATCCTTCCGGGACAATATTATAAAGCTGATAAGTGACATGCAGGAGGTCGTGGGTTCCATCCCGGCTGAGTGAAAATCGGCTGTGCCCAGACGTCAACTAGCGTTATGCTATGTATGACTGACTGGTTGGTTCAGTGTTAGAATAAAGTATCTTTGAATATTGGTTATTCAACCATGGGTCTATCAGTATGGTATCCCAGTGGTTCAATACTATTGTAATGGGCCACGGCCCTCCGACTCTCACTCACGTGGTCACTCACGGAAGAACACCAAGATTCAATTAGAGTACGCTTCAACTTGGTTTATTGAACCATCTGCTCTCCGCGGCGTCAGTAGTTGTCTGACCCGTCCCCTGACTCGCCAGATCCCACATCGACTCTATAGGTGGGGGGGGGGGGGGGGGGGGTCAACCACCCGCAGTAGAGGGCAGCCCAGTTGGGGTCTGCCCGGTGGCTACCCGTGCCGCCACCTGGCGCAGTATAGTGGTACTGCGCTGGTGTACGGCGCAGTCTCCGCTGCTACCGCATGGTAGTAGAGCTCATGTACACACTATAAAGCTGATAAGTGATATGCATGTAGACTGTCACAAATCGGATTCTATTCTGATATGATGTTGCTAGGAGGTAAAACCATATTCATTCACTCCAGGTTGGATGGAATACCAATAAGGTCTATTTTAGTGTCAGTTCTCGATCTGCAGGCAATCTTACAGTGCAGTCTTACAGCAATGTTATTCTGATAGCCAGGCACTTTGTTTTCCTAACTACGCAGATTTCTTACGGTTGATACTGCTGATTTTGATCTCTTGGTTGTGAGCCTTAAAGTTGCATATTCCGGTAGTTTGGATTACTGCCATACGTTTTAGACAAATATATCAGGTTGATAATATTCTGCGCTCGCGCTCTCTTTCTCCCTCTCTCTCTCCCTGTTTCTCTGTCTGTTTGTTTGTTTGTTTGTTTGAAGTAAAATTTATTTTAACAGGTTAAGTTTGGAGATATTTGAAGTGAAAACATGGCAAATTAATTCTGGCATTCATATCAGTATTCTGGATACCACTTGTTTCAGCAGTGACAGATTCTGTTAAACGTACTGAGTATTCCATCTAAATTTCAAAACCAAAACACTTACCTAGACTTGATTCTATATATCCAAATTGAATATTTGTGCATGTATTAAGTATTTTTGCTGCATATAAGGAATTTAATAGAACTCGTTACTGTTGAAGCATATGCTGTTAGAGTTTTGATGTGCTTTCCAAAATTAATTTGGCATGTTTTCACTTCAAATATCTTCAAAGCTACCCATTTAAAATAAGTTACTTCAACCTAAAGTAAGGTAGATTATATCGATTAACCTAATGTATCTATCACAGAAAAAGGCAGAAAGTCAAAACCATCACACTTTAAGTAGGCGTGTGGGCGACATTAATCACCTGCCTTGTTACTCTGCCTGTAACTATGACAACGCATGCGAGCAGTCACGTTAGGACTACCTTCAGCAGTGGTGTGTGCAAATACACTCGCACATGTATACTCCGCTGAATCCTGAATTAATATTTACCCGGATGTTAGGTGGGATGCGTAAAGTGGATGCAGGCATAATCAACTTTAAGCCATGCATACCTGAATTGACCTTCTTGAAAAGCTCGAGGATAGTACAATCGGTCAGAGTGTTGCCCTCCCGTGAGAAGGTCGTCAAAATACCCTGGAATAAATTAATACTAATAGCACTCTAGAACTGGTTGCAGAAAATATACCTTGTCCTGCATTGGCGTGGCCTTTCTCTTCTCCCACCCCCCCCCCTTTTTTTTTTTTACCACTATGTAAGTAATATAATCTGCCCCTTAACCTTTTCTGAACCCTTCATCAACTCGCCCCGGGGCTTCCTGGGTAATAACCTCCCCGGCAGCCCCAATCCTCGGCACTCGTCGGCTCCGCTCGCCGAGTAATACATCCGGGCATCCACTCGGGTCACCCGAATGATCAGTTTGCCGCCGCGCCGAGCGGCCCCCGGTGTCGCAGTTTCAGCCGTGCGCCAGTTTCAGCCGTGCGCATACTCAAACTCAAGGCATTGTCAATGGTCGTGAGCAATCTTCATACAGAAAATACAGAAAAAGTGAAATATCTCTAAAACCACACGACCTATTAACAAATCGCTTGGTACAAATATAGAAAACATTTTTACCAAAAAGATTATATTAAATTGATATGGTTATGGTTCTTGATTTCTATTTAATTTTGAATAAAACTAATGTTTCTCACTGCGCGTACCGTCTAACTCAAGGCATTGTCAATGGTGCTGAGCAATCTTCATACAGAAAATCCAGGAAAAGTGAAATATCTCTAAAACCACACCACCTAGAAACAAATCGCTTGGTACACATATAGAAAACATCTTTACCAAAAACATTATATTAAATTTATAAGGTTAGTGACTCACGACCATTGACAATGCCTTGAGTTTGAGCCTATGCGCACGGCTGAAAGTGGCGCACGGCTGAAACTGCGACACCGGTGTTCAGCTGATAGACACCTTTAGCGGGCGTGCGTTGCGCCCCTCCACGTGGACATGAGTGCAGACGTGACGTGTGCCCACTCACAAGCACACGTGGTTCTCTAGGAGCAGGCTCACTCGCTCGCTCGCTCGCTCACTCACTCACTCACTCGCTCATTCGCTCGCTCACTCACCCACCCACTCATTCCCCCTTCTCAAGTTTTCACTCCCTCCATCTCACCCTCTTTTCCCCCTCCCTCCCTCCCTCCCTCCCTCCCTCCCTCCCTCCCTCCCTCCCTCCCTCCCCCCCCCCCTCCCTCCCTCCCTCCCTCCCCCCTGCCTCCTCCCTGCCTCCTCCCTGCCCTCTCCCCCTCCCTCCTCCCCCTCCCTCCCCCTTCCTGTCTGGTGCAGTGCAGTGTTACCACTGCGCTGTGTTTTTGGTGTCACTGCCCTGCTAATGATGTCTACACCGAGCCCGTGTGGGTGGCGCGGGGCGGGTGGGGGCTGTGGGCTGGCGGGGACTGGTGGCGCGTCCCGGGGCGGGTTATTACGCACACCACTCGGCGCAGCCAGCCTCCCGCACAGCCGCGCAGAACCCCCACTGCTCAGTGTTAAAGCCGCATAGTCCGCTAAAAGCACCAAATTATCAAATTCAAACCACGTATCTAGATTTGAGCCTACGTATCCAAGTTAGATATTGGTGCACTTATTAAATAGTTGTGGCCGCATTGAATTAGAAGTTGATTTAATAGAACCTGTTACTACTGTCAAAGCCTGTAGGTTCAGTTTTAACACGCACACCAAATTTAATTTTGCATGTTTACACTTCACATCCCCCGATCCTTACATTCGTCTTCGTAGATTGGTAAGAATCTTAATGATACTTCGAACTCACATGTACGTCTAGTCTAGCTATAATATTAACCATTTTAAAGCAAGGTTACTTCAAAATAACGCACGGTAGATTATAGCGATCAACCTAATATATTTATCTGAGAAAATGACTAGAAACTCAAAACACTCGGACTGCACATTTAACCTAGCTCCCGGCGCGCCTCGGCTCCCGTGTGTCTGAGCAGCTGCTGACATTTTAAGGCCAGGTTGATGGCGGCGGTTCAGTGTTCTGTACCTGCGACCGCCACCCCGGGACACACGGCCCGCGTCGCCGTGTCCGGCCACCAGTGGCGCGTATTGTGTGTGTAGGCGCTGATAACGCTGCGCATGACCGCTGCCGATTTGGGGAGCCGCTGCAGTGTCAGCAGTGCCACCGTCGTGGTTGTAGCAATAACAATAATCATTATAATGCTGCTCTCACTTTGGCAGATGCCGTACTCGGCGCCCTACCGGACGCGGTGGCCGAATCGGCTCAGCGCAGGTTTCCCATGTGGAAGGTCAGGCGTTCGAATCCCAGCCGAGTGAAACCAATGACTTACTAAATTGATACTTGTCGCTACCTTGCCTGGTGATCGGCATAATAGAATAGAATAGGACATGGACTGGTTAGCTCTGTCAGGATAATGTGATTGATTGGGAATAGTCTCCCAGTGAGGCAGTACTATAAAGTCACCACGAGTGTGCACTGTCACAAGTCGGTGCCTGTCCTGATGTGACCTTGGATGTTGCTAGGGTGTAAAGCAACAAAGAAATAAACTTCTGCGCCCTGAATAAACCTGACTATATTATTCATTAACCATTATCTATAACTTGGGGTTTAATTTGATAAATAAACCATTTAAATGTACATGTATCCACTTTCTTGCACGGTACACAGGTCTGAATATCAAAGGATGTTTTTGTGGTGTTTTGTTTTCTTTTAGCACATACTTCTTTTTTCCTAATCAACATCAAAAAGTCACCTAGCCTGACACCCCAGTGTAATAATGTATGTATCCCCTTACCACCACCGCCTATAAATAAATAGATTTAATTTGTTTATATTTTTTAATCCCACCCACCCCCGATGACCACTCTCACCGTCTCTGTGTCTGTTGCCCCGGCTCTCTCCCCCGAATAAATACATAAATAAATATCGATTTAAAAGAACGCCCTTTCAAGTAGAAGCCTTCTAAGACGCAGTAAAATGCAGCCATTGTAGGACATATTTGCAGCGTAGTTGAAAATGTTGAAAAATACAACAATTTCATACAACTGAAGTAATACAAATAAAATGTTATGCTCGTGTGTACATCAACCTTCTGGGGACCGAGTCTTGTGACTCAATATCGTCCTGATATCTTTTTTTTTGTATGCTACCATCTTTTGACACGTGTATCCATTTTAGAAATACGTGTCAGTTTTTATTAATCGGATATATTTTCTAGAAAAACCAAATTGACCAAATAACTTCCACCATCGGCAGTAAAGATCACATATCACGGCCAATAAATGATCTTTACTGCCGACCTGGTGACCTAACCATTATAAAAATACATGTGAGTTTTTATTAACCGGATAACCGGATGCGGTGACCGAATCGGTAGTGCATGCGGGCCTCACGTGTGGAAAGTCGGGAGTTTGGTTGCCGGTGGAGTCAAACCAATGACTTATAAAATTCTTATTAAAAGGCTTCCTAGCCTGGTGCTTGGTATTAATAGGATAGGGCAAGGACTGGTTAGCTCAGTGTCAGGATAATGTGACTGATTGGGTCATGGTGGCAGTGGCCTGATTTCCCAGTGGGGAAGCACTATAAAGTCACCATGCGTGTGCACTGACACAAGTCGGTATCCGTCCTGATATGACCTTAGATGTTGCCAGGATGTAAAACTCCACCAACCGAACCAACATTAATCGGATATATTTTTCTGGGAAAACCAAATTGACCGAATAACTTCCACATACTTTTCGCCCTGCTATTGACCTGGTGTAAACCCATCAACCAATCAACGAGCCGTTCTTGCAGAGTTCACGTGCAACCCCGGACAGTACCTGGACATTCAGGGTGCCCAGGAGTGCCGGGCCTGCCCCGGCGGGACCTACTCGCTGGGCGGTGGGCTGCGCTTTGACGACTGGGACCATATGCCGTCCGGCTTCGCGGTCTCGACGGAGAGCTTCATCGCCGAGAAGTTCTACCTGAAGGCACTCGGCAGGAAGCTTAAGTTCGACAACTGCACTGAGTGAGCAACATGCCTCGGCAAATTGAGGGTTATTTGGCTGCCTCTCCTCTCCTCATTTGGATAAAGAGGCACTGTGGAGATTGTTAATTTGGCAGCAGTGTTGAAGTGAGGGGGTAAGGGGGGCTGAGTGAACAGTATTAAGAGCGGGTATGGGGCACTGTTGAGAGTGGGGATGGGGCACAGTGTTGAGAGTCGGGATGGGGCACAGTGCTGAGAGTGGGGATGGGGCAGTGTTGAAAAATAGGGGTAGTGCACATTGTTGAGAGTGAGGATGGAGCACAGTGTTGAAAATAAAGATGAGGCAGTGTTAAAAATGGGGATTCGGCAGTGTTGAAAATAGAGGTGGAGCACAGTATTAAAAGTGTGGATCGGGCAGTGTTGAAAATGGGGATGGGGCATAGGGTTAAAGGTTGGGATGGGGCACCGTATTAAATGTGTTAGGTTATTTTCCTTCTATCTAAAATATAAAGTTGATTCAATACTGACTAATTCACATCATTCTAGGGAAGGAGTACGGGAAGTTAATGGAGTAAAGACTAGTAGTATATGAGACAGAAATATCACTTTGCTCCGGGCTACAGTGCTCAAGGTAATTACAGGTGAGGCAGGTTGGTAGTCAATGGGGTCTTTGGACAATGGAATGGAGATGCTCGGTCAGCTTCGGGCCCAGTGTTATATTAAAAGTAGTAACTAGTATTGTTGTATGTGCCAGCTTAAGCCAGATCGAAATACAGTTAAATTTACTAGATTAAAAAAAAGAAAACACCCATTTTTAATAACATTAAAGCCGCGTAGTCCAAGAGCATCAAATTTTGTTAACCAAAAGAACTTGACCTAGATTTGATCCTACATACTGAACTTAGATACTGGTGCACTTATTAAACAGATGTTGCATAGAAGGGAATACTAAGTCAATCGGATAGAATCTGTTACTGCTGAAGCCATTCGACTACTAATTTAGCATGTTTTTCACTATTCAAAGGTAGCCGTTTATAATCATAGGTACTTAAAACTAAAAGTAGATTATAACGATCAATATTCATTGGCACAAAAAAGAATTAAAGTAAAATATCACAAACTGAAGGGGAAAAACCCCATCGGATTCTGCAACTTTAAATCAAACCTGGTTATTGCTTAGCTGGTGCTTTGCACACTTTGCTAAGCCACATGACTGGCGAGGTGTCGCTTGGGTTGGCTGACCTTGCCCGGCCATTGTCGCTGACTGGCTGGCGCGTCTTGTTGCAGGGCCGGCTGGATCCCCAAGGGTAACTACATCGCTTCACTGGCGGGCGGGTGTTCGGCCAGCCTCATCTACTCGGCCACGCTCGTCAAGCCGGGCGATGTGCTCTTCACCTACCAGCACACCGACGACCAGGCCCTCTTCCACTTCAGTGTAAGAACCCGCCTCTGTTTGGGTTTTTTCTTTTGTTCAAAATTTTTATTCCAGTTGAATAACATCTTTTTTCAGCACCGAGGTGCTAGTCTTCCGGCCTTAGCAGTTATGGTACATATGAACTACAATAAAACCTCTCTAAATCGACCGACCATGGGACCAACTTTAAATGGTCCATTTAGGGAGGTGGTCAGTTTGTGGAGTTTGTTTTATCATTACAATGGTATTGTTTGGGCGATCATTCGGGACCCAAATTAAAGCGATCGATATAAGGGAGTGGTCGACCTGTGGAGGTGGTCGGTTATTGAGGTTTTACTGTATTTATGGCTGAGCTGGAATGAAAAATATAGACAATAGCACTTCGCAATGAGGCATTACAAATATTATAGGGATCTTATTTTATACGTGTAGACTGGAGGATAATCATTTACCTTTAGACTATACCTTTAGAATATATCATTGATTTACTGATCATGCCTGTGAGGAGACATTAACACAATGGGTATGACTTACTGTACAGTTAGTAGCGGCTTTGGGATTATGCAGATTATGGTATTCAACCGCCAGTGGCAGGACCGGGATGGCTGGGTTCAGCACTAGGGTGCCCGCCTCTCGAATGGGATGTCGCAGGTTCAATCTCCTGCCGAGTCAAGGAAAATACTTCGCAGAATGTATTCGCTGCCCAGCCTGGCGCTCGGCGTTAGTAGGATAGGGCAATGACTGATTGCCTGCAGTGTCGGGGTAGAGTGACTGGGTGAGATATCGGGTCATGGTGCAGGCGGCAACATATTTCACCAATGGGACAGTGGTATAGATAAATCTGTCTGTCGGTCGAGCGCAGATGATGATGTGATGTAAGCCATCAAGCACTGTTAAAATAACTGACGGCAGTGAGCAGAAACTGTTGTAATGTGCTGAAAAAAAACAAAAACATGTGTAACTGTTGCTAATGCACTGCTCACTAATTGGTGACTTTACTACTGTGCTTATTGCTGTGTCCCCTTAATGCAGGTTCAAAACAATGAGTGCCAGACGGTGGCAGACAAGGACTCCAGTCGCTGGCCAGCTGTCACTGGTGACGGCAACTGGAAGACCATCTCCGTAAGTTGGTGGATCTTTACAGCCATGGTCGTGCGTTGTGTTATCTTTGGTCATCGGTCAATAGGGAAACCTGAACCAAGAGCATTTTAAACAGATATTGTGAGTCGCGTCTTTATCGAAATTTAGCACCGCGCAGCTTCAGTCTAAATCACTTCTTTATGCTTAAAATTTATTTTAACCTTTTGTCTTTTTACATAAGTTGTAATGTCATTTGACACATTTACCCATTTTAGAATTATGTGTGGGGTTTTAGATTAGTATTTAATTGACGAATATATTTATTTAACGGTAAAATCTAAGATATTTTAATTAAACAATATTTGTGTATCTTACTTCTTCCTCACGAGCTTCAAGTTAGTCTGTTTGATACATATTATATTATATAAGGCATTCTTCATCTAGCGATGTGTTGACAGAGAAGTTACATCTTCTTGGTTTTAGCTCGGCCTGCATGTATGTTCGCGTCGTCTTGGAAGCCGATTAGGCGTATTTCTAACGCTCTTATGTATTTCTCTCTTTTTTTCTGTGAATAGGTTAGTCTCAAGTCTGGATTGAATTTATTAAAATGGAAAACAGTGGGCGTCAGCAGTGATGATTCAAACTTTAAGGTATTAATATGAGTCCGTTATAAAATGTACCTTTGTGTTTAGCTTTACATGGGATTTCGGGCTATCTCAGTGGGCAGTGCGTGGTGGCTTCTCGGTTCAATATTATGTAGAAATTGATCATTGCTTTCAAAAGAAATAACCCAAGATTTCTAATACAGCGTTCGTACACATTTTGGAAAGGTTTGGAACTTGGTCAAAGTGTTTTTCAGAACCTTAATTTTTGTTTGTAATCAAGTGGTTGTGACACTTGAATATGGAATGGTATAGAACTTTTATTGAGTAACATTTATCGTCTTGTATAAAATCGTAACAAGAATCAGAGGTAGACAGTAGAGTTCATCGATCTAATAAAATGGAGAATCTGTGCATAGTAGGGTAGTATAGCCTAATTTTTATATCTAATTTTTCGAAGGAACAACATTTAAAATTGAGATTTCTGAAATAAAAAGACAATTTCATGGATTTGGTTTGATACTTTATCTTACTTACATTTCTGGACTCATTTCATGATTTAATGAATTAGTATGACGACATCATCCAAAACATATTTTGTTACGCAAGGATGTGAATATTCCGCGGATTTCTGATCTTTTTAATAATAAAATTGGTCATTCTTGTGATTCGTGCAGAACTAGTGAACAAATAGTCGGTTTTATATGGGGGTGGGGGTATGAGCTTGACTTTAGTTAGTGTATAAAGAAAGGGAAAATGTATATTCTCCTGCTGAAAATACTACTTTTGGCAACATCCGTAAAATGTTTAAATTACATGAGCTTCTGGGCGCTGCCTTTTTGGCCCCCATTAGGGCTCTACTCCAGACACGATTAAGCTGTGTATCCATAGATTGTTCTCTTGTGGCATGTTCTTTTCTTCTGTGTTTGCTTGTGACGTGCCGCACAGACAGTGAACATGCTCATTCTCTATGTTCCCGGTCAGTATGTCACATTTGCCGTGAACAAGGCCATACATTCCTTGGGCCCAACCTATGGGAATGGCCACTAAGCAAAACACGGGTTCATTGTCTGTGTGGCAGGTCACAAGTGAACACAGAACAAGGGAATACGCCACAAGGGAACAGTCTATGGATACACAGCCTTATGGACCTGGGTTTGCCCTCAAGCCCTCGGCCTGACTTTCAGAGATTTTTGGCTGGTACTCAATATGTAATGTCCCTGTATGTTATTGTGAATTGTATAATTTATCACAAGCTGTATCCAGGCAGCCATACCCCCGACTTGAATCAAATCAAATAAGATGGCTTTGACACTCGCGCAGAAACCGATTCTGATAAAGAAGATTGAGATCACCGGTGTGGCGTACACGTCCGAGTGCACCAAGTGCCGCAACGGCACTTACAGCAACTCGCAGAATGGTGCCACCAGCTGCATGCCCTGTCCACCCAACTTCTACTCGGACCGGGGCGCCCAGCTCTGCACGCCCTGCTCCGCCATGAAGTACTCGGGTAAGCACCGCCTGCAGCCGTGTCTGTGGAGGCGTGGGGGGGGGGGGGGGGTGTTACGTCCTAACAACATATCAGGATATGATCCCGACTTGTGACACCAGACACTGATGGTGACTACCCCCATTGCGATGGAGTGTCTCTGGCACCATAATTCCAATATCTCACTAGATTTTGATTTTTTTTCTTTTCTTTTCTAAGAAGTCATTTATTAAAATTCAAAGGTTGTTAAATTGATTAAATCTTGCCTGTCATGTAATCATATTAGGCATCACCATCGCATTTGGCTAAACATCTAGCTCTTTGCATAATTGTGTGATTTGGAGATTGGAATTTTAGCGGGGGGGTGGGGGAGGTGCACTAATGATGACCACGATGAGCATAGCATACTTTACGCACGTCCCCCTGTAACACCATTCACTCAGGGTTCTGTTTCCTACAGTTGAGGGCGCAGCAAAGTGCCTGCCTCGGCCCCCGTGTTCGAGTAAGGACTACTTCGAGTATAACAGTCCCTGCGACGCCAACAACCAGGTAATGGCTTGGACCAATCAGTGTCATAAATTTAAAATTAATTAATTAAATACTCAAGAAGAATGCCCGACAAAAATATGGGGGGGGGACCTATCTATATCGCATTTCAATACCTCCATGATTATATTTGTTGTTTGTTATTAAATTGACTCCAGTAAAATGGTATAATTTCTTTCAATTCCGAGTTAAACGCGGAGAAGAAATTTGTTGAAAGTATAAAATTGAATTTGATTTAACCGGCTTTCTGGTTAAGCGTCGACATCTTACCAGGTGAAGGCAGTTAAAAAAAAATATATATATATATATATATCATGAGCCAATAGGAACAACTGAACCAAGTTTTTTAAACAGATATTTTGAGATTTTATTGAGAAATTCGGAATTTGTTGCTTATCCAACGCATTGAAGCAAGCATATACGTATACACTGGTGCTGCATAATTTCTTACACAGGTATAAATAATGTGATGTTTCCCCAAGCCTCATGTCCATGGTCAAACCTTATGTATCTCATGTATACCAAACTAATTAGTGGCGCCACAGTGGTGACTGCCCTCACTAACCACCTATGGCTAACTATCAGTCGCCGCAGAACAACAAAAAATCCTCCTTTCTTTTTTTGTTTGTTTTTGTTTTGCTACGCCTGTTGCATAGTCCGATGAAAATGTCAACTTTTCTAAAGCAAAGCCCTCACCTATATTTGATCCTACTTATTTCACTTAGATACTGGCACACTTATTAAGCATTTGTTCCTGCATTGGAGGCAATAGGAAGCCAATTTAATCAAATCTGGTAATGCTGAAGCCTATGGTACCAGAGTTTTGATGTGCTTGCAAACGATAATTTTGCCTGTTTGTACTTCAAATATCTCTAAAGCTAGCCATGTCAAATTAAAGTTACTTCAATGTAAAGTAAATTATAATGATCAATCTAATGTCTTTATCTCAGAAAATGCCAGTAACTCAAAACCATCGGACTGTGCAACTTTAAAGTCGCCGGCTATACCTCACCCAGATACAAACGAATCCATCATCAAAAGCTCTCCAAACATACCTTTGCTTAGTTTGTTCAGTTCATGCCACTGAACATGTGGGAGGAGAGTTGAGGTCTGTGATGTATGAATGACATCATAGGTGGGATTCCCTCATCACATGACCTAGAGGGGTTCCCCACACACAGGGGAAGCCATGGCAACCATCAAGATGGCAGCCACAGAAAGCTCTCAATTCAACTTTTAAAGTCTATTAATCTACATGATTTAATCAATTATTCACACAGAAAGTAGCTGGTTATGAGAAATAAACATTTGAACTTTATATTTATTATTTTAGATTGCAATTTCTAACATTCTTTTCTCTATATGGTTGTCTAAAAGTGTCAGTGCTGCTGGACTAAATAAAACACAATGGAAGCAACCAATGTCAGCACTCTCCCACCACATATGTAGTTGCATAAACTGAAAACTGGCAAATGTATGCTTGGAGAGCATTTGTCGGCGTTCGGGTAGTGTCTCAGTGACCTATATCTGGTCCCTTTAATTGGGTCAAATATGATACATTATATTCCACTCAACCCACTTATACTTACCTCTATTACCATTGAGTCAATTATTCATATATTTCTGTGTTTTAATCCTACCTCACTACACACATACAACACTTACACGTACAACCACACATACACACACAACGACAACCACACACACATACACACATACACAACCACACACAAAACCTCACATACATGCATATACAATCACACATATACACGCACAAAACTACACACACACCCACCGACAGACCCAGGAGATGTACAAGTGGGTTCAGCCGAAGGTGTGCCGGGACAAGCTGCCGGGGGCCGTGCCGCTGCCGCCGTCCGGCACCAAGGTGCCGTGCCCGCCGTGTAACCCCGGGATGGAGTACTTCAACGGGTCGTGCCGCTTCTGCCTGCCGAACCACTTCTCTGACGGCAGACGGCCGTGCGCGCCGTGCGGGGCGTCCACAGCACCCGTGCCCGGCATCATGTACAAGTGGTGGAACAACCTGCCCAAGGCGGCCAACATCTCGTCCGCCTGCCTCTCACTCAGCGGTCGGTGGCTTATCAGTCTCATTATCATTATCATTATCAGGGATGAGACTTTAAATAGCTGATCGGCGGTTTCCTGACTTTTGGGTAATGACCCGTCTTTTTATTTCTGAATACAGCGATTAGAAATTCCCAGCCGATCATCGTTTTCCCAACTGTTGGGCATATATATACAGGAATGTGAATTTCTCAGCTGGTCGATGGTTTCCTAATTTTTGGGCAATAACCCGGCTTTTTAGTCCTATATACAGGGATTGGAAATTCCCAGCCGATCATCGGTTTCCCAACTTTTGGACAAGAGCCCGCCTTTTTAGTCCTATATACTGGGATGAGAATTTCCCAGCTAATCGACGGTTTTTCTGACTTTTGGGCAATGACCCGCCTTTTTCGGCCTATATACGGGGATGAGAATTTCATAGCCTCTAGAAGTGGTATTTCAGAGCCTCAGAGATAAAAAGATTTTCTCGGGGGGGCAGTAAGACCCCCAGTGCCTCATCCCTTCAGTACTCGTTTGTTCCTAGAATTTATCTACACCCCTCCCTCCCTTAGCTACGGCCCTCATGCCGCCTGTTGTCTTGCAGAGCACGGATGTTCCACCAAGAAGGGGTGGGTCCCCTCCCTTGACCACATTCACAGCGCCAAAGGACATGCTGATGACGCCTACCTGGTACTGTCACTGAAGGTAAGTAGGGTGTCAGGACCTCACACCAGCAAATTCCATCGGGGGGTGGGGGGGGGGGGGGAGAGGCTTATGGGTCACCTTTTCCGGGAGTAACATTTGTTTTCCAGCCTATAATGTATATTGTAATGTAAACAAAACAAAATTGTTGTTTGACCGGACATGGTGGCTGAATAGGTAGAATGCAGCCTTCCCGTGCGGAAGGTCGGGAGATTGAATCCTGGTCAAGTCAAACCAGTGACTTACGAAATTGATACTTGCCGCTACCTAGCCCAGTGCTTCGCATTACTAGGATAGTGCAAGGACTGGTTAGCTCAGTATCGAGATAATGTGACTGAGTGTAGAAATCGGGTCATGGTATCAGCAGTCTGGTCTCCCAGTGTGGCAGAACTATAAAGTCGCCATTAGTGCACACTGTCACCAAGTCTATAGCTCTCCTGATTTGACCATAGATGTTGCCAGGACGTAAAACTCCACACAAATTATGGTTTGAAGCCGCTCTTTTATTTTCATTGTGCGTCAAAGACTTGATTTCATGCATATTTGACCCCGCGCTCTCGAGTCATTGAGTGTAATGAGAACCCTGTCACCGGATAGGATGGCTGAGTGAATAGAGCACCCACTTTCCCCTTCTGGGAAGGTCGTGAGTTCATGCCCGGCCGAGTCGAACCAAGAACATCCAAAATTGATGCTGTCATTATTAGATCAACACTGGTTGGCTCAGTGTCCGGATACTATGATTGGTCATGGTGTCGCAGCCATGGGAGGGCAACACTATAAAGCCGCCTTCAGTACGCACTGTCACAAATTGGTGCCTGTTCTGATATGACCTGAAATGTTGCTAGGGCATAAAACCTCCAGCAATCGAACTGACAGCAGGCTAACCCGCATATGTTGGTGACTGTCGCCTTTGTTATTTTATAGCATTACAATGTAGACGCATGCGCAAGAAGCGAAAATAAATACAATCAAGAGAAATAAAATAAACCACACTAATTTAATCAGTGCGCTACATTAACCTTTTGACCCCAATCGAGAAACCATCGCAAAACTTAAGCACTTTCATCCCTGATAAAGTCGCCATGAGTGCGCACTGTCACAAGTCGGTACCCATCCTGATATGACCATAGATGTACAACCCCAACAAATTGGTTGTTGTGCTTTGTACATATATCGTCTGTCCCCCATCCTGCCAAAAATCCTCCCCGCCCCTCTCCCACCTCTTCATTGCATGTGTAAGAATTGAATGTCTTGTACGACCAGGTGCCCGGCTTTGTTGGGCGCGACAATCCGCTCGAGTCGAAGACGTCCATCAAGGCGTTCGTCTCGTTTGTGTTCGAGCTGGACTGCAGCGACGAGTGCTCCTTCTTCTTCATGATGGTATGTGAAGCCGAGTCGGTAGAGCCCAGGCCTCCCAATGCGGAAGGTCGGGAGTTCAATTCATTGACTTACAAAATTGATACTTTTCGCTTCCTAGCCAGGCGCTCGGCATTATTAGGAGAGGGCAAATTCACTTTATTTGATACAGAAATAGTGAATTTCTCCCAGTTTTCCATCTCACCTATCGCTATTGCAGATTACTGCAGATTGTGATCTTTTAAATGTTTTGTTTAAAAGGATTTTAATTGTTTAAACTGTACTGGTTTGTTTATTTGTTGTAGCAATCGCCGAGTGGTGGGACAACTGTGATTGAGACGTGGTCGGGACGCACTGAGAAGCAGCAGTACACGTAAGAAGCTATTCAATCCACCGTCACTGGTCTTCAGTTATTCCAATGAACCCCTCAAAACACCCACAAAGAGGAATTTCCGCTTTACACTGTCAGTGTTTTGGCCTGTCATTGTGTACTTGCTAACCAAGGCTATGCTTGGAATCTGCACTTTGCGCTGTTAGTGTTCGGCTTGTCACCTATGTACTTGCTAACCAAGGCTATGCTTGGAACCTGCACTATATGTTGTCAGTGCTTGGCCTGTCACTCGTGTACTTGCTGACCAAGGAATCTGCACTTTAAGCTCTCAGTGTTTCGCCCTGTCACTTGTGTACTTACTACCCAACGCTATGCTTGAAATCTGCACTTTACGGTGTCGTGTTCAGCCTGTCACTTGTGTACTTGCTAACCAAGGCTATGTTGTGTGTGCAGGTACACACTGACCAAGACGGAGGCGGTGACGTTCACGTGGGCTTACCAGAAGAAGGACTACTCGGATGCCGTGAGCGGCAGCATGCCCAACCCCTCAAGCCTGTTAACCTTCGTCAACGACGCTGCTCGCATCTACTCTGTCAATGTGACTAACGCGCTCGGCGGCGGCGCCGACAGGTGCCAGCTCTGCCCCAAGGGCGCCACCATCGAGGGGTGAGTAGGGCAGCGATTGGGAGCTTTCCCATGCTAGTGAGTGATAGAAATAAGCAACAACAAAAGTCACTTGTCCATGTGATTTTCACTTCTCCGTCTGAATTTTCACCTGTCCCGGGCAAGCTCTTATTTCTAACGCTGTTATATATATATGTTATATATATGCTATATATATGTTCTACATATATGTTATATATACAGTGAAAGAAATAAGCCAAATTTTTCACTTGTCCGGTGTGATCTTCACTTGTCTGTCTGAATTGTCACTTGTCCCGGACAAGCTCTTATTTCGAACGATGCTAGTCATATCACCAGTCATATCAATATCAGAACAGGTACTGGCTTGTGACAGTCGAATGGGATGGCCTTGTGGGTAGTGGGGTTGGGAAGTCAATCCCTGGCCGAGTCAAACTAAAGACTTACAAATTTCATAGTTGCCGTCATCTCGTCTGGCGCTCGGTGTTACTAGAATAGGGCAAGGACTGGTTGGCTCAGTGGCGGAATAATCTGACTCGGTCACATTGTCCTTCCTATTCTTTTCTCGTGGACTGCTATGTCCATAATGTGTAAAAATCGTAATAAGTCTTTGAAAATGGAAAGTAAAAATCAGTGAATGTGTCTGAATTGTTTTTAGTCTTTTTGACTTCGAATCCTAATTTAATACAACTGTTACTGCTGTTTTAGCTGTGAATATGGCCTAAGCTGCCGACACGGCGTGAAGAAACCAATCAATCAACCGTTACTGCTGAAGGCTATGAGATCTGAGTTTTGAACAGAATTGCAAAATTAATTTCGAATTTAACACTTCAAATATCTTTAAGTTAGTCAATTTAAAGCGAAGTTACTTCAAACTAATGGATGGTATATTATAGTGACCAACCTAATATATTTATCTCGGAAAGTGACAATAGACTCAAAGCCATCGGACTAATGAACTTTAATCTAAATTTAAATTGGCCTCAAACTAAAGTAAACTAGTTTTTATGTAATGTTTTTGATCTATTTAAAAAAAATTATATAAATTTAATCAAGGTTATGGGTAGGTCAAAAAGTTAAAAGCCTCTGATTGTGACTAACTGTGCGCCGTGCAGGTGCGTTCCCTGCCCCGTGGGTCACTACATCGACCCGAACACGACGCGGTGCCGACGCTGCCCAAAGGACATGGTGGTGCGCAGTCGCAACCCCTGGGGAGCCGAGTCATGCAAGCCGTGCGGGCCGGGACTGAACGCCGATACCAGCTCCAAGTGTGTGTCGAACGGAATCTACACGAGCCCTGAGGGCAGGGTGTACGACTTCACCTCACTCACAGGGTCAGTAGTCCTGTGTGTGTGGGCTTTGGTGTTTTACTATAAGTAATAAGCAATCATACATACATAACATACATAACTATTAACATACATAGATATCATACAAAACATACATACATAACTCATAAAATACATACATAACATACCTACATAACTATTAACATACATACATAACATATATAACATATATAACATACATAATATACATACATAGCATGCATACTTTACATGCATACCTACATACATACACACATACACACATACATACATACATACTTACATACATACATACATACATACATACATACATACATACATACATACATACATACATACATACATACATACATACATACATGTTGACGTATGCCTCTGTATATGCTTTGGAATATATAATTTATTATATTTCTGTGTAGTCTTCAACACGTTTACAGCTTGCATCTACTTTCATAACTATTGTGCAGCGTGCATCTAGACTTTAGGATCTGCCATGGAGCCTGGACTTTGGTATCTGTTTTTCAGCCTGTATCTATATGGATATGGTGTATGGACTTTGGTATCTGCCATACAGCCTGCATCTATGTGGACTTGAATAAGTTACAACCTGCATCTATCTATACAAACTTGACATTCTGTGTCGTATTTGTTGTCAGTAAAACTAACTCTTCATAAGAAATGCTATGAGCATATAAAGTACTATATCAGTTATATTGTGATATTGGAATAGCCAATGGATACCACTATAGAGAATGTACTTAGGAATTCAATGTTAAATCTTTATAGCATTCTTTGTATTATTATTGGGTTGTCTTTTTCCAGAATTATATCGTCGACGGGAACACCTTTGTTTACAGCCAGTGGCACGCAGTATTTCCACTACTTTAACATCTCGCTGTTGGGCAACAATGACCGCTTCGAACTGGCTACCTGCACCGACAACATCACCTACTTTGACTCGGTAAGGCACCGTTACATATTCACAAGTGTCATGATCGAATGTGGATGTTTATAGTTTGTATATTTAGAAGTTCAGTAACTCTCTCGGAGTTATTTAGGACTTTTTTTTTATTTTTTTTTTTTATTGAGGCTGTATTTATACTGTCCATAGCATATAAGCCCGGGTACCCAGGCTTGTTTTCAATGCTGGCCAGTTGTAGTGTTGGTGTTATCTTACCACACAGTGGCTGCTGATAAGGTATTTGTTTGCCTGCATTTCAGTAGCAGATAGATAATTGGTTAGTATGGTTAATAGCCTATGTTAGTTTTTTTGGATTTTCTTGGTATATATGTATTTATTTTTTCTACTCTTATTACTAGACTAGCCTACTCCTATTTACATGTCATAGGCTTGTACATAGCTGTGTTGTGTGTTATCTGGCTACTTTTGGCATGGTTACCTTCCATTGGGCGTCCCGCTGGTGGGCCGTGACATATCACATGCCCCTTTGGAGTGCAGCTTAGTGGGGGTTTCCTAGCCTTATTTTGCACAGATATTTTTTGTAAGTTTTTAGGTCAGGAATTTGTCGTTCCTTAACCGTTTGGGCATTCCATACCTTGGCAGCCATTTCCAGCGTGCTTCTCTCATGAGCTTTTATTTGGCTTCTGGACTTAATCAGGGCTGGTGCCTATTTGGGTCAAGTTGGGACTATTGGAATCAATTAGATACTGATCTGACATAGACTAGGGAACTCAGACTGGTTGATTGTGGTTCTTCTATAAAATAAGGCTGGAATTATTTCTGCCAATAGGTCACTACTTTTAAGCCGTGTTTACACGGGCGAGTTAAAACGCTTCATATAAAACTAGTTGTCTAGATCGATTTACATTTGGTGTGTAAACGCGACGCTATGGCGTTTTAAGGCTGAATCGATTCATATGAAACACTTTATGTATACCGGGTTGCGAGGTGGTTTATATGAAGCGATTCAGCTGGTTCCCGGGCGGCGATAGTGTAAAATAGTGGTGCTCACCGGCTATAGGCTAAGCTGTAACTAATCGCTGGTGCCTGGCAGTGTTAGGGACCGATTAGGCCGAAATCTAGTGAATGCGATCATATTTAACAGAATTACATACTCAAATAATGAAATTTCATTAAATTAACCCTAAGTTCCAAGCGATATTAACGTAGCAGCTACCTCGGCGTCGTTATTCATATTGTCGAATCGACGAGTGTAAACTAAACAAATAGCAGTGCTCGCCGGCTACAGGCTCACCACTAAGGCTGCTGGTTCCCGGTCGCCGACACACTTTCAAACTCGCTCGTGTAAACGCACCACTACTTCGCTTCATATAAATCGATTTGTCTTAAATCGTTTTACACTCGCCCGTGTAAACACAGCTATAGAGTACATTTATTAAATACACAGGTGGAATGGCTGAATGATTTGAACAACTGCCTCCCGTTTTGGTAGGTCCTGGGATTCGAACCCCCGGTTTTGAACCCTGGGAGAGTCAAGTCAACGACCTATAAATTTATACTTGTTGCTATCTAGCCTGGCACTCAGCATTACTCGGATAGGGCACGGAGCAGTGGAATGAGGAAGACCAATTGTCTGTGATTAAAGTTTCCCTTGCTTAATCAACAGTAACAAAACATGCAGCCTCGATTCTGTACTTGCTGAGCACTCTGTAGTGATGGACCTGCCTTGTGTATACAGTGGAAGTGTGTTTCCTGGATGCTGCTCGTAGTGAGGTGCACTCACCTCCCGAGGTGAAGTACCACACATATCGGCGTGGCTAGGTTGATTGCATCTGGCAGCCTATCTAGTCTAATGGCTAGGATGCTAGCCCTGGAAAAGCTCGAGTGACACTCAAGGCGTGTTCCCATTTGTTACAACACCTCCTACAACAGTACCATGAGGTTTCCACAATGGCAGTATCACAAAGCCTTCTTTGATGGGTAGTGAATTTGAAGATCTTTGCATAAGCCTTATAACCTATGTAATTTGCACTTGTCCCTTCCCTGCCTGACATCACAGAATTCGGTTATTTTAGCTCCAGTCTAGTAGTTTATCCCCCCTCCCTCCCCCCCCCCCCATTCCGCTTTTTCAGTTCAGATATTCCTATGGTATGAATAATTCATTAAGATATAACTACTTTTTGTATGTGGACTACACGTCAAAATCAGGTAACTGGGCTTTTAATACATCACTACAATAGGAGGCTGTCTGTATTGCATGCAGATCATATGTTATTTTTGTATTATTAACTGATGTTGGGATTAGAAACAGTTTTGAATTATCTTAAGAAAGAGATATACTTCTAAATACATTTACTAATAAGCAGCTTACAACTATGGAAACATAGAATGATATTATTATGCCACAGTTGCATTGTTTTCAATTCTAGGTGATAATGCTCCTCTTACATTGAAAATGTTTTCAGCTCACCGGTAATGTGTCTACCGATGTAAGTGACTACACCTGCAGATAAGCCAAGCCTTCTTCTTAAAACCTTATTTATGGAAGCCATCATCTTTAATGTATACCTGGTGGGCAAGCATCCTCTGCCAGGCTAATGGTGTTAAAGTTCTATCTATGGTTACTTTCGATGGGATGGCCTTTCAGGAAAGAGGGTTGTGTAATGAGTGTTATACATTTATCCCAGAATGTTCTCCTTCAAGCTTGTACTTAGCCCAGAGCTTTTCTAACCCAGAACATTCTCCTTCGGGTTTGTATTTAGTCTGGTGCTTTTCTAACCCAGAACATTGTCCTTCGGGTTTGTATTTAGTCTGGTGCTTTTCTAACTCAGAACATTCTCCTTCGGGTTTGTATTTAGTCTGGTGCTTTTCTAACCCAGACCATTCTCCTTCGGGTTTGTATTTAGCCCAGCGCTTTTCTAACCCAGAACATTCTCCTTTGGGTTTGTATTTAGTCTGGTGCTTTTCTAACCCAGAATATTCTCCTTCGGGTTTGTATTTAGTCTGGTGCTTTTCTAACCCAGAACATTCTCCTTCAGATTTGTATTTAGCCCAGAGCTTTTCTAACCCAGAACATTCTCCTTTGGGTTTGTATTTAGTCTGGTGCTTTTCTAACCCAGACCATTCTCCTTCGGGTTTGTATTTAGTCTGGTGCTTTTCTAACCCAGAACATTCTCCTTCAGATTTGTATTTAGCCCAGAGCTTTTCTAACCCAGAACATTCTCCTTTGGGTTTGTATTTAGCCAGGCACTTTTCTAACCCAGAACACAGAACATTCTCTTTCGGGTTTGTATTTAGCCAGGCACTTTTCTAACCCAGAACACAGAACATTCTCCTTTGGGTTTGTATTTAGCCATGCACTTTTCTAACCCAGAACACAGAACATTCTCCTTCGGGTTTGTATTTAGCCAGGCACTTTTCTAACCCAGAACATTCTCCTTTGGGTTTGTATTTAGCTAGGTGCTTTTCTAACCCGGTGGCGTACAATACTGGAAAGTTGTGGAATTATGTTCAACCAAAAGACATGGAGTACTTTCTTCTCCATTTCTGTTATTGTTTCTTGTCCAAACTGGCCCAAATTGAAACTGTTACTGGTTTAATTGTATGGGTATTGTTAGGAGAAAGAAAGTGACCACCTCATATGGCACAGCAACCCGGTGCCATCAGCATTTGTCACAAGTTGTGTGTTAAGCCTTTGGAAGTTGGACAACACCCCGCTTTAATGCCTTATAGCCTTCGGGGAGGTGACTAGTTTATTATTTCTATGTTTATCCTAGTGGGTGGTGGTGGTGGTGGTGGTGGTGGTGGTGGTGGCTGTGATGTAATAATAAGCCTTGGTACCTGGCCGATGCAGTTGGATAGCACAGTGCTTTAATGCCTTATTCATGTTACTGCCTTCGGGGAGGTGACTAGTTTATTATTTCTATGTTTATCCTAGTGGGTGGTGGTGGTGGTGGTGGTGGTGGTGGTGGTGGCTGTGATGTAATAATAAGCCTTGGTACCTGGCCGATACAGTTGGATAGCACAGTGCTTTAATGCCTTATTCATGTTACTGCCTTCGAGGAGGTGACTAGTGTATTGTTTCTATGTTTACCTCAGTAGGTGGTGGTCGTGGTGGTGGTCACCACCACCATGCTGAAACGCTCTATTGGTTGTCAGTGTCAGGCCGAGGCTCTATCCCTGTCTAGTGCATCTGTCTTCTGCTTACGGAGTTGAGACCTTCACAAAGGTCAAATGCGTCAATAAACCTTTCTTGTAATCTCGATCACAATGCAGTGGAAGTGTTGCATAAAGATGTTATACTGATATATATCTAGACAAATCTATACTCCTGTAGGTGGACAGAATCTGAAATGGAATCGGAATATGTAAAAATATGTTGTTAACGAAACTAACTATGTGTCACAGTGATAGCTCCACTTGAGATTACATAAATACTCACCTTCTACTGATGTAGGTTGTAAGCCTTCATCAGGATGTCTACGGTACCTTCTATTCCTAGGAGTTTACCCATCCAAGTACTCACAAAGCTCAGTATTGCTTCCTGTTGCAAAGTCCGATGAAACCATCAAATGTGTTTAATTAAGACACTTACCTAGATTTGATCTTACATATCTAACTTAGATATTGGTGCATTTTTTTAAACATGTTTTGTTACATAGAAGGAATACAAATTCGATTTAATAGAACCTGTCATTGCTGAAGGTATGATGTCCACCATTTCGACATGCCCACCAACATTAATTTAGCATGTTTTCACTTAAAACATCTCCAAAGATGACTCTTTAAAGTAAAAGTTGCTTCAAACTAAATTGAAATAGATAATAATGATCAACCTAATATATTTATCTTTAAGAAATATCCAGCAAAATATGACAGCAACTTAAATATTTCGGACGATGCAACTTCAGCGATCGGAAAAGAACTATTATGTTCAACGTAATATTAGCCTGTTTGTGTTACTAAGGTATTTTCAAATTGAAATGCATTGACAGGAGGTTGTCTAGGGGTATGGGTTTCTGTGCGATCTGTAACTGTGTTGAGGAAGTGCCTGAGTTTCTTGTGGCATGAATCACTGTTACATGGCGAGTGATGCTCAGTGCTAACACACCAGACGCGGTGGCCGAATCGGTAGAACACAGGCTTCCCATGCGGAAGGTTGGGAGTTTGAATCCTGGCTGAGTCAAACCAATGACTCACAAAATTGATACTTGTTGCTACCTAGCCTGGCGTTCGACATTACTAGGTTACGGCAAGGACTGGTTAGCTCAATGTCATGATAATGTGACCGAGTTGGATTTTGGGTCACATGTGCCGGTGGCATGATCTCCGCGTAGGACAGCATTATAAAGTCACCATGAGTGCATCCTGTCACAAGTGGGTACCCATCCTGATATGACTAGGTGTTGCTAGGATGTAAAACCCCAACTAGCAAACAGACTCAGTGCTAACTCTACTTATTCACCCCGTGCAGGACCCGATGTCCCAGGTGGTGACTGCCATTATCTGCCGGGTGACGCTCATCCCCCCGCACCTCGGTGACAACCCTACCGTCATTGCTGCACAGCCCGCCAGGTGACGCCACCTCCTCATTCACTAAAGCCAACCATTGTAACTCATGTTGGCAGCAGTCTCCATATTGCGTTAATGCTGAACAAATCAACGCACACTCGCCCTACTCGTTTCATGGAATTCCTCAATCTCCTCCCTAACACTTTGTGGGTTAAACACTGATACTACCGCTATATCAATGTAGCTGTCATGGCTCATCATTCATGGCTGACACATGCACTTTGCCCGAGGGGGAACCTCCCCCCGAATGTATTGGGTGTCATTGTCCACTAACATTCAAACTCATTTAATTATACTGCATTGATTTTATGTCCTTGCGCTAACAATTTTCTAATGAAAATAATTTGCATAATCTATAAATGTAAAACAAGAAGAAATTGTCGCCTTCCTAAGGACAACTGGATCGTATCAACTCTTGTAGCTTTAAAAAATTATACTACTGTATCTGAATTTGGATTTTATTATCCTTTGCCACAACATTTGATGTAAATTTCAGGATAGGCATGTGCACCTGATTAACAAGACTGACAGAATGGATACCACTAGCTTTTCGCAATGGCCCTTGCTGCCGACACGGCGTTGAACTATCAGCAATCAATCACATAGACATTAATCATTTAGCTCGTAGTCGGCTTTCTCATCTCTATTTTGTTGAAACCAAATGTGAAATAAATGATAAGATCTGTGTAGAGCCTGACGAACCGTCCATCTCTTGTAGCCTGGGTGATGTGCTGGTGAATATAACCACAGATGGCACCAGCCTCAACATGGTTCACCGCATGAGTGAGAATGGCTTCCCCACTGAAGGTATTGTATTATTGCTGTTGTATTTGTTATGAAGGCATTACTAGGTTAAGGCAAGCACTGGTTAGCTCAGTGTCACGATAATGTGACCGAGTGTGATTTTGGGTCACATGCGCCGGTGGCCTGATCTCCCAGTAGGATGGCATTATAAAGTCACCATAAGTGCGTCCTGTCACAAGTCGGTATCCATCCTGATAAGACCATATAAGTTGCTAGGATGTAAAACCCTAACTAACAAACAGACTCAGTAATGAAGTAAAGCCTCTCTATCCGACCACCTCCACAGATCGATCACTCCCCTATATCGATCGCTTTATTTGAAAGCAGTCTTTGCCGCATTGCGACCGACAGCATGATGATGATGACTGTAGTATAGTTTACAGTGATCTAAGGATAGATTATTGCGTGATATTGGTTTTATGTTCGAGACTCTAAGGGAATGAGTATGGGCCGAGAAGTTGCCATATTTGGGTAATAAACTGAAGGTATTGTATTGTTGCCATTTATTTAATACATAATTGCACAGTATGAACTGGTATAATATATGGCCGTCTAAAGATAACGTTAGTTTAATGTATTATATGGGTTTAAGTGAAAACCCTTTTAATAGATATTTGACATATAACTTACCCATGCAAACAATAAAATACCAAAGGGCGATATCAGACCGGCTCGGTTGCCAGCCAGGTTAGCGTGTATTGTAATAATTATCGCCATAAAGAAGATTGTTAGCATTATTTAGAATGTAATGAACAAAACTATATTTATATATGATTAAATCTAAGTGTGGTATATAATTTAATATATCTATGTTATATAAATTTGTGGATGCGACTTAATTAACTATAAATTTAAAGAATAATTGCTGTATTAGTGCGGATTTCTACTGTAGATGCTATAAACTGAAGATAACAGTATTTTGAACGGTCATGGTTGGCTCCATGAAGAATTCAGGGCAATATTTAAAGCGATTTGGTTTTAATTATTAAGCGTATGTGTACTACAGAAGATGGTAAAAGGTAATTAGCCATTCACAATCGATGGGAGACACTTCATGCCTTGTGATGTTTAATTATGTGTACATTGCAGAAGGTGGTGGACATGTAACTAGACATTCACAAAGCATGGCAGGTATTTTTTGCTTCCTAATGTTTGTTGCTTGTTTTACAGATTCAGAAATGGACGTCCACTTTACCTACGTTTCAGAAATGTGAGTAATTTATGTGATGTATAACGCATTATACAAGTATAAATACAAGGGTAACATGTATACGTTATATTTCCCCCGTCCTGATATGACCATACATGTTGCTAGGACGTAAAACCCCAACAGTGGCGCATTGGTGACAAAGGCAATGTAATAAAGATAAAGACAATGTAATCAAGTTAAGATCAGTGTGTTGCTAGTTACGTTGGTCCCTCCGGAAGGACTGAAGTTGAGATCCAAATACTGTATGTAAAGCTACAACATACACCCCAGAAGGTTGGGTGAAGTGGTTAATACACACACACCATTACACTGGAAGTGATATTTTATTTTAGGTTTATTTCACTGCAATCTACATTTGAAATAAATGTATGGCAGTAACCCTACCAATTTTGGTCATCAGGAGACATGTGGCTATATGTGCAATGTATGAGGTGTATAGTGTAGGATAGGGATAGGACGGGGACCTTCAACTTTGGAAGATGAAGCTGTGACCCAGTGTGCCTTATCACAGCTACAGTCTTTACTGAGCTACCGGCGAAACTCAGGGTAGCTATATTGGAGTTATCAATGATAATAAAGTGTAGGCAATTATGGACGAGCTTGTGCAATGAATCTGTTTGAGATATGAGTGACTACAAAATGCAATTTAATAAGCGTTACTGAACAGTCAGGAATAAATCAAATATTGTTATTGTTCAATGCATGGTGTATTTAGCGATGTTCCTTGTTCTAAGCTGAACTTAAAATAATGATGAATTTATTTGTATAATTATTTAAAGTTATAGTAATACTATGAGTAGTGACATGTAGTTAATTAGACTATGATTTCCATTGTCACTTCTTAAAGTAATGATGAACTTATTTAAATAAGTGATGACATGTAGTCAGTTAAATCATGGTCCCTATTGTCTCTTGTTCACACAGGTTGTTCATGTCGGTTTATCCAGTTCATGATAATGTGGCAGTTAAGTTTAAACTGGCTCACAATCACAACATGATACTTGCCCCCTGTCCTACCCAAACTACAGCGGGTTGGGGTCTGGCTAGCTCACAATCATGTCACCACATGTAGTTTGTTAATCGTGTCTTGCTTGCCCTGCTTCCTCCCCCAGCCCAACTGCAGCATGTCGCTCCGGCCGGCTGACAATCATCACTCTCCGCTGTGATGAGTCACAGAAGGGGAAGGGTGTGCTGAAGCTGCCGCCCCGTTGTCCGGACGGCACGTGTGATGGGTGCAACTTTCACTTCCTGTGGCTGAGTCGCAAGGCGTGCCCGGTGTGCAACAAGGACGATTACGAGGTGCTGATAAGCGAGTGTGTGCGCGGTACCCAGACCATCCACTACATCCCACCAAAGTGAGAATTCTGACATAGTCCACATAGCAAATTTAGTCAATTAGAATATATATTCTACTTGTCTCCAATTATAATTGTAATATATAATATGATATTCTGTTTTCATACCACCGCTAGATGAGTTATATTTTAGTGCGTTATTTTAATATAAAATTGGGTATACAGAAGCTAGAACAATACTGCAATGTTGAGAAAATTGCTAAATGGATTTCTGGGTGCTTTTTTACAAGGTTCAAATAACTCTTTTTTGCTTATTCCAAACGGCTTTTGTTGTTTTTTTATCCATGGAAAAATAGTAATATTTGAGTTTTTAGTTTTATTATTGCTGTAGTACATAGATCTAAAATGTGTTTGATACTCCCATATATACATTTATGTGTTACTCATTATGTGAATAGATGTCTTACATGGTGTGTAGGCTTTATTAGTGACCCACCAGGTGAGGTTAGGTTGGAATGTATTCTATTTCAAAACCAGGTGTGTAATCGGTGTTTTCTGTGTTGCAGGCACTGTGTGCTCAAAAATGGAAGCGCGGGAAAGCCGGAGATCCAGACACGCACATGCTCCCTGCTGCCATTCTGGGTGAGAGGCCTTCCATCCTAGTTATACATACCAGACGGGATAGCCGAATCTATAAGAGCACTGGCGGATTTTCTGTTTAAATCCCAGACAAGTCAAACTAATGATTTACAATATTAATACTTGTCACTACCTAGTAAGTCTAGCGCGCTCGGCATGCAGACAGCGACTGGTTTGCTCAGTATCAGGATAATGTGTGTGGGTTGTCAGGTCATGTTGCTGGTGGCACGGTCTCCCAGTGTGGCAGCACTATAAAGTTACCATAAGTGCACGTTGATACAAGTCGGTAACCTTCTTAATAGACTTTAGATGTTGCTAGTTCATAAGCCCCAACAAGCAAACATTCCCAGCTATACTACCCGATCAAACAGTTTACACGACATTGATACTGTAGGGGGTTCACGTGGTTGTGTGGGTGGAGGTGGAATGGCTTATCATTAGTACTTAATAGGTTTACTAACTGCTGGTCACTTGTAATTAATAGAAACGATCCTTTAAAATGGTAAAGTAGAAAAATGTAATCATTTATTGCCACTTCATTTCAGTGGCGCCACCTTGACCCACTAACTGAATTGTAATGTTTGTGACATTGAGCCGTAACAGTCATCGAAATATGGCTCTGTCTAAAATATGTGTTTGGCAACTCAAGTATATTTCGCAAAGTTATCATCATTTTGCATCTTCCAGGAGCGAGAAATATGTTTTGGAATGTAAATTGATTAGATGGGGGTAGCAAGATAAGATAAGAAGTAACGGTAAGATGCGATAGCAAGATAAAATAAGTCAGGAAGATAAATCTACTAGATAAGAAAGGCTGTTTGGATATGTAGAAAAGTTTGGTCAGATAAGGTAGATCAGATGAGGTAAATAAAATAGATGTCAGTAAAGTTCAGCTGGCCTTTGTTAATAGTGCAGCTGGTGGTTGATTACTAGTGCTGTCTTACTGATTGAAGTATCCCATGTGCTTGCAGCTGGAGATGGTGATCAGCGCCTGTGTGGGACTCGGCATTGTGCTGGTCATCATGCTCCTTTACTGCTGGAAGCGCAACAAAAAGTGAGTAGCCAATGTAGAGTGAATATAAGGGGAGTCCAAGTCGATTTTTTCTCTTAAGTTCCAAGCAGGGTTGATGAGTAATGGTTGTTGTTGGTTTTGTTGTTGGTTTTGTTGTTGAAGATCAATAGTGATTAATGCTCTATGAATGTAGGTAGTCAAAAAGAATGATCGGGGTGTGGCTCAGCTGTTGCCTTACTGGAGGATGTAAGCCGATTGATCTCGGATTGATGACTGATGTACTGATATGTTGAATCATCCAATTCCAATGTGTGGGAAAGCGCATTACGAAAGATAACCAAAGGAGAAATATATATCAAAAAGACAAAACATATTTGTTTTCTTTTTGGTCATGTGTCCAGACTGTTTGTATAGATACAGTGGGGTTTTAAGGGATGTTTTGTAGTTGTTTTTTTCCATTCGAGTTAACAACTATGCCTATAAATAGATTTGTAGTTCTTGTTTCCGGTCCTGTAACTGCCCTTGTGTGTGGTCCTGTAGCTGCTCTCGTTCTGGTCATATAGCTGTCCTTGTGTGTGGTCATGTAGCTTCCCTTGTGTGTAGTCATGTAGCTACCCTTGTGTGCAGTCCTGTAGCTGCTCTTGTTCTGGTCCTGTAGCTGCCCTTGTGTGCGGTCCTGTAGCTGCCCTTGTGTGCGGTCCTGTAGCTGCCCTTGTGCTCGGTCATGTAGCTGCCCTTGTGCCCGGTCCTGTAGCTGCCCTTGTGTGGTCCTGTCGCTGCCCGTGTGTGCAGTCATGTAGCTGCCCTTGGTCCCGGTCCTGTAGCTGCCCTTGTGTCCGGTCCTGTAACTGCCCTTGTGTGTGGTCCTGTAGCTGCTCGTTCTGGTCATATAGCTGTCCTTGTGTGTGGTCATGTAGCTTCCCTTGTGTGTAGTCCTGTAGCTGCCCTTGTGTGCAATCCTGTAGCTGCTCTTGTTCTGGTCCTGTAGCTGCCCTTGTGTGCGGTCATGTAGCTGCCCTTGTGTGCGGTCCTGTAGCTGCCCTTGTGTGCGGTCCTGTAGCTGCCTTGTGCTCGGTCATGTAGCTGCCCTTGTGCCCGGTCCTGTAGCTGCCCTTGTGTGGTCCTGTCGCTGCCCGTGTGTGTAGTCATGTAGCTGCCCTTGTTCCCGGTCCTTAGCTGCCCTTGTGTGCGGTCATGTAGCTGCCCTTGTGCCCGGTCCTGTAGCTGCTCATGTGTGCAGTCATGTAGCTGCCCTTGTTCCCGGTCCTTAGCTGCCCTTGTGTCCGGTCCTGTAGCTGCCCTTGTGTGTGGTCATGTAGCTGCCCTTGTGCCGGGCTTGTAGCTGTCATTGTGTCCGATCCCAGGTTGGAGTACAAGTACTGTAAGCTGATAGAGAGCCGTGACGGGAAGGACGGCGACCTTCCCGGGGCCGACTCGTGCGGGCTGGACGAGGAGGAGGACGACGAGCACTACGACGCCATAGCCTTCAAGGAGAGCAAGGGCAAGCAGCTATTCAAGAAGATCAAATTCATGGCCAAAAAGGTAGGATATATGCACAGGGTGGACCATCACACACACACACACGCGCGACCACAATGTGCACACTTCATATGTGGTGTTATTTACCACCCCTATGTTCAAAGTGATGATTCACTTAGCATGATTTTGTATTATTATTATTATCATTATTTGTATTAGTATCGTTAGTATTTGTTTTTTTTCTTGTAATATGTAACTGTAATCTACAAGGTATCTATGAACTGTGTGTATATAAATATGGCCACTTAGATGCAGTGGTTTTTACTGTTTGACTAATACAATTCCCTAGTTGTTCTATGTATCCCTTCACATCCCCAGCATATTGCACTTTTTTTTATCTTTTCTTTTTTTACTATTTCATGCACATTGTAATCGTGTAACCCTTTTTTTTCTTTTCTTTGAAAACCTACCCCCACCCCCCAAAAAAAACCAACAACAATTTATTGAATCCAGGATTCTGCTGGCTCCTAAATACATGAACACCAGCAGTGCGGTAGCCATATTAACACGGGACCGGTAATATCTCATTCTGTACACTTGCCTGTACAATGCCAGAGCCAGAAACTGGTCGATTCTCTTAATTAAGAATTTTCCTTTTATTTAAATTTATTTTTACTTGCTGTTTTGTTGTTGTTGTTTTTTTTTTGTTGTTTTTTTTAAGCATCATTATTGCTTTCATTCACAAATTCGTTAAGCTGGTTGACACGGTTTGTTTGAACTTGGCTGGTTGTTTGATTAATGTTATTTTGCATGTATGTGTTGTAGGAAGAGTTCGCTGATTTTGACATGAGTAACGAAACGAGCGTGTTCCTTAAGTAAATGGTCACCCTCCCCCTCGCCTTCGGGAGACCGCATTCAGTAAGCAGCATCCATTACTAAACCTCTGGCTGAAGCCACTCACGTATGCTGGTTATAGGAATCGCTCTTAAATCACACAGGAGCCACTCACCTATTCAAGGGACGCCCATTTTGATTAAATGTGTGTGGGAGAATAGCGGATCTATTTATACCGTGGGCAGAGCTAAGGTAACGATCCAGTTGGTTAAAAGATAGGTCATGTACATTTCTAATCTATAATATAATGGGGTTTTTTAATACCCACCGGGTAATTCAAAGTTTTCAACATTTTCTCGATAGTACAAAGACGGTGAGAGGGAAGGGAGTTGGTGGGTGGGTGGATAGATGAATGGTGATGTTGTGCTGTGTCAGCAGTGAAGGCGATATTCACAGTGATGGAGAAAGTGGGTCGGGGGGGGGTGTAAGTAATGTACAACTTTATGGCTTCACCCTATCAGCCCTAAATAGATTTCAATTGTTAAGTCTCTGGAGTCCTGATTAATTGTTGAAAAAAATCTAAATACGTGATGTTAATCCAATTAAATTGACATATCTCAAAATCAAGTATTACCAGTTTTTTATGAAAGTAAATTGATTTGTCTTTCAAATGGTACCAAATTTACCCACTGCTTATGAGATATGATATGAGATATGGCGGGTGCATTCAGGCGCTTCCGCACTGTAAGCGCCTGAAATGTGGGGTGCACTTGGGTGCTTCTGGCCTTAAAGGGTTAATAAAATGTTGATGTAACACAAACTGTCATGTTCTGTAATAAAATGTTGATGTGTACAACTGAAGTGTGGGGGGGGGGGGGGGTGAAGAGCGGAAATAGTACTCTTTGTATGACTGAAAATGTTGAAAACTTGAGATGACCCTTTAGGTTTATTGTAGTAGTGGCGCCTCCAGTGGTAGATGGTTATTCATTCTGAAAGAATTGGATAAGTTCATCAAAAGAATTTCAATGTAGATCTGATGTAGTATTTTGCTTGTATGCACTGCCTCCATGTGCATATGCTTTATTGGAACCCACGCTTTCAAATCTAGCTAACGCTCAGTTGTTTTTATATCCACTTTTTCCACTACTTATCATTGCACTAGATGGTCTAGCGATACACGGTCCGTTTCCTACGTGGGAGGTCACTTCTTAGTTCGGGGTCAAGATAATGATACGGGCTAGAATATTGTATCCGGGTGCTGATGGCCTAGTATATCAAGGGTACAGCACTATGAAGGCACCAGTCATGCGCATTGCCACAAGTCGATGCCAGTCCTCATATTGTATTAAATTGTTTCTGGGACATAACTTTCACAATCAATCAATCAATCAATTAACTTATTAACAATGTATGTTTGAAGAAGTGTATTCTGATTTAGCATTAATGATAATTTTCTGACATGAGCTATGCATTTGGAACCGAGCAGGGGTATGTGTCATCGCAAGGTAACTGCCAAAATTATATAATGTGATGTGGGGAAAAAATATATATAGACTTTATGATGGTGTCCTCAAATGTTGTTAGGATTTCAAAGCCCAAATCACTCATTTCTATCATAATGTTCCATTCATTAAACTGCACCCCTTTCCATCCCACGATATGCATTTGCTTGTGCGTGTTTAGACTTCCGTTGTCTCCTTTAAACAAATTTATTTTCTGCCCCTGGTTCATGTAGTGTACCGTGGTCCTTTATTTGGATGCAGTGTTCTACTTTTGACATGACACGCACTGACCCGGTGACTGCTGTGAGCACTAAGGCGTCCATTGTTTGATATCTTGCGCCTTCTTAGTGAAATAATTAGATGCTTTACGAAAATACTGGATGCGCTGGCCAAATTAATAAGAGCGCTGCCTGGCTTCTCAAGTGGGAGGTCCAGCTAAGTCAAAGCAATGACTTGCAAAATTGATAATTGTCACTACCTAGCTTTGCACTCAGCATTTTTAGGATACGGCAAGGACTGGTTTGGTCATATAGGGTCATATTGCCGGTAGCCTGGTATTCTAGTGAGGCAGCATTATAAAGCCACAATGAGTGCACACTGTCACAAGTCGGTTGATGACATTAGCTGTTGCTAGGACCTAAAACCCCAAGAAACAAAGATAACTAATGGAGAACATGCAGTGACCTGCGGTGAGAGCGTGATACTGTGTGTTGTTTAGTAGATGTAGACAATAGAACCATCCAGGGTTTAAATTCATTATACATGATTTTGTATTTGAGTTTCAACCACAATTGTAACACTTTGAGATATTAAAAAATGTTCATTATTCTTAAATAATAAACCGCTAAATGATGGTTTTGACCTACTGAAAAGGTGACTTTCAGTGAACAACAGAAACCCTTGATTACTGTATTATTTAGTTAACATGTAAATAACCCATCGTAGCCTACTCTTTGCGTTATTTTTATGTCAAGAATACAATAATTGCTATATACTTATTGAGACTATTTAGGTTTGGAATTCAAATAATCTAAGTGCCTGATCAACCCCCGCCTCTCATAGGAGATAAATAAGTCATTTGTAATTATTAAATATTAGGAGAAATTCTAGAAATTGTCACCGTCCAAATGCTAGTGTCACCCACTCCATCTGCAGCGCCACCTGGTGTGTCACCTGGTTCCCTTTCAGTGACTCCCGCCCAGCGCTTTACCTCCGCAGTTCTCCGTAGCCTCTCCCACCGAGCTCCTCCCTGGCATGACTTTATGTATCGTGCAGCGTTCGAAATAAGAGCTTGTCCAGGACAAGTACAAATTCAGACGGACAAGTGAAAATCACAATAGACTTTTCCAGTGGACATAAATGTATATATATAACATATATATAAGACAGTGTTCGAAATCTTGTCCGGGACAAGTAAAAATCACATCACACTTATCGGGACAAGTGAACATATTTGCATATTTCTATCACTGTAGTGGACCACCTCGGCACGTAAGAATTTGCCACACTCTGGCGCCCAAAGTTGACAAAGATGTCTCTCCTAAGTTGAGAGCCTGACACGCACGCAGTCCAAGTGGACCTTAAATATGGCCACCATTCTGTTGGCAACACCAGTTCTCTTCTGATCACCAAAGTTAAACCGGACGCGGTGGCCGAATCGGTAGAGCGCATGCTTCCCGTGTGTAAGGTCGAGAGTTCAATTCCTGGTCGAGTCAAACAAACAACTTACAAAATTTATACTTGTTTCTACCTAGACTGGCACTCTGCATTACTAGGATAGGACAAGGACAGGATAATGTCGCTGAGTGGGAAATCGGGTCATGGTGCCGGCAGCCTGGTCTCCCTTTGGAGCAGCACTATAAAGATGACATGATTATCCACTGTCACACATCGGTAACTGTCCTGATATGACCTTAAATGTTGCCAGGACGTAACTCCAACAAACAAACTAAAGTTAAAGCTATGTTGAGCTTCGTTAGCGCTATGATGGGTAACTATCAGGAAATGTGAGGTGCCATAGACATTCTGACTGGTACAGGGTTATAGCTTATCAAGTCAGTATTTTAGAAATAATGAGGCTGACTCAAAACGAACCCAACCCATGACTACCCAACATTCGCGCACAACACACACACATACCTACACACACTGTCATTCCAGCTTTGTTTTGTGAGTTACAGTTAGCTGTCAATTGACTAAGATTTAGCCACTTCAAAATTGCACCAGAGAGTATTTTTCTCTGTCATTTGACACGGATCTAACCATTTCGGAATTTCGTGTGAATTTCAATGTGGGCATGTGAATGTGGTTAAAGCTGCATAGTCCGATGAAAACATCAAATTTTCAAAACCAATGCAGTTATATAGATTTAATTTTACATATCTAACTTAGATACTGATACATTTATCAAACATGCTGCCACATAGAATGGAATACTGGGGCAATTTAATAGAACCTGTTAATGCAGAACCCTATGGTGTCAGATCTTTGGCATGCTTGCCAAAATTAATTTTGCATGTGTGCACTTCAAATATTCCAAAAGTTAGCCATTTAAAATAAAAGTTTCTTCAAGCTAAACGTAAAGTAGATTATAACAATCAATCTAATGTGTTTATCTCAGAAAATGACAGAAATTCAAAACCATCAGACTATGCAACTTTAACAAGACTCATAGAATAAATACCACTGGGCTTTCCCCATGAATATGGTCCTTGCTGCTGACAGTGTTAAACCATAATCAATCAATAAATCAAGCACACATACATTTGCACTGAACACACTCGCCAGTACATTCCTTTTTTGGTATTGCCCTACACGTAGCTTTTCAGGGCCTCCTGCTCTGTTGACAGCGTCTTGTTGACACACCTGATACTCGTGCCTTCCTAGTAACCAAGGTGCCCTCTCTTTCTCTTCATTCCTTCCGCTCCCTCGTGGATTAGGTTGCCAATGCTAAGGTATATACTGGTTAATGTTGTGCGCCACTCCGCAGCCGCTAGGATTCGTCATCAGAGGGTGTGTGGGGGGGGGGGGGGAGGGTAGGGGAGGGGTTTCTGCTTCTACTATGTGCATATTGCTAGTATTGATGTTGCTGTACAGAATGAGTTTGTAGACAAATGCAAATTAATGCTGACACAGGTTAGTTTACTAAATGTTGTATAATGTTGGGTACAGTTCTGAACAGGAATATAGGGAATCATGAATGGGTTCTGTTGTTGACAATACTTGCATCACGTGATATAGGAATGAAGCGTTGAAATCTGGCAATGGAAGGATGCATGCGCCCCCTCGTAATGCATTGCGTAATTATAGACACGTCTTCTAAATATAGTTGCCAGGACGTAAAACTCCAACACCCAACCAATCTATATCTAGCAACAAGACAAGTATTAAACTAGTTCGATATTGTCATTTGGGGTCAGCTTGTAAACAATTTTGGAATGTAATGGTGTTTATTTAAATATATTAATTGGAAAATTGTACGACCAAATCACAGACATAACGAGGGCTAGATAATGTTTTCGTAACATTCTTGGAAAATGTGTCATTGGAGGAACAGTTAAATGAAGTGAAAACAGTTTGTACTTTGAAAAGTTGTTGAACTTGACACGTGTTCGCCCATCACAGGAAAACTGAAAATACTAATATATATTATATACGTAAACATATTATGCACATATATATAATATAATTATATGGTTATTTTGTTCAGTATATATAATATTATGTATTAAAAAATACACGAGCACCGAATAAGCCCTACTTGGACATATCCATTTTCCTGTGTAAATATAGATTTTTCGTTCAATTATCAAACAAAAGCACTGTAAATATAATGAACATTAAAATGTTGCATTGCAGGACGCGGACGACCCATTTGAAAGCATTCAGCTGACGATGAAGGACAACCTTCTCGCCTGATGAGCAGTGCTTCCCCCTACTGGAGGATCCCTCACCCCTCTTTCTCCTGCCACTTACGCCCCCGCTGGTTGGCGGTCTCCCGTCCGTGTGGCGTATTGCCTCTTGCCTGCCCCTTGGTAAATGGCCAGCTGCCACTTTGAACGGACCCGTTTCAACGCGCCGCCCTCGTCCCGCCACCACAGCAGCTCGGGTGGAGTTGGGGAAACTGTTGAGTGTCCAATGCCGCGACGGCGGGACTGGGGCTTGGTGTGTTTAAATGACGCCAGGTGGCGAACCTACTGCTGCGTAATGCCCGTCGTTTATGGAATGGATTGTGCCTAGTGACGTTCTCACAGTTCTAGAGAAAAGTGGAAGATGGACTTTGCTGTCTCATTACGTCATGGCATCGATTCGACTGTGTGTATGTATATGCCGACCCACTGAAAAAGTCCCGAAATATATATATATTGATATTTTTATAGCGAATATGTGATGAAAAGCAACTCGTAGCTACACACACACAGACACAAAAAGTTTCGTTTAATCTATCGATTAAAAAATATATCTAATATGTCACATTTCATGTGAGCATGTTGAAGCTATGTACGTACGTTCATCTGATCAGAGATTTCTACCCGTTATGTAAATACCTTACTTACATGACGGATAACTTACACAGACAGTGGCTGTTTAAAATTGAAGACTGTTTTGTTTAAGATGCACACAGAACCAGGGGTGGTAAATGAACATTCTCTCTGATTATTTAGAATCCAGAATCATTCCTTGTATAGATAGATGTAACTTATTCTACTTTTGTAGCCATTCCTTTTTTTCTTTCTTTTCTTTTTTGATCGCTTCCCAGCATTCCCACTGGTACAGATCTGCTTCGGTGCAGCCTATCTATCTCTGTATCCAAATGATATTCCATGACGCCCCTTGGCTACTTTACTCCCTGGCCTAATTCCCGCAGTTGTCAGGGGGAAATAAACACAAAAAGAAATCCTAAGGTCATATGTCCCTATGGTAAAGTAGCTGTGTTCAGGATATTTGACTATTTAGATTAATAAATTATTACTGATGGATTCTCTCTGAATATTGCCAATGAATGGTGATAATAGCACGAAAACTATTGAGACGCGGTGTGTTTTTAAAAAGAACAACACATTTTTAAAAGATTATTTTTGTGCCAGTGATTGCGGATAAATAAGTTCTTTGGTATGCTTCCGTTTTTAAATCTCTATAAAATTTGTTTACATACACCTGGGAGTCTTTAATAGATGTGTAATACAGTTATAATTCATGTTTAATTGTACTGTGTGTTTGAATTTAATATATATTTCAGCGATTAAATAGAAACGCTAATTTGAGGGAAATCCATATTGTTAACTGACAGTACCTGTTGAACATTAGCATTGCTGTTGTGTTTTCAGTGTATGGTCGGGTGGTTGTTTTTTTTTTGTGGGATGGGGGGGGGGGGGGTATTGGACTTTCACACCTAGAAAGAATAATTATGTTTAGAATCTGATGTAGCATGTATTACCAGATGTAAGAAGCTTTATTCCATGCAGTTCGGTTAAGAATTGTCTAAGCTGTATGAAGGTATCTTTATACTTCTTTTAACTTGCTTGTACTCCCGACGCTTATTCGTTGTAATATGGTGGAGTGGTTGAGGTGTGAGCAACAGAGTAACCAATGGACCTGATTCACTCAAAGAATGCGAAAATGAGCTCACAAAACAGCTGAAGAATGGTACAGTAACGTGACCAATTACTGCTTGCACTGCCTTTTACATCGCATTAAACCCTTGCTGTTTGAATGTGCTACTTATGTACATGGTTGCTGTAATTATTCAGTGGGGTGGTTTGTGTGTGGTTTTTATCGGTATATTCCATTTGATAACGCTAGGTATGGTTTTTTGTGGATTTTTTTTTTTTACATTATTTGAATAAGCAGAGGAAATTCCAAACGTGGACAATAGGTCTTCCCCATTCCACTGCGCCTTGCCCTATCCTAGTAATGCCGAGCGCCAGGCTAGGTATTGACAAGTATACATTTTTAAGTCATTGGTTTGACTCGGACAGGGGTTCGAACCCGCGAGGTTCAAAACCCAGGACCTACCAGAACGGGAGGCGGACGCTCAACTCACTCGGTCATCGCGTCTGGTTAAGGAATAATTCTGAACCATGCTATCTGCTACAATAAACTATATTAAATGCTATTTTTAGTGGTAATTACCTTTCCTTTAGTTAATTGTAGGACACAACCACCATCCTTTCCCCCAGCGCATGTTTAGTTTAATTTATGCATAGTGGCATTGTGTATGAGACGAAGTCGGCAAAGGTGGCCACGTGTCAATGACGTCTGTTGAACAGGCGTACAGTGTCAGGTCGATAACCCGTTACACAGGCAGCCATTGCACCACGAGGCGATGCATTGTGGGATGGGAGAGGGCAGTGGTCATGTAGCAAGTTACAACATTGTGCGATACATTGTTTTATTTGTATTTGTTTATTATCAATAACCTCTTCTAACCCATGTCGACTAGTCCAAAGGGGCGGGTGAGTGGATTGTTGTGCCAGTTTTGGAGAATGAACAATCGCTGAGTGAAACCCAAAGTCCGTCTGCATCCTACCTTGTAGTCGGCTCCACGAAACCGTATCGGCGAAAAAGCGGTGCGAGTTTTTGAGCGGAAAAGATTTGAGGCAGTATTGTGTTTTTAAATTGATTAGATATATATATTAGAATAAACAAGGAAGGGGTGAATTTTCTGTCTGAATCCCTGCGTGGGTGTGTGGACATATTGTGTGAAAGTGTTGTCAATAGTTATGACACTTAAATAGCAGTTTCAACATGACTTGCCCTATGGGCTTGTTTTTTATTTTCCCCTATCTCTTTTTTACTCGTATGTCAACAAGAGCCATGTAGGCTGTGGGTAGAAAAGAATTAGCAGGTGACCCAACAAACCAGATCACATATATACCTACACAATTCTGTAATCTCACTAAGCGGTCCAAATCCTTACTGTAAAAGTCAAATGCATTTATATCTTGTCCCAACCTTCTTTTTTTTTTAGATTAACGTGTAGCCACAGCGTGAAAGTGTTGGGTCGCCTGTATGTGTAAGAAATCAATTGTGTGAATTAGTCTAGGGAAGGTGTGACCATTATTTCAGGGTAACAGTCCGTTGAAGATTTACACTGAATCATATAAATGAATATAATATATAATCATTTGGTCTCGTACTGTTCTAAACTACAGACCAGGGCCGCGTTCAGGGTCCGTCTCGGAGGGGCCCGTGACATCACGGTAGTCTGAACCACAAAGGCAGTTTCTTGTCTCGAAAATGGCCACCCCCATAGGCGGTGGCCATTTGCAATCGAAATGCTGCGCTCTGATTGGATGAAACCACTGCATGCGGTGGCCATTTTCGAGGTGCTTTTTGTCTCCTACCTGAAAAGGGAGGCGTCGCCGAGACGGACCCTGAACGCAAATAGACCAAAAAGCATCGCCGAGACGTCACCGAGGCGCCTCCGAGACGGACCCTGAACGTAGCCCAGATTTGACCTCCGAGCATCAATTATTCCGCTATTTACTTCCATGTACATGAATTAGTTTTTTTACTACAAAGCACTTACATTGGAAGATGTACATAACTTGACTAATCAAAACTGATACCTAGAGGGTTTAGTTCAGATTGATCTTGAGCAATCTGGTAATAAACGAAGAGAAGTTGGGCTTTTGTATTATCCTACTTTTTTCCCCTTCAATACCTGTCAGGTACTATGTTTTGGCTGTGAAGACTACGGCTTTACACGTAAAATTACAACTACGGCCATAGGTCAGCAAACCATATGGTTTTCAGCATATATCCAAGTAGAGGCTTTGCTTCCTGGAATAACTAAGGATTGCCAAAGACTCGGGTGGAGATTATTTCCACATTGGCTATCACTATGATAGCTGGCCGCCATCTTGAATTTCAAAATGACCCCTCAAGTACTATGTTCGGGCGTAAAGACTACAGTTTTCACAATCTTAGACTACTGTTTTCGTTCTTGGGGGTTGACACCTATGCTTGAGGATGTTTTTAAATATGAATCCAAGACGGAACATTAACTGGTTATTGTAAGGTCGTGTTTATTGTGACTAGGTCAGATTTGCATCATGTGAGGCTTTTTGTGTGTGGAAATGTGTAATAAAACACTTTAAACTACTCTACCGGAAGTCAGCCTCGTTACGACAGCACATGGTGCCCATACGCTATAAACAACACCACCACCACCCATGCCTTACAGTTTACAGCATCCATCTGTCAGGTGTTTGTTCAACCCGTGCCCAACCTGTTCGTGTATGTATGTACCTCGGGTTATATTTGTATATATATATTTGAATATTAAGGGTATATTGTGGTAACAGATTGTGGCAAGATAACCAAACAAACTTGTTGTGATATTCGTTCCCTAGAGGCGTGTATTCATGTTTGAAGTGAATGTGGACATGTTGGTAATAAACCTGCTGCGTTCTCGTCGGGACATTTTAGGGTAGCGGGAATGCAGTAGTGGCGAGGGTACTTTGAAGGACTTACCATAATCAGGGATGAAAGATCTCCGCGATTCCGCGGATTTCCGAGATTTTTCACTCCCGCAGCACCATCAGTGTATACTAATATGTGGTGTGAAGACCGCAGCACTATCAGTGTACACTATTAGTATTAATAAATGCTGCAAGCACCGCAGCACTATCAGCGTACACTACTAATCCATGCTTCAAATGGTGCAGCACTATCAGCATATACCAATATATATGTAACCTGACTTCCGGCGTTTTTCCGCGATTCCCTGACAATGCTAAACCTATGGGAGAATATCAGCATTTCCGCTTTTTTTCCCAGAGACCACTTTCATCCCTGCATAATGAAGTGGACATAGGGTGGGATATGTATGGTTTACCGTTACAGCACTGATTGAAAGCAATGCTCCAAAGTGACGGAACAGCTGAATTGTGAGTGACTCGTAGCGGTAAGAATTTACAACATAGCGGATCGCTACGCTAAAGCGGTCTGGCGACCATTCTGTACTGTCAAAATGGTAGCGATGTGAAATCGAACCCATTCCAAACATGTGTGTGTGTTGGGGGGGGGGGCGTGTATATAAAAGTGAGGTTCGTGGTTCATCTGTAACTGCCGACGGCCCAAGTACAAGTGTCGTGTCCGCGATATTTTTCCCAACAACTTTCTATTGCAGCCCTTTGAGGTTGACCGACTGGGCTCGATAATACTTTTAAACCTCCGAGCCAGAAAGTGGTTAGGGTCAGAGTGTGGGTAGTGGGATAAGTAGTTTAATTGAAAGGTTGCCAACTACCAACATTTGGTGTTGGATGTCTGGACCGTCTTGTTGGCCCAGTTCTGACGGTTAGTTTAGCACAAGACTTTTCAAATCGTCTGACTCTTGCCAATAGGTGGTCGGCAGAGCAGAATGGCAGAGAGCCTACGTGGATTTAATAACAGCCAATCGCCCATTGAAACCCCCCAGTTTTTAACCCAGTCACCAAAGCTGAGCCTCGTCAGTACTTGTGTATAACCTTAGCCTACCAAGCCAGCAGTAAAACCCACCATTACACCTGTCCCCTGTTTTTGTCTCCGTGGCTACTCAATTGAGTTAGGTTTGTTATTGTGATAATGCGGACTGCCAAGCAGTGGTACAAATAGGGTACATCACAATACTTTATTCACGCGAACAAACCGGAAACGAGACTCACGAGTCAATGGAGAAAATGGTGTTAAAACTGGTATTGATTGCAGCGCTGATTTTTATCGGATGTTAAAATCTTGTACTTAGATAGAAGATTGTCATAATTTTAGGTTTAGGTAGCACCACTACAGTTTAAAGGAATCACTAAATTGGGTATAATCAAGTTTGCAACAGCAAAATTGTTATTGAAGACAATGTAGTTAAATTAAATATTATTTCGATGGGCATGGCCTGTGTTTTGGTTAGTTGTGTAGCAATTGTCTACCGCTCTCCGTCGCCTCTTGTGTATTTATCAATACAGATATCCCCGGTTCTGCTGGTCCCTCAGCTATGACATCGCTTGTGGGGTCGCAACTTCATTTTGAGTGGCCGGGATGGGAGGGGGGGGGCGGAGAGAAAGGTGGTGAAATCACATCTACAAAATGGTATTGTATCTAAGGTAAATTATTTTTTAGGGTAATTTCACTGCAATCTACATTAGAAACAAATCAAGTTTGGTCATTAGGATGCATGTGTTTATGGGTGCAAAGCCAGTTTAATTTATACGGTCTATTGTGAAGGATATGGTTGGAAGTGCCATCAACCCCAACTTCTGGTGTGTATGCTGAAGTTGCGACAGCATGTGGGGGTCGTAGCTTCAGTCATTCCTGGGGGAACTAGCGGAACTCTGGATATCCTTATAGAGGGAGTGCATGTGACGTCATCACTCAGTGGTCAGAGGTCAGCAACCAGCCATCTTGGATTATGGGCACCCTTGCCTAGCCCTGTTGTCAATGTATGCTGATGCAGTAACATCATTTTCCTTGTGTTCTGAGCTGTTCTGGGCAGTTTACATCCAATGCGTTTACTTTCAGCACTTTAACAACAACTTATGAGGTCAAACTGCTCAAAACAGTGACAAAAAACCAACAAATAGGTAAGTAATCACAATGTAGACAGGTGCAAGCCTTCTGTATGTAATCCAATATGGCCAACGAAAGTTGCGTCATGACGTCATTACACCCCCTCTATTCATTAATACATCTTATAAGCGAGGTAAACAAACGAATGTGCCAGAAGCCTCGCTTTCGATTACGAGTGAATAAGGTCTGAAGGGCGAGGGTGAGTAGGGCACTTTCCTCCAATAAGGCTTATAGAGTTTTCAGCCAACAAGGCATAGACTATTGACACAATCATACTCACCCCCCCCCCCCCCCCCCTTCAACCGGACGAAACACTTGGATGTCCCCCAAAGCTACACTGGCCGTGCTACGTTTATTGTCGTTATTCGAGGCTGTTGTAGATTTGTGCAGATGAAAAATAAATTGCTGGAATTTTTTTTAATTTTGTTAGAGTTTTCTTTCATGTACTATATAAAATTGTAAGAATTCTTGTTCTTTCGGTATTTCGGATAACGAATACAATAAAATGCCCTAACATTTAATTCACTACAAAGTTATCACCAACCATAAGAGAACTACCATACGAAGAAGGTCTCAGGATTCTCAACCTACCCAGCTTATACTACCGAAGGGCCAGGGGAGACATAATAGAAACATTCAAACACATCACTAGAAGATATGCGGTTGATGCTAGATTCCTGAAGCTGGAAAACTAAAACTAGAGGTCATCGATACAAGCTGAAGAAGGAAAGCAATAAAACCAGTAAAACAGCTATTCTTCAGTAACAGGATAGTAAATGCCTGGAATGCACTGCCTGAACATGCCATAGAAGTGCCTTCCGTCAACGCCTTCAAAGGCAGACTGGATAGGCATTGGAGGGGGCTGCAATATTGCATACATCTGGTACATAGAGTTTAATCCTAGTAAATCAAATATCGACCTTATACAGGCTTATAAGCCTAACAGGAGCGGATGAGTATGCCTTTATTTCATTCAACATCCCATCCAATATGATGTTTCTCTTTACCAACAAAATATTAATTTAGAAAAAAGAGCAACATCTACAGGCATTTAATAAATCTATTGCATATTTATTTCAGGCACTTCAGAACACCTTTATCACGCAATGGATTGTTCATATACATTTGTGATTATGGGACGCTGTGGCTGGAGGTGCGTTTGAGCACTGGCTGAGTAAATTCAAGGTTTCAGATGTTACCCCAACACATTTCTGATTACAATATTAAGTTAATAAGAAAGCTGCCATATTTTGTAAATGTAGCAGAAAGTCACGAGATTTCGGAAATCATATCTACCAGAAATTAATTTTCACGTTTATTCTGGAAAATGACTACAACGATATTGATCCAACTAAGGAAGACAGTGTAGAGTACTTGAGACTTAGTATATCAACTCACCCAACTCGTGTATATTTAATTTCATTTAATTTTTTTTCTCTGGGGTCAGATTCCCATAAGGTAAAATATGTAATGATGATAATGTGTAGCACATAGGAGAATAGGATTCTATAAATTATCACATGTATTCAGATCGTGACTTACAAATAATAATTGATTGCAAACTGCTGTCGAATAGTATTAGTGCCATATGGAGTCATTACAATATAGATGCATAGAAAACAACTCGATACATGTACAATAAAACTAAAAGAGAACTTTCTAATAGGAAGGATTGTTTCAAAATGAACTTTGGCTATAACAAAAACAAACAACAAAAAGCAACATTTAAGTAACTGATATAGAAGAGATATGATGTATTGTCTTTCTCGGTAGTATAGGTCGTACCATCTCGCTTAAATATTCAGGGATAGAACATTTCGGAAGACAAATCGACACCAACCTTGTTCTATCACAATTTTGGGATCAGGAGACCTTTAACAAAGCTATCTCTAATTGATTTAGTAAATATAAAAAGCTTAAACGGTAATTTTCTTTAATTTGTTTAATTCGGTCAGCCATGCCGGTTAATGTTGACAGCGATCATGACGTATGTAGCTGGAAAGGGAACTATAATATACCCATAATGGATTATAGAGTGCATATATAACAAAGGGCTCTTCAAATAAACTGATACAATTCTGGAGCACGTGGTATCCTTTTGAGAATTGTCAAATATTGGCGCTTCCCGGAAATTATCTTCAACGCCAAATTATCTAGACGAAGTTTAAAGTACCATTGTCACCCACATGTCAAAGTAGAAAACCTGTAAATCTGAAACGCGGGGCAACCGACCACAATTCACCCGATCCAGATACCGCCACAGGGATTACCGTAAATGCTGTAATGGAAAGTTGTGGCCCTTATCAGGGTAGAAATAACTGCTACAATAATGGCCATTATTCAGTGAAATAACGGCAAGTTGAGCACATTAATAACACGTTACATTATCAGGGCTGCAAGACCAGAAATCTAATAATGTATTATTAGCATAATCTGTTACTAAGTAAATGATACCTAAATTTCACTTTATTTGTTCGAATAATTGGAAGCAAATAGCACAAAGGAACAAATGCGAAAACGCACGAAAGAAAGGAAAGTAATAGTTAATTGATATTTATAGATAATACTAGTGTACAAAAAATGCATTAGATAAGTTTGTTTGTGGGTTTAAAAAAAAACTATTTATCTGACTATTGGAGAAAAATAGTTCATGTGCCCATCATTTCCTGAAATCGTGTCCTGTTAGTGAAGATATGTATTGGTTCAAATGGCGACCATTACCACATACTCTCAATGAGGGAGCCAATGTAATTAGTTTATGGAGGGCAAAAAGTGACCTAAAATAATTGTTTAACCAACGGTCACTAGGAAAAAGCCCCGCCCTCCCACAAGCATTACAAATCCTGTGGGCTGTCAAACGCGAAAACTAATGAAATTGTATCGTCAAATCAAATGTATAGCCATTGGAACTTTATTTATTAAAAAAATAAATCCAAATTAAACATACACATACCTATCAGGACGTGTAAAAGAGAACCTACATTATCCATTACTTTATTCATGTTGAACTTGACTGCTCAGTTCATGGTAAGTTGACAGTCTAAAATCACTGCATGCACTGCATATTTTGAACTTATATTATTGTTCACATACCCAAATGATAGATTAGTATCAAAGATCAAGATTAACAACTAAATATTATCTAAGTAGATATATTCCTGCGTAAATAATACCACGTATGCAATTAGATACATTGTTTATTTGTGTATATAGTATTGAACAACCAGTTCTGTCAGTTGCTTACGGGAATAACATCAGCTATGGGGACTTTGTACAAATATAAAGTAAAATAACTATATATATGAATATATTCAAAACACGTTAACAAAGGTGAAAGCTGGGAAGACTGACTGTTTATATAATGTTCAAACAGTGCCGAATCCATCTGTACCATTCCTCAGACAGCAAAACAAGGCTCACACCAAAACACAGTAGCCAGTTCATAACATCGAGAACAGCAGACTTATTTCGCTCACCAACAAATTTCATTTAGCAGGGAAAAGAAGGGAGGAAAAAAAAGGGGATGGGGTACAATATCCTGCTTCGTATAAAATGGGAGATGACATATATGACAAGTATGGTGTGCACAGCAGAAACCATCACTGTTCACAAAACTTGTGCCGGTGTCTCTGATAGCAGTACATCTGTTGATGCAGTTAGTCCCACATCCCACCCTCAGCTGTAGTCCATCAACTACCCGACATAAACCCAGAGTTATGTGTTCGCCCATTGTAGCCCCGTTTTAAGTACAGCTTGGTACACATCGCGTAATTAAGTATCATAGCCCACTAACTCTCAACTGGTGACTTAGAATTATGTATGTATGTATGTATGTATGTATGTATGTATGTATGCATGCATGCATGCATGCATGTATGTATGTATGTATGTATGTATGTATGTATGTATGTATGTATGTATGTATGTATGCATGTGCTTGCGGGTGATGAAAATGGGACATACTGCAGCCTAGAGCGGGACATCCGAACCACATCTGACTTTGTCATTCCGGCAGTGTGCTAAGCATTACCGCGATCCTAGGCTCTCCTGATTATCAATCCTGCACACCCCACGCCTACCTGTCTATGTGGTTACTTGCTGAGAGGTCCGGCAGACCACTACACTCGTCCCACTGGAATTGTAAGTGCTTGTAATGCGTCACAGTTACATACATACAGCATGCACTAACACATACATACACAGGGTAGGTTCAACAACCATACAGCGCGTAGCTTGTACAGGATCCTGGTCACGGCACCAGTGTCGTGGGGTGATGAAAATGGGAAATACTGCGCTAGAGCGGGACTCAAACCCACATCTCTTTGCATTCCGGGCAGTCGTGCTAACCATTACACCACCTAGGCTCCCTGATATCAACACACTCCCCACGCCTACCTGTCTATGTGGTTACTTGCCTGAGAGGTCAGTGCAGACCACTACATATGCATGCATACGTGGAAAGACTCATCCAGCAGTGAAAGTAGCATCCTTACCAATTGACTAAGTAATACCTCAGGGATGAAGGATTTCCGCGGATTTCCGGGATTTTTCAATCCTGCAGCACCATCAGCATATACTAATATGTGGTGCTGAGGCCGCAGCACTATCAGTGTACACTACTAATATTAATGAATGCTCCAAGCGCCGCAGTACTATCAGCATATACTACTAAAGTCTAATACATGCTTCAAACGGTGCAGCACTATCAGCATATACCAATATATAGGAAACCTGACTTCCAGGAATTTTCCGCGATTCCCTAACAATGGTAAACCTATGGGAGAATATCAGCATTTCCGCTTTTTTTCCCGGAGACCACTTTCATCCCTGAAGTATTGACTAAATAATCATGGACTGCCTCCCCCCCCCCCGAAATCTGACAATTTCCTAGATTCTCTGGAAGTGTTAAGCCCATGAGAGGCTGTCATCTTTTTTTACAGAAACTTTTCATCCTTGCTTACCTCCTCAGTCTCCCCTAAGTTTGGGCAGGCCCAGCCACACCCGTCAGGACAGAATACACACAAAGCAAAGCCTGCAGCGCCCCTCCCCCCTTGAGAACCCCGCAGCGCCGCCCTTGACCACCCTCCCCTGAATATCCCGCAGCACTTCCTCTGAGCACCCCGCAGTGCTGCCCCTGATCACCCCTAACCCCCTGAGCACCCTGCAGTGCTGCCGTTGATCACCCCTAACCCCCTGAGCACCCCGCAGTGCTGCCCCTGGTCACCCCTAACCCCCTGAGCACCCTGCAGTGCCGCCCTTGATCACATTCCCCTGAGCACCCTGCAGTGCCGCCCTTGATCACATTCCCCTGAGCACCCTGCAGTGCCGCCCTTGATCACATTCCCCTGAACACCCCGCAGTGCTGCCCCTGATCACTCTCTCCTGAGCACTCCGCAGTGCCGCCCCATATCATTCTCCCCTGAGCACCCGATATCAGCCTCCCCTGAGCATTCCGCAGTGCTGCCCCATATCACTCTCCCCTGATCACCTTCTTCCCATGAGCACCCCGCGGTGTCACCCCTGATCACTTGAGTACCCTCCTCCGAGCAATCCACAGCGCCACCCCCACTATGTGCCACCACGCGGCTACTTGTCGTAAAGCCGCCTCTGAATGGTGTACTTGGTCTTGAGGCTGTTGCGCACCGAGACGTCGGCCAGATGCTGCACAACACGGTCCAAGTTCCCACCCGACTCGGCGGCCACCGTCGGGGTCGACACCAGGGTCGGTGTCCGCTTCCGGAGATTATAGCGCCTCGTAGGGGAGGAAACGTCCTACAGTTGAGGAATCAAACCCACTTTTTAATTCAATTCAAATTTGTTTATATTATTTCTTTTTATTATTTATACGAGATGGCTTAAAGTTGCATACCCTGATAATTTTAAGTTTCTACGATATTTTACGCTTTCGTCGGACTATGCAGCTTAAACTAATTTCAATCGCGGACAATTGGTCTTCCTCAATCCACTTCTCCTTGCCCTATCCTAGTAATGCTGAACACCAGGTTAGGTAGCGACAAGTATATATTTCTGTCATTATGTTTGACTCAACCATAATGGGTCCGAATTCTGAAAGATGCAGTAACACGACAAATACAACTTTACATATTCACAAATATCATGACTGAATATGACTTCATAATTGGTACACTTTGAAAAAAGCTAGGGTCCAATCAAGACTAAGGGCCACTGTGATTAAGGTCTATTCGGATCATTCAGTCCTAATGACTATTCTCAGTTGATAGACCGACATCGGGTAGGAATGCTAAATCCAGTAAATGCACAGATCACTTATTATAAAGAATGGTTATAAACGTAGTAATTCCATGCAATAGAGGTCCCCAAGGGAAACATTACAAAGCTTACTTTGACGAACTAACTGAATTTAAAGTTAAAGTTTTGACCATGTCTTATAATCTATGTAATTCTACATTATCCTTTCCCAACCCGATGTCACAGAATGGGCTATTTGAGCAGGTAGGGACAGATCTGCCCCTGCCACATTGTATCTAAGTGAAATGCAGTTACTATTTTCTAGAATATGAATATTTTGTTAAGATGTAGCGAATGTGAGAAATGCATGCTTAAATCAGGTGTCCAGGGGCCGTATGCATGACGCGGGGGTAGTGCCCTACCTCTCCGGGTAGCGGGGATATCCAGGGTAGTGTCGAAAAGTCGGTATGCATGTGAGCAGGGTAGGCCAACCCCGGGGGGATAAAGGTCGGGTAAGCTACCCCTACTACGTAGCAGGTATAAGGGTGGGGGTAGGGACCGACTCGGGCCAAATCTATTGAATGCGATCATATTTAACAGAATTACATACCCAATAAGTGAAATTTTATCAATTTAACCCTAAATTCGAACCGTTATTAAGGCCACCGCCGCATTGGCCGCGATATTAATAGTGTCGAATCGACGAATGTAAAGTAAACAAATCGCCGCCGCCGCGACATCCATACTGTCCGCCGCCGCCGCCGAATCGGCGGCTATATATTAGGCCCAAATCTACTGAATGCGATCATATTTAACAGAAATACATACTCAAATCGTGAAATTTCATTAAATTAACCCTAAATTCGAACCGTTATTAAGGCTACCGCCGCATTGGCGGCGATATTAATAGTGTCGAATCGACGAATGTAAAGTAAACAAATCGCCGCCGCCGCCGCGACGTCGATATCCATACAGTATGGAAAGCGACGTCGATGCGATCATTTACTTTACGTTCGTCGATTCGAAAATATAAATATTAATATCGCCGCCAATGCGGCGGTAGCCTTAATAACGCTTCGGACTTAGGGTTAAATTGATAAAATTTCACTTATTGCATATGTAATTCTGTTAAATATGATCGCATTCAATAGATTTGAGCCTAATATACACAGAGGGATTTCCCCAATCTATAAATAACCACAAGTATAGCTACCTCCTCGCCGATTTAGCTCCATGCATAGCCCGTGACCCATTTCTAACCCCCGGAGGTAGCTACCCCAAACTCGGTCCTTACCCCCGGGGGCGATAACTTACTCGTCATGCATACGGACCCAGATCTTTAAGCGTTGAAATGGTTGGATTGTGATCGATCTTTGGTTAAGAATATCGACCTTTGCGGCAGGCCCTGGACCTATCTTAATGAAGCTGAAAACAAGTGGACTAAATTTTAAACTTAAGAAGCAGACGGGATCAGGCTGAATGGCCGAATGAGTTGAGGGTCAATCTCCTGTTTTGGGAGATCAGGGGATCCAAACCCATGGTATCGTGGATTCGAACCTTGGTCGAGTCTATACTTGTCGCTTCCTAACCAGGCACTCGGCATTATTAGGATAGGGCAAGGACTGGTTGGCTCAGTGTCAGGATAATGTGACTGAGTGGGATATCAAGTCATGGTGCTGACGGCCTGATCTCCCAGTGGGGCAGCACTATAAAGTCACCATGAGTGCGCACTGTCACAAGTCGGTACCCATCCTGATGACCTTAGATGTTGCCAGGAAGCAGACGAACCGGAAATGAGGAATTACATATTGATTTATTTGTTTGTTTGCTTGTTGGTGTTTTACATCCTGGTAACATCCAAGTTCATACCTGATGTTTGATATTTGCTTATTCTCATTTATGATTTCATTTAGGCAATCTAGGTGTACTTTTACAAAAGAATTGTTCTCATTTCGGGTTCTGCTGTATAGCCACTGACTGACTTCCTGTTTATTGTTAAGCCGACACTTACTACTGAGATATTGAAGGGCGTCTTTCTTCGTGGTGGCTGTCCCGGTTTTTTCTGTGGCGTGCTCGTCCGGGCGTCTCCGGCTCCTATCACACCTTCAGTACAGCGATTTAGAGAGTTCCACAATTATGGACGAACCACAGAGACAGCCTTCTATTCATCAATATTATAAATTGCTAAATTTGAAGTGAAAAGGTGCAAAATTAATTTTGGCATGCATGTTACAATTCTGATACCTTAGGCAAACAGGTTCAACAAAATTGACCTAGTACCAGTGCCTTGTTCTAAAGAATAAATTCTTTATTAATAACAACAAAAACAAATTAATGAGATGCTCAGCTGTTCTTAAGTCAATCCAAATAGTTCAGTTCCTTTAATTTCAATAATAGTATGTAAATTCAATATTATCAATACGAAACAGTAAATTATAAACCCACACTCAACTTCTCATGACCAGTGTAGAGATAGCAGCATCTCTTTCAAATTAATCGACTAAACGCACTAATGTTCTTTTTGGGGGGGCGGGGGGAGTCGGGGGCTAACCAGTTACAATGAACCAAATCTCTCACCTCTCTCACCCGTGTCGAAGGTGGCCGTGGAATAGTTTGGCTGGATGTTGGCGATGCCCTCTAGCGGCGAATCGTTGTGCAGACTCTCCAGGTCCCCCAGCAGGTTGGGTGTGACGTCACGACTGGCCTGCTCAGGGTGGGCACGTGGCAGGTTCTCTGCCTCACCCAGAATGGCCTCGTCAGCCTGCAGTGGGAGGGCGCTTCACCTTAGTTTCACATTAACCCTTTGGGGCTGTGAGTGCCCGAGTGCTCATGCAAGTTCCAGGCGCTTACAGCTAGGGTGCACCAGTAGTTGAATTGCATTTCTAGAAATGTTTTCCGGAAAATTTGTAGATCACATCAGAAATAAAGTTCTACCCGATTGCAGGTGCATTCAGGCGCTCCGTAGAATTAAGCTAAATAGTTATGAAAGTAGTAGGTCCTACTGACTGGCCTATGAGGACAGTCCTCAGTGTGTAGTGGAAGTCATTGAAGTCTACATTTCAGCTGCTACTTGGCGAGCATCCTCACAATGGGGCTTCCTAGACTCTTGCATTATACAGGGATGTGATTGGCCATCAGCAAAAACATTTGAAAGTCAGGCCAGGGTCGGGGGGCCCAGAGGGCAGTGCCCCGGAAGCTCATACAATTTAAACATTTTAAGAGCCTAAAAGGAGTATTTTCAGCAGGAAAACATACATTTTGTCTTTCTTTATACACAGTAACACTTAATAAAAAATAATAATCCCTTACCCCCATATTTATCACCAATTATTTTGTCAGAGGATCTGCACAAATCGCAAGACCAATTTCATTATTAAAAACTCGGAAATCCGCGGAAAGAAATCACATCCCCGCATATGAAACTACAGAGTGATCAGTGGTCTGAAAACAAAAGGCTGTAAGCTACTTTGTAATTACTTTTTATGTTGTTGAATATCTAGTTACATTTATGATATGCATATAGCCATTTCAGACTTTCCAGTAATGCCGATCCCCAGAGCCTACTCACTCTACCTGACAACCTAACAACATTTCAGCTGACTCAAACTTAAGCATTTTAGGCTGACGTTCGGCAGCACACTGGCCATTTAAACTTAACATCCCCACACCCTCTTGTCGAAATTACCGTTCAACAATTTACGGTGACTGACTGTCTAGCCCTACAATACGCTTGCTTACCTGATATGTATGGTCAGTAGTTCCAGAGTCGAAACAATCTTCAGAGTCCGACTCGTAGCCTTCAAACAAACATCTAATTGAATGAATATGTCACACACCGAGCTTTGCATTCAATGTCAAACTACATAGCACACATTTTAGGGATGAAAGTGCATGGTCTCAGGAAAAAAACGCGGAAATCAAGCCGAGATTATTACACCAATGGCGAATTTCCGTGAAAACACGGATTTCCCCCGCCCCCCCCCCTAGGATTAGCACTGTCTAGTGTCAGGGAATCTATTTTACATAACTGTAATCAATCAAATCTTGTTTGGATTTCTTGTGTTTCCTCCTTTATACGACCACTCTTTATCAGTTTGTACCGTTTTTATCAGTTTTTCCGTGTTTTAACACACAAGTACAATGTCATATACCCCGGAGCACTCAGGATCATGCAGGTCTTCTTCAAGCGCCTGTCACACCTTACCGGACTGAGTACCGGACAAAGAATTTTCTAGTCCGGTGGTGTCCGGTGACAAAATGTATCGAAATGGAGCGTAATTGGGTCAATTGCCACCGGGCAATCGGACAAGTACCATACATGTACCGGATGAGAACCAGATGGACCGACCATCAACCGGACACGTACCGGACTGTAGTTTTTTTTGTTTTTTTTAAATATTCTTGGTATATGTGTCAGCCTCACAAAAATGGGCCAATTGGTGGTTTATTTAAGATGTCGGCGTCACAATTCTTAAAGTGTAGTGTATTTCTTTGTTTTATATTAAATTACCCTAGAAACAAATAAGGTTGTTGTATTTTCTCTACCTTTACATTCAGGATAAATTTAAGGACTTTGCAACACTTCTGTCAATGCTAAACTATAAGTATGCCGATCGACGCCGACATACAATGCTCGACGCCGACAACTTCCCCCAATTGGCCTCTTTTCGTGATCCTGACTTATTATATATATATATTTTATTGACATTCTCGCCACCGGACAATTCCGGAAGCAAACCTGACACGCAACGGATGGGTTCCGGACATGAACCGGACACCAACCGGCCACACATCAGTCCGGCGGTGTCCGGTAGAAGTTTTGTGCATGTTCAAAACTTGTACCGGACACCACCGGACAGTGTCCGGTAAGGTGTGACTGGGACTTCAAGCCGATTCAGCACCGCTGTGTATGTTTTCAACAAGTGTTTACACATTTACATCCAAATTATTTTCAAGCATATCTTCTGACTACACAATTTGCACACGTAGAACAGAGTGAATGTACATGTAGAAAAAGATCAAAATATTTCCAAACACATGTTCTAACTACATCTCTAAATGATCTGTCGATTTGTACACATAACCCTAACCCTCTCACCACCGACCAACTACCACCCTTATGCGACCACATTATCTCTGCTCTCTGCAGTAAAGGGTGGTGGTTTAAGAGGGGGACCACTGTACATAGAGAAAATGCCGCTTACCTAAGGGAGTTTCATCGATGTGGTCCTTGTTGAAGAGTGGGTCATAGGCCTGTTTATTTGCATTGTTGGGGAGTGTCTGTAATGCTAGCGAATCCTCTAGTGGTGGATTTACAGCACCTGAAGACAAGGAGTGGCAAAATCTTAACGAGCAAGCAGGAACAGAGGCCGAGGCATCATCATCTAGACATCATCTCGCATACTGAATGACATCAGAAGTTATAAAACTAAGCAGTTTAGATTTACTGGATGCATACGTATGTTGTGCGATTATAGCAAAGCCATACGCCATATTAACGACAAGAAGTGTTTAACTTGTATTCTGCTATTTTCACTCAACCATCCCTTTTTAACGCATTAAAATTAAAGAGCAAGAAAGGATGGGGGATAGGGGGGAACCAGGTGGTAGGATTTCTGCAGTAAAATTATCCTAGCAAATATTTTCCATTAGATTGAGTGGTGGATTGCTGATGGTTTAATGATGTGTAAGAAGCAATGGCCATATTCACAACAAAAAGCTAGTGGTGGTTAATTACATTCATAAGCCTATGTTGAAATTCACACACAATTTCAAAATGGTCAAATCAGCATCAATTAACCGTACAAAAAATATCTTCAGCACAATTTTGAAGTAGTTCACATTTTAAAGTCGTGATATTAGATCAAATACGCCAATCTCCCATTGTATAAGCTGAAACTGCGATCCTGAATGGTGAGTTTTCAGCCTAAATCATTCATGAGGGACCAGCGGAACTCGGAATACCCATATTGACCAGGCCACAGTACCACCACACCATATGCAGAGCAGGTATAAACTGATTCGCGTGTCACTCACTAGGTGGCGGCAGCGCCAGTAAGGTCCGGGTAACTGTCCAGTGCAGGAAATATCGGTAGATACTAGCGCGGTGCCAATAGAGAGATATCGCCACGTGATATACTACAAACACACGGCGCTATGATAGCATCCTCCAGAGCTTGTCCAAAAGAACAAACAAGATGCTTCCACAAAGAGTTACCAGTCACGCCTCGTTGGTTACAGCAACCTGGACACTTACTACTCTGCAGGAGATGTTTGATCTGCTGGTTCTGCTGGGTGATCGCCTGTAGGAGGTCGTGGTTTATTTGGTTCAAATCCCGATACAACATGGACTTCACCAAGAGCAGTAAAATGCCGAGCACACTGGCCACCTTTCTGCACTTTGACAGCCGTGCGTAGACGATCTCCTGAAAATAGCGCAATATCATTTTCACCGAGTTACTGTGATGATGGAACTGCCAATGAGAAGTTACAGGTCAGACCTAAAAGGGCGGGTCATTGCCCAAAAGTCGGGCAGATCTTTCCAGTAATGCCAATTGGCATGAAACTCCCATCCCTGTATATGGGACTAAAAAGGTGGGTCATTTCCCAAAAGCCAGGAAACAGCCCAATAGAGAGAAATTCTCACCTGTGTATATAGGACTAAATAGTCGGGGTATTGCCTAAAAGTTAGGAAGCCACTGATCAGCAGGAAATTCTTATCCTTGTATATACGAATAAAGAAGCGGGTTAATTGAATCTAATTAGAACATTAAGTAAAACTGTAATGTCATCAAATCCTTCCCAATCTAAATCAGTTGACTAAACCAACATAATACAACAGAATGATGTGGAGTCGATTGAGGCGATATCACCTATGAAAATAGTGCGATAATTTATTTTAGAATGTGGGTATTCTTCAACCTGCTATAGACGGAAATCACGTGGATTTTCTTCCATGAGTTCTTCGCTGATGAGCATAACTAACCCGAACTGTAAAACGGATAGCAGAACATGGTTTTAATCCTCAGACCTCTGGGTTATGGGAAAGCCTGCTTCCACAGCACCACTCTGCTCTTATAAAGATTTACCTGAAAAGATAAATCTTAACATTGGCGGCAATGAGATGATGCAATACCTGAAGTGCGCATGAGCTGGGAACTCACGTTTTCTGTTTACGGCAACTGGTGTAAAAGTACAACGTCTGAACACTTTGACTTCTGGATACTGAATGGTTTATTCCCGTCCAGGGCTCACTGAACCGCCGGCTAAACTTTCCATGACGTCATCTCATTTACATACTCCTTTGTCTCACTCACTGTCTGGAACATTATGCATCTCATTAGCATATATTACAGACGTGTCTAGACATCTATTACCCATATATTACAACTGGTAGAGTGAAGTGGGTATTCTATCTTCTTCAGCAGTTACTAAATAAAATTAAGACAAAATTAGTAGATAAATATATATATATATTTGTTTGTTGCACCTGCACTGTCCTTGAAGTGTATGTATGCAGAAAATATACACTGCAACATAATTATACTCGCAAAACTAACGAGTCAGCATATTTCCAAATGCATTGCCTTTATAACAGCTGGTAGAATACCCACTTCATTTATTTTATTATAAAATACTTCAGGGCGTAATCGATTAATCAACTCGGGTCACCCGAGCCACCTTTTGGTGCATGCGCAGATCCTACAGACTCGGGTCGAATAATCGAATATGCTTCTCCAACCTCGGGGTGGAAAAAATGGTGGCTTAATTCAAAACTTATTTTTTTTTAAATAACCGATATAACTACAGCAAAATAGGATTTAAAGTATTTTATGATTGCATAGTTTAGTTATATTTCCATTTCATTAATCTGTGTTATTACCAACAAAAACATGTAGAACTGGCACTGGTAGATATTTTCCTGCAGGACGGTACCAGCGCAAATGTGACATCATCGTTCCTAGCAAACCCCAGCCAAGAGATGGGTTACTGGCATTGGGTCATTTTGCACACGGCACATGTTTTTATCAACTCCACTCGCGGTGTTCGATTTGAAATTCTAGCAACCCAGGTGACCCGAATCGCCCGGGTCGTGTTAATTGATTACGCCCCCAGTGACACTACTAATAACACTTACACCACCAGTGACGACCTGCCCGGCACCGGTCACGTACTCGCTGGCCCCGAATGACACAATCAGCCGCTCTGCCACCACGTTCATGGTCATCAGAAAGAAAAGCCAGAATCGGGCGCCGTTAGTCCGAGGGGTCGACGTGAGCAGGTAGCTGACGATGAGCGACGTCGTGTAGAAGACCATCGAGTAAAAGCCAGTGAATTCGCCCATCACCAAGGACTGCAGGGACTGGATGCGGTCAAACACGTCCATTATGTTCTCCCGCTGTTCCGCAGTCGCCGCTTGGAACTCTTCAATTAAAAGGGGGAGGAATTAGTAGATGAAGTTTGAAATGTGTGCAACCAATCTATCCTATTTTAATTATAAGCTATAAATGAAAATATTAGCGGAAATTGGTAAAAGACTAATATAGGTCACCGTTTGAGATTTTACAATTCTATATCTATATCAAATATATCATTGGAAATCAGAGGTATATTATGAATCGTTTATCGTGGTTTAAATCATTTTTATACAAGACTTCGACGTAATTTTCAGTTGTAGGCAGACAGGGCTTGAGCCGGTGTTGCAGTTTTTAAAGGACCTGGTTTAAAATGGGCTTTTTGCAATGATCATGTGTCAAAGTCGAATGGCGAGCCAGAAAACTTATCTGAATTTCTAGCTTGCTTCTGTTTATGGGGGAGCTCACTGGAATTCTAGGGCGAGGCAAGCAAGGATTCCTTCAGGAATAATTGTAGTGATTATTTTATGCTTGGTGGTATATATTATCTTCTGCCCTAATAACATTAACAGGTTAACAAGCAATTAACAAGTTAATAAACATGGGTACAATCTCAATCAGGCAGAAATGCATGCACATGCGCATTGTGAAAAGCCCTGTCTTAAACTGGGTGCGCTTTAAAACTGCAACACTGGGGGCGCGTTCAGGGTGCGTCTCGGAGGGGCCGCGGAGACGTCTCCGTGATGGTTTTTGGCCTATTTGTGTTCAGGGTGCATGTCAGAGACACTTCCCTTTTCAGATAGGAGACAAAAGCGCCTTGAAAATGGCCACCGTATTCAGTAGTTTCAGCCAATCGCAGCGCAGCTTTTCCATTGCAAATGGACGCCATCTATGGAGGCCACCATTTTCGAGGCGGCCGACCGCTAAATGCATTCAGACAGCGTGACATCAGGGCCATCTCCGATGCACCTCCGAGATGGACCCTGAAGGTGACCCGGGTCACAGCTATCGGTCAGTCAGGCCAGCAAGCGGTACCGCAGCGCCCTTGCGGAATTTGACATACCTATTAAATTAAACGTTGCATTATTTTTGTTTACCTTTTAACATATGTTGCACATCAACTGCCGAATCTGCCAGTGCCCCTTTGAGTTCATTCCCTCTTGCTAAAAGAATATCTTGATTTGATAATGAATCATTTTGCCGCTTCAATAGTTCCTTTTGCAGGTGCCCAGAGGTTTCCATTTGATGAGCAACCAGAGCTGAATTCTCAGTAAGTTCTGCTACAGTATTTTGCGTTTCAGCTTGCCAAACCTGTGCTTGGAGGAAGAAACATATATTTTGCGTATGTGTAAAAAATTCCGTGTATGAGTTGTAAGCTTCTGAACTCATAGGTTTGACACATTCCGAAATATCTGAACCGACAGAACATGTGTAGACTTCTCGACCTGTTTTGGCTAGAAAACAGTTTGTAAATGCAAATGACAATCGATGTTGTGTGTCATCATCTAACTTCTTGCAGCCCAATGTAAGCATTTTCAAGGCATTCGTCCAGCATTTGCTATATCTAGGCATCTTTGTCTCTGCCCGTATTGCTTCGTATTGGGTCTTTCCATTTTGGTACCTTTTATCTGAGACAATCTCGGGGTCACTCTCACTGGGGGAGAACAATGCTCCCACATTTGATATCACCATGAGAAATCCCACGTATGCTATAATGCGTGTGTTTGGATGATACTTATCCACTGACGGTATTCTTGTATCGCCCATTATTATATCAGTTACATTTTTACTTTAGTAAATAGCCGACAGTTTGTTCAATGTCTCATTTATCTCTGTCTTGGTGTTCAAAGGGCTTTCGAATAATGCTTTCTTGGCCGCCATGTCAATTCTTGCGCTGATTCTAGCAGGTACAGCGATGGGCATTGCAGATTGCCAACTATCAGCTTCAGTACTGGTGCTAGTTTTATCCAATCAGAATCAAGGGCTTTATTTATCTCCTACGGGGCGGAAGTCAACAAACTTCATGTGATATATTTTATGTTTTAGTGACTTCATCGAAGAATTCGCTACCTTATGAGAGAATAGAACGTTAGCTACTTCCAAACTAACGCAATACTTGAATTGAAAACCGAAGAGCATATAAATATATTCGTGAAACTTGCTATTGTGTTAAGAAACATAACTGAAACTGAGAACTTCTGATCAACCACATCGGGTAGGCCTTTTTTAAAGTTTTTATTTTGCCATTGGATGACAGGATGTCAGTTAGTGTTTACATAACATGATTATGGAGGCACTCGACTGGGACCTTTCTATCTGCAAGATTTATGGATGGAGCGGATGGAGCCACAACACACATCCAAATCATACTTATAGAAACCCACTTCCGGTCCCAGTCGAATAGGAATTTGTAAGGAAATATTTTGATATTCGCATAGTCATAGTCTATGACTATGCAAATATCAAAATATTTCCTCTATGACATAGAGAGGCCCAGTCAAATGCCTCCAGTGATAAATAAAATTAAACTTAAAGGATTCAGCCCGTACTTGCAGTACTGTAAGTATGAGGTGAATATTTTAACTAGTTTCTACAGAACCACACACAAATACATATTTGTAGTATGTAGGTACTCCAAAGAGATTTTTTTATTTCAATGTTTCAGTGTTTAAAATTATATAGGTGTATAGTCACTATAGATCTTTTAAATTATATTCCAGTGATATAAAATTTATATAGACATCTTGAAAAGTTCCCAAATTATGAGCTTTTAAAGATTCATTTTTTCACCCTTATTTGTGCACATTTCCAAATTAGGGAAATCTAGGTTTTTAAGGCCCCAACACAAAAGCTATGTTGCATATCATTTGTCCAATATTAAAGAATCTCACTCTCTATAGCACAAATAGCAGGCTCCATTTCACCCCAGACCATTCCTTAATTTCTACTGAATATCATCAGGATTAATGATAACTTCTGTTCTAATTACACTATCACTCTATTTTTTATTCCAAAATAATCAGAATCAAAAGCTGTATATGATCATACATGTATTGAATTAATATGAGGCAAAAACTGAAAGTTCACTTTTATAGGAATTGCTAACTGACCTTAACTTTATCAAGATGATTAAACAGATTCCCTCGGGCGACAATAGGTTTCAGAAATGTCTTCAATGTCTGGCACCTTCCATACTCTGCCTGAAGGCTAGAAAGTTCCTGATTTCCATCAGGAACTTTCTAGCATTCAGGCATTTCCGCGTCCGTGTCAAGACTACCTATTCCAGCCTACACTCACAGGAACTAGGAGTACCTCAAGGCAGCATACTGGCTGTGACCCTTTTCGGGGTCAAGGTCAATGGTATTGCTGCTGCTATAAAGCAGGGGGGGGGGGTCTCCTGTAACCTTTTCATGGACAACTTTGTTTTATATTACAGCGGTGCTAACATGAATGTCATAGAGAGACAGCTATAACCAAGCATAAATGGGATCCATCAATGGTCAGTTCTGAACGGTTTCAAATTTTCCAAGACCAAAACATGCACTACTGCCTGCTGCGTAGAATGCATGCAGAACCGGAGCTGACCCTGGATGGGGATCCCATTAAAGTTGTTGAGAAAACCAAATTTCTGGTCCTCATTCTCGATGCAAAGCTCTTTCGTGCCACATATAAAGTACCTGAAAACAAGATACCTGAAAGCGCTAGATATTCTGAGGGTGCTGTCCAGCTCATAGTGGGGAGCGGACAGAGATGTTCTGCTCTCCGTGTAATGAACCTTGGTTCGGTCACAAGTGGATTACGGCAGCATAGTATACGGTTCCACAAGGTAATCATATATTGGGTTGCTAGACATGAAACACCATCAGGGACTGCGTCTGGCCCTTGGGGACCTTCCACACCTCACCGGTTCAGAGCCTCTACGTCGAAGCAAATGAACCATCACTTAACAACAGGAGAATCAAACTGGCCATGCAATATGTAGTCAAGATAATTGTCTATTCGAGCAACATGATGAATCCAGGTATGAAGCCAGGCCGAATTACATCCGTCCACTGAGGTTCCGAATGAAACCCCATTTGGAGGCCATGGGCGTGGATTTAGACATGTTGGAGGATGCCAAAGTCCCAGAACATCGCCCGTGGTCGTTGAGGAAACCATCGGTTATCCTCCGACTCACGGAACTGAGGAAGTCTGGGACACATCCACTCGAGTACCAAGGACTGCATGCAGAGATTCAAGGCCAGTTTGCAGACCACCTCTCCATATACACTGATAGTTCGAAAGACCAAAGCTGGGTAGCTGCTGCGGCAGTATGCCGACAGGAAAAATTTGGCGTACGCTTGCCCGATCAGAGCTCGATTTTCATTGCAGAAGCCCGAGCACTCCTTCTCGCATTGGAGTGTATTGAGGTATCCAACCACACTAACTATGTTATATACAGTGATTCATTCTCTTGCCTCCTGGCTGTTGCTGGACTGAAAATGAATCACCCTATTCTAGCAACGGTCATTTATAAAATGAACCAATTGACAATGGATGGGTATGACATCCACCTGTGCTGGGTGCCTGGCCATGCCGGCATACAAGGAAACAAACGAGCTGATCGGGCTGCGAAGAAGGCCCTGAACTGTGATCTTGAACCATGTCTGATTCCTCACTCTGATCTGAAACCACTAATAGCCACCCACATAAAATCCAAATGGCAACATGAGTGGGATGAAAACATTAATAAACTTAAAGAAATTAAACCATCTGTGGGAAAACCACCACAGACTCATGCGGGAGGTCGGCAGGACGAAGTGGTCCTTAGCTGTTGCCGCATTGGCCACTCGTGGTTTACACATGCTTTTCTGCTCAAGGGGGAACCTCCCCCTGAATGTATTGGGTGTCAGCCCCTGCTGACACTCAAACACATTTTACTAAGTTGCATTGATTTTTTGGCCCTGCGCCAACAGTTCTACACTGCAGACAGTATGCATGACCTTTTTACTAAGGTAAAACAGGAAAACATTTTAGTCTTTTTGAGGGCAGCTGGACTGTACCACCTCATATAGTTTACTAAATAGATTCTATCAATTATTAATAAAACTTTTCTTTTTCTATGGGAATTTGTTTCCCTTGACCACAAATATATGATTGTGAGCTTTCTAATTTAATGAGTGTCTATTGGCACATAATTGATTGTCTGCTTTTACATGTAAAAGCGATGGTTTGAACAAAAAACAAACATTTCTCGCCGTGAATATGGCCTATGCTGCCGACACGGCGTAAAGCAACCACCAATCAATCAATCAATCCATACTCTAAAGTCATCATTGATGGGTGGCACATCAAGTTTTTTCTGCTGAAACAAGCTTCAATCAACACCATGTTCGTCGCTCCGATGCGGGAGACAGAAAGACATGGTCATTTCTCTGACCAACCTTGCCGAGTATGATATAAATCTCAACCAAATATTGTTCTGGTTAGGTACAGGAAAACAAGCTTTCTGATGATATAATTTTCAGGACGATCCTGAATAATTTTCAAGGAGAATGAGCATCTGAATGTTTTAACTCCTTCTGTTCAATCAAATTTCCCACTCAAAGACAGCCATGCTTGATATGCTAATGAAGCCCGGTTTTTTCTCCATCTTTCATTGTTGTTATTTTTAGCTCAGGTGACCATACTCAGCAAGGTAGCAATTTTAGGGAAGGGAGTGGCTAAGACTGGATGCAAACAGACTATGGCAAACATGCAAAGAACTGCTGATGGTACACCCAAACAAGTGTCCATTGACTCTAATTTATTTCATCATGTTAATTATAAATCGAACACCCTAAAAGAAAAACAACCAGGCATTCACTTCATATAATTTTTATTTCGAACAAAGCAGAATTAGTGGAGATTGAAGTGGTTTTAGAATGGTTAAATTATATCAGATTTTGCGATGCGGACAACGTATCCGCCCACTTTGGCGTACATACTAGTAGTAGTCGCAGTAGTAGTATGCATACTAGGAAGCTTAGACTTAGTACTACTCATTGTATTCTGTAACTGTAAGGGCAGTTAACAAAAAATTGGTGATCGTCCTTTTGAAATAAAAATCTGGGTCGGGCGTGCGTATTTTATTTTTTATTTCCACTCACCCCCCTCCACTTTCGAGCCTGCTCCCTCCCCTTCCCAGTTCCCTCCCTATCACCTCTCAAATCCCCCTCCATTCCTTTCCCCCACTGTCCTGTCCATTCCCACCTCTCTTTTTTTCCTTTTTTTGTTTTTGTGTTTTTATTCCTCTGAATAACATGTTGTCAGTGCTAATGCACTGGTCTTACAACCATAATGACAATTGCCACTACATAGTAAGCAAATCTACAACAATATAGATAGACAATTACAAGACAATAAGCAAAACATGAATGATAGGTAAAGAACAAGATAAGAGAAAAAGGAACATATGGGGAGGTAACTATGTTAGACTAATATGGTAATCGTTAGTACTATAGTAGGGGGTCATAACTGATTATCTTTCTAGTAATGACATACTCATTGAAAGGGTAATGGTGGGATGTAGGGTGGGCCTTTGTGTTTGAACTGGTATTTATGGTAATCTCAGGTGGGGGCCTATTGAGTGAGTAAGTAGGTTAATATTTTTTAATCATGTACCTCAGTAGGATCTAACTAGAAGCATTTCCAGGCTCAGTTGGTAGGTGGGTTTTTTGGTCTAGTTGGCTGCTACTGGTTGAGTTTACAGTGTATGTTTGGGGGGAGATAGGGTCACAGGGAAAGGAATGGCAACACTGACCCCAGTGTGGCATTGTTCTGCTTTGGCCTAGGCTGGATGATTTAAATGTGCTCTTCACTCGCATTTCTATTTCTCACTCCTTCCACCCTCCATTTAACAGTTAAAAAATCAGGGGCGGGCGATTTTTCAGGTACGGACGGGGACAATCCCCAATTTCTTTTCGTTTAATGGCCTAACTACTGGCACTAGGCACTGTCACCGTAACATCATAAAAGCACTATGCATCTGACTTAAGTCACCCGAATAATTCAAGGATTAAGAAAGTGATGAGAGCTTGTAGCCCAACTCTAGATTTTGGGTCACATTTGACCATGTCAAAGGTTTTTGAGGGGGCACACAATATCAGGCAGATTGTTCTGCATTCAAGTAGGCATGCATTTTAAGATATTAACTTTAAAATTGGTATGTAAGAAGCATGTCTCTGTCCATTCCTAGCTCTTTCCAGTGGCATCGGTGATAAGCACTGAACTATTTAATTAAATTGATTAATGTTCTCAACATCGTCTTGTAGGTAGGTGTTGGATTGACCGCATTTGTGGCTGATAGCGCACGATGAATACCCAGTTAAAGTTCGCGCCGTTTAGCAGTGCTCTTGACAGCGGCTTTTGGCACAGGCTCTCCCAACTGAAGCTTGACGTGTATGGACTCGATGACAAGGCCATGCCCATTCATGGCTTCTTCTTTAACGGTATGATATCCGAGTTGACCCTTGCCCCAAGTCAGTTGTTGTTACATGTGTTAGTCTAGGATCTTTCTCAATGCAATTCTGCAATACGCATGAGGTAAAGATATGATGCGTAAATTATAACACTACTTCACAAATATCAATCTGCTTTATAAAATTAAAACAATATATATATAATAATTTTAAATATATAATTGTTTTACCCATAGGAGATGCGCCTGGTCTACCAAGCAGACTCAGTGTAGACTACACAGCTTTTGAAGAGTAAGCTATGTTATCTTTGTATATATTCAACTATTATTAATAAGCTCATATGCGTTATAAATCTATTACAATGGCAAGTGGCCTGCTCAGATATAATCTATTTATCTACGGCTAAATCCTTGCTAAAGTACTTTGACAATTTACCTTTCGTTTGACCTTTAAAAAAAAGCCATGGTAAAGGGGCTGTCACATTAGGGTTTTTTTGCGGGAGGGTACAGCGGTGTAGGTGCATTACATCATATACGTTGGCATATGCCGTCATACGCTACGTGTACGCTACGCATAGGCCATCATGTGCCGGCATATGCCGTCGTACGCCGCCATATGCTCTCTCTCATCCGTCCATCCAAATTTGTTTGTGCATGCTAAAAATGTCTTGACCTATGGGAGCGTATGGTTCATACGCTTCTCATACGCCGGCATATGCTCCTTGTATGCTAGGGGTACGCCGACGTACGCTACGCATATGCTCAACTTGCATCACCGGCGTATCTCTAGCGTATGTAGCGTACGCATAACCTACGTGTTACGTATTCGAGCGTACTCCTAGCATATTCCTAGCATATGCACAGCGTATTCAAAGCGTATGCCATAGGTCTTGACATCGATCTGAGCCGGGTTAACGGACATGTTTGGACCGTCCTACATGTTTGCACCATCCCATTTCTTGATATTTCTCATGGAGACTGCTTCCTAACAGGTCCGCTGTTTATTAATGCTGCAGTTCTGCAGCCAGTGACCGCTAGGTCACAAACCCCCCAATAAGCCTAACAGGTATTATATAATAATAATAAACCTAACAGGTATCTAAGGTCGATATGTAGGATAAAATCTAGGTACATGTGTGTGTAGTGGGTGTGTACATGTTTACACCGCCCATTTCTTCATATTTCATATGGAGACTGCTTCCTAACAGGTAGTTGCATTTGATAGTGGTTGGAGCACATGTTTGGACAGTCCTACATGTTTGCACCATCCCATTTCTTCATATATCATATATGGACACTGCTTCCTAACAGGTAGTCGCTTTTGATAGTGGTTGGAGCACATGTTTGGACCTCCTACATGTTTGCACCATCCCATTTCTTCATATATCATATATGGACACTGCTTCCTAACAGGTAGTCGCTTTTGATAGTGGTTGGAGCACATGTTTGGACCGTCCTACTCTGGATGGCACACAAATATTGAACACTAATTATTCAGTTTATTTAAGATAAGATATGCTTTGCATACGCTAAGCATAGGTTCCGCTTAGGTTACGCATACGCTACTCATACGCTGTGCATACGCTACTCGTACGCTACTCATATGCTACTCGCACGCTCCACATGCCAATCAAAACTGTCAAAGAATGTCACAGCACGCTGCCATATGCTCCTCATACGCTCCTCGTACGCTCCTCATAGGTTCCACATACGCTCAAAACCACCCGAGAGGTCACCAAAGGTCATCATAGGCCGGCACGCGCAGGACTTACGTAGGTTTTCAATACGCTCCCGCCATACGCCGTAATGTGACAGGGCCTTTAGAATGCTAATGTCATTCAATATATACATGATCAAAATACTATTGTGTTTGATTACCTTGACTCTTTGGAATGTTATTTTGCTTCATTCAATAGTCATCCAAGATGTTCTCTGGTCTCAAACTGCAAACCAGGAAATTATTGCTGCATTTGTGTTTTTGCCTTAGGTTCAATTTGCATACTCATTGAAAATGATGGCAACTTTGTGTGTATATATATATGAAAATGATGGCAGAAATTGGTAGGTGCATTTATGGCTACATCATGGTTCACATGTAGATATTGTTGTCATTTCTATAGTTCATTGTTTTGCCTGAGTTTTGTCAAGTATTATTATATATTTCAGGAAGCCGCGCACTCCGCCCAGGCACTTTGTGAGTCATGGCCAACTCAAAAACACCAACACCGTGGACGAGTTCAAGCAGATCGACAAGAAAGCGTTATTGGACGACTATGGCGCTATGGTCAGTGGCTCGTTCTAATATTCACTATTGTTACAGGGTGGTGCATAACCCCCCCCCCCCCAAAAAAAACATGACTATTTTTCATTACTAATGGTTCTAGTTGGGTTTATTGGGGTTTTACGTCCTGGCTGCATTTACTGTCGTATCGGACCGTGTACAGACTTGTGATTGTGTGCACAAATGACGACATTTTAGTGTTGCCCCACTCGAATATCCTGCCGCTGACATCGTGACTCGATATCCCACTCAGTCACGTTATCGTGGCGTTCAGCCACTCAGCCCTTGGCCTATGCTGGTAATGCATAGTGACAGACATGGTAACTATAAATGTCAGCTTTAGCATTGATCCCACGACCTCCCGCACAGGAAGCCACTCGACCATCCGTCCGGTATCTCGAGTGAGGGCACTATTGGTCCAAATTATGATCTGTTTAATTATATCCGTCCTGATATGACCATAGATGTTGCTAGGACGTAAAACAACAAAAAACAAACAAGCTTAATGATGGTTGTCATCCATAGAAACTAAAATGTGACAGTGGGAAGATGGTCTTTACGCAAAATGCTGTGATATATCTTAGCAACAGCCTTTGTTAACTTGCCAATGTGATTATAAATACAAGTATTACATAATATGAAATTGAACCAGTTTGTGCACCTGGTATTATGCCATGAATAATTTTGTTTGTTCTTAGCTGACATTATATTTTGGTATTTTATGCAACATTTCATTTTCCTCAGTTTCTCCTTTATTCTTTTTAATTAGACGTGGAGTGCTGTTATCTGGATGATTAATTATTATTATGTATCTTTTCCATTATTATCTTTTTTTAGATGTGGGCTGACATCACTTCTGGACGAGCCATACAAGACCCCACTTTACTGTCCAAGTTCATCATGCTGACGTTCGCAGTAGGTACAATTCTATGAAAAGTGAAAATAAAACCATTCTAATCAATCCCCTCTACAGATCGACCACTCCGCTATATCGATCGCTTTATTTGAGTCCCAAACGATTGCCCAAAGAATACCATTGTAATGATACAAAAACAAAAAAAAGACTCCCTAAACCGACCACCTCCCTAAAAGAACCATTTAAAGTCAGTCCCGTGGTCGGTCGATTTAGAGAGGTTCTGCTGTATATATACATATAATATGATGTATTTATATGTATATATTTCCCCCCGGCTTATCTCTACATTCTAAATAGCAACAGTAACTGATACCGTTTTTATGATAACAAGTATATTCATGAAGTAATTATAGGCACCTTAAAAAAATCAATTCCAGTTTTCTTATATTACTTTGGCAGGATTTGAAGAAGTACCACTACTACTATTGGTTCGCCTTCCCGGCTCTGTGTGCCCCGGAGGTGATCCCCAGCGTATCGGAGCCACAGTCACTGCTGTCACGGTTCACTGCTGACCAGGTAGGCAGCTCCTAATTCGGCTCTTCATATTTTGGTAGGCATTTTATTCTGAGACCAGACCCGGACGCCGCGGCAGAATCGGTAAGAAAGAATGCAGGCTTCTCGTGTGGAAGATCTGAAGTTCGAATCCCGGCCGCTGAGTCAAACCAGTGACTGATAAAATTGATGATTATCGCTACCTAGCCTGGCGCTCAGCATTACTAGGATAAAGCACAGACTAGTTAGTGTCGGGATAAAGAGACTTAGTGGGAAATCGGTGTCATGGTGCCAGTGGCGTGGTTTCCCAGTAGGACAGCCCTATAAAGTCGCCATGAGTGTGCACTGTCACAAGTCTGTACTCATCCTGATATGACTTAGATGGTGCCAGGATGTAAATGGTTTGACTCGGCTGGGATTGAAACCCCCGACATTCCGCTAGGGAAGCCTGAGCTTGATCAATTCGGCCTTCTCAGCCGATCCCACAAGAGATACAACTGTGTCGTATTGTGAGTAGTTTTCATCAGGTTCTCTGGTGTGTTTAGGTGACGGAACTGATCGCATCCTACAGCCAGTCCTTCCTCCACACACACACGCCCTTCTTCCTTGCGTGTGATGACGGCACCACCCTCCAGACGGCGCCACTTACCGACTTCGAGACGGTCGCAGCCAAAGGCAAGGTATGGTCGTGATTCTAGGCTGCGTAGTCCGACGAAGCATCACATTTTCAAAGCCAAAACACTCACCTTGATTTATTTCTGCATATCTAAGTTAGATACTGATGCACTTATTGAAAGTTTGTTTTATTTAACGACGCCTCTTGAGCACATTGATTTTTATCATCGGCTATTGGACGTCAAACTGATGCACTTATTAAGCATTTTGTTGCCACATAGAAGGGCCAAGTTTAGTCAATTTAATAGACCCTGTTACCACATAAGCAGATGGTGTCAGAGTTTTGATGTACTTGCCGAAATAACTTTGACATGTTTGCACTTCAAATATCTTAAATGTTAAACATTTAGTAAGTTTTTATTCGACTCCGTCGGGTATTGAACCCGCACGAGAAGTGGGCATCCTACTGACTACGGTCTCCAGCTCGGTCCTATTCGTCAGTAACTGGTAGTGTGTGTGTGCTGTACTTGCAGTGCATCCTGTGTGTGTGTGACCCCTGTACTCTGGACACTCACCCAGGCTGGCCTCTACGCGCCCTCCTCACACTGGCAGCCTACCACTGGTGAGTTTATTTAGATGTCGTCTGCTTTTCTCTGGTTTAATTTTTGTTTTTTATTTCTTCGGTCATTATAAAATTGCGTAGTAGTAGTACTAGTAGCAGTCGTTTTTGGGTGTGCTCTATTCAATTGCAGTAGGTAGTAGTGCTCTATTCAGGGCTATTTGAATGTGCTTTATGCAGAGCTATTTGAATGTACTCTATTCAGGCCTATTTAAATATGCTCTATTCAGGGCTATTTGAATGTAATTTATTAGGGCTATTTGAATGCAACTTATTCACTGCTATTTAAATGTAATATATTCAAGGTTATTTGAATGTCATATTTGAATGTCACTTATTCACTGCTATTTGAATGTCATCTATTCAATGCTATTTGAATAGCCTTTATTCAGGGATATATGAATGTAATTTATTTAGGGTTATTTCAATGTAATTTATTCAGGGGTATTTGCGTGTGTTTTATTCAGGGTTATTTAGATGTGATTTCATCAGGGGTATTTGGATGTGTTTTATTCAGGGCTATTTGGACGTGATTTATTCAGTGCTATTTGGATGTGTTTTATTCAGGGCTGAGAAGCTTGGGGAGGAGGTTGAGGTTATATGTTTACGAGACCGAACCAAGGATGGACAGCGGGACATAAGTCGCAGTCTACTGCTCAAGGTGAAGCTGCCATCAATAGCCGAGCTAGTAGGTAAGACCACGCAGCTCTACTTAGTTTATCACCACAATGCACAACCGTTATCATCTTATCATACATATAATAAATTAATATAAATTATGTTATTCATAACAACAATGCATTACCTCATCTAGCATTAAGTATACTAAGTTGTCTGAGATCTTTTAATTCTTACTTATTTCCTCAATATTTGTCTAGAATTACATGTAGTTTCTGACGAATGCTGTGTTAAATTCAGATGAAATATATTTACTCTGCATCACCGGGTGCGGTGGTCAAATTGGTAAGAGTGCAGGCTTCACTTGCGTTAGGAGTTTGATTCCCGGTTGAGTCAAACCAAACACTTACACAATTCATACTTGTCGCTACCTAGCCTGGTGCTCGGCGGATTACTAGAATGGGGCATGGACTGTTTAGCTCAGTATCAGGATAATGTAACTAAGTGGAAACTTGAGTCATGGTGCTGGTGGCATGATCTCCCAGTGGAGCAGCACTATAAAGCTGCCATGAATGTGCACTGTCACAAGTCGGTGCACGTGCTGATATTACCTTAGACGTTGCCAGGATGTAATTCTCCTACAAACAAACGGGCAACCTTTGCATCTGCATCAATGTAGATTTATGTTTACTAGTGTTTAAATATATATGCTCGAGGAAGATTATTACATAGCCTTTTGTTAAAATATAATACCAAATTGTAATATAGTTTGTTGTTAATTGTCTATTTTTGTAGAGTGCCCTCGGGTGGTTGGGTGGGAGAAAAGCGAGACACAGAAGATGGCTCCTCGTAAGGTGAACCTGAGCGCCTCTATGGACCCTTCCAAGTGAGTCTCCTCCAAGCCTTTGAAATGTTGACCTTGAAGATTTATACTGCCTATTATTGATAAGCCTGAATAGACTTGTTTTCACCATTAGACAGTTTGTCGATAGAAAGACCGAGCCTACACTTTTACCGACCCAAGGGATTTTTAACCTCCCACACCACATAGACATGGTATGAGAGCAACTGGCCTTTGATGACGCTGTCAGTTATCCACAGTGGTGGAAATCCAAATTGGCAGAGGTGGGGGCACGGGGAATCGAACCGCCGACCTTCAGATTAGGAATCTGACCTAGAAAAAAGTCAGACACTCTAACCACTCCGCCACAGAGAACATCATATCGGGTATTAAAGCTGCATAGTCCGATGAAAACATACAATTTTCAAAACCAAAACAATTATCTAAATTTGATTTTACATATCTAACTTATATGCTGGTGCACTTATTAAACATTTGTCTTCACATATAAGGGGATACTGAGTCAATTAATAGAACCTATTACTGCAGAAGCCTATGGTGATAGAGTTTTGGCAAGCTTGCCAAAATTAATTTAGCATGTTTCCATTTCAAATATCTCAAAAGTTAGCGATTTAAAATAAAGGTTACTTCAAACTAAAGTAAGGTAGATTATAATGAACAACCTAATATGTTTATCTCAGAAAATGTGAGAAACTCAAAAACATCGGACTATACAACCTTAAGTCTGTCTCCTGTTTTGGTAGATCGTGGGATTCGAACCCACGGGTTCGAACCCTGGTCGAGTCAAAGCAATGGCTTAAACAGTTATCCTTGTGGCTTCCTAGCGAGGCATTGTTAGGATATGGCAAGGACTGGTTGGCGCAGTGTTAGGATAATGTGACCGAGTGCGATATCAGGTCATGGTGCTGGTGGCCTCGTCTCCGAGTGGGACAGCACTATAAAGTCGCCATGAGTGTGCACTGTCACAAGTTGGTACCCGTCCTGATATGACCTTAGATGTTGCCAGGATGTAAAACTCCAACAACCAACCGGGTGTTAAGTTGCAGGGTTTTGAACAATCAGTCACAATAAAGATTTGGGTCATTTTCGGTAAACTGTTAGATTATAGCAAAATACGTGTTCATATGTACTTCAAAATGTTTGTTTATGTGACTATGGTATACGCATATCATTGGTATTATGCAGTACGCATATCATGTATTTGATCTGTCACTATATAGTTAAAGCTGCATAGTCCGATTAAACATACAATTTTCAAAACCAAAACAATTATCTAGATTTGATTCTACATATCTAACTTAGGTACTGATGCATTTACTAAGCATTTGTTGTCACAGATCGGGAATACTGAGCCAATTGAATAGAACCTGTCACTGCATAAGCCTATGGGGTCAGAGTTTTGGAACGCTTTAAAAAGTAATTTTACATGCTTAGACATCAAATATCTCAAATGTTAGCCATTTAAAATAAATGTTACTTCAGGTTAAGGTAACGTAGATTATAGCGATCAATTTAATAAATTTATCTCAGAAACTCAAAACCATTAGACTGCAACTTTAAGTGTCAGTTATAAATATAAGCTGTCTGAAATCAGTGCCAACATAAACTAGTAGGTATATGGGTAGGTTGTTATTTTTTATTGCGGTTTTACGTCCAAACAACACTAAGGTCATATGGGTTGGTAGGTAAATATATATTTACTAATATAAGGGTACAGATTTTGTGTGCTTCCCCTAAACTAACCAATAACACCCGCAGACTGGCCGAGTCGGCCGTGGACCTGAACCTTAAGCTGATGCGGTGGCGCCTCCTACCAGAACTGGACCTGAGTAAGGTGTCGCGTTCGCGCTGTCTTCTGCTGGGGTCCGGGACGCTGGGCTGCAATGTGGCGCGGAACCTGCTGGGGTGGGGCGTGCGCACCATGACGATGGTGGATTATGGGACGGTCTCGTACTCGAACCCCGTCAGACAGTCGCTCTTCACGTTCGAGGATTCGCTGGGCGGAGGGAAGCCCAAGGCGGAAACAGCTGCAGCCGCGCTGAAATGCATCTTCCCCGGCGTGGTATGTTGGAGACGATTTTTTCCCCTTCTTCTTCTTTTTTAAATTAAATTTTTTTTTTATTGAGGCTGTATTTATACTGTCCATAGCATATAAGCCCGGGTAGCCAGGCTTGTTTTCAATGCTGGCCAGTTGTAGTGTTGGTGTTATCTTACCACACAGTAGCTGCTGATAAGTTATTTGATTGCCTGCATTTCAGTAGCAGATAGATAATTGGTTGGTACGGTTAGTAGCCCATGTTAGGTTTTTTTTATTTTCTTGGCATATATGTATTTTATTTTGTTCTACTCTTATTACTAGACTAGCCTACTCCTATTTACATATCTTCTTCTTCTTCTTCTTCTTCTTCTCCTTCTTCTCCTTCTTCTTCCCTGAAATTGACAGGAATCAATGTATGTACAGAAAGTTGCGAAATTGAGAGAGAATGCTAAAAAAATATCAAGATGGTGGCCACAGGAAACTCTTGATTCCACTTAATCTACATGATTTCATAAATTATTCACCCTAATTAAGCTATGATAATTATTTGAACAATCAATTTTGGAAGCAAGTATCAATTTTGTGTGTGTAAAAGTCTAACCACTGAGAATAAAGCTTATTTATATAATATATTGCTAGTAATAGGGGAGAAGGGGCATGTGTCCAATCTAGTGAATCCAAGCCTGACATCTTCCCACGTAGCATGTATCATCATCATCATCATCATCACCATAATCATCATGTGCAAGCTTTTGTAATGATACAATTTGGGGATATCTCTGCCCTTCAGAATGCGACTGGAATATCACTCTCCATACCAATGCCTGGACACTCCATAGCAGGTATGCGTCATCAGCTAAACCTACATTACCTTATTGCATATTGCATATTTCATAGACTAATTGGTTTGTGTCTTATGAGGTCCAGGTTGTAAATATGTCATAAAATGGATTTGTGTGCTGTGCTTTAGAATGAATCCTGTTCGCAATGGTGCTCTATTAAATTTACATTATTTATTTATTCGTGTATTTATTATTTACTCTGGTCTAGTCAACTGGCAGAAAATTTGGTCTGTATCAGTGACCTAGACATTGGTCCAGATGAACACTGGTGATTCAAGAAAGCGATGCCAGTAGAGATGGGGATTCGCCTATTTACGTACTTTTGAATTAAGGAAGTCAGTGTTTACTTTAATTGTTGTCAGAAAGTATGCTGGCCCAGACGGAAGAGGACGTGCGGCACCTGGAGGAGCTGGTGATGGGGCACGACGTGGTGTTCCTTCTAATGGACACCCGAGAGAGCAGGTGGCTGCCTTCACTGTTGTCACACGTACACGGCAAGGTGAGTGAGACTGGGAGAGCCTTCACTGTTGTCACACATACATGACAAGGTGAGTGAGACTGGGAGAGCCTTCACTGTTGTCACACGTACATGGCAAGGTGAGTGAGACTGGGAGAGCCTTCACTGTTGTCACACGTACATGGCAAGGTGAGTGTGACTGGGAGAGTATTCCCTTGTATGTGGCAGCACGTACACGGCGTCATACGTACACAGCAAGGGAGAACCTTCACTGTTGTCACACATACATAGCAAGGTGAGTGAGACATGGAGAGCCTTCACTGTTGTCACGTGTAGACGGCAAAGTGAGTGCAACTAGGAGAGAGGGTGGCTGCCTTCACTGTTGTCACACGTACATGGCAAGGTGAGCGAGACTGGAAGAACATTCACTGTTGTTATACGTACACGGTAAGGTGAGTGAGACTGAGAACCTTCACTGTTGTCACAAGTACACGGCAAGGTGAGTGAAACTGGGAAAACCTTCACTGTTATCACACATACACGGCAAGGTGAGTGAGACTGTGAGAGCCTTCACTGTTGTCACATGTACATGGTAAGGTGAGTGAAACTAGGAGAGCCTTTACTGTTGTCACATGTATACAGTAAGGTGAGTGAAACTAGGAGAGCCTTCACTGTTGTCACATGTACATGGTAAGGTGAGTGAAACTAGGAGAGCCTTCACTGCTGTCTCATGTACACGGTAAGGTGAGTGAAACTAGGAGAGCCTTCACTGTTGTCACATGTACACAGTAAGGTGAGTGAGCCTGGGAGAGCCTTCAGTGCTGTCTCATGTACACAGTAAGGTGAGTGAAACTAGGAGAGCCTTCACTGTTGTCACATGTACACAGTAAGGTGAGTGAAACTAGGAGAGCCTTCACTGCTGTCACATGTACATGGCAAGGTACAGTGCGTCTGGGAGAACCTTCAGCAGTAACATGTTCTATTAAATTGACTTAGCAACCTAATACCTAATAAATAGACCAGTATCTAAGTTGGATATGTAAGTTCAAATATAGTGTAACGTCCACGACTGGAATCTGTGGTTTGTGTAGGCAGGCTATAGTGAAATCAATACAGGCAAAAAGAGAAAGGAAAAATATAAAGAGTGAAAGAAGAGAGAGAGCCAAGACCTCAGGTTTATTGTTTATATGGTCCATGGATCCAGTATGGCATATCACCCGACCACATTTTCCCAATGAGAATCAAGGATCTACAGCTCTCCCAATGAACATCAAGCATTCCTGTGTCCCCATGGTTACAGTGATCTGCCCACCACCACCATGCGGTGTGGCTCCCTTGGCCACCACCTGCCCTGAGCTGAGTGTGTGGTCATCCGTGACCAGCAGAGAGGGGAGGTGGTAGTGGGTAGAGCTCCAAGTGCCCCTTACATACTATCTGACTAACACACAATGACTATTTACCAATGAGTCAAGTACCACCAGCAACTACAGAATCTATGCACCTGGCCCTATATACCTTTTCCTCCAATAGACCATTTGCATTCCCCCACCAATGCGTCATTATCGGAATATTTTACAATAGGTTAGTGTTTTGCTTTCCAAAATGTTGTGCTTTTATAACTTAATTAAAGCTGCATAGTCCAATGAAAGCTTCAAATTTTCAAAACCAAAATGCTTACCTACTTTTGATTCTACATATCTTAACTTATGCACTGATGTACTTATTAATCATGTGTTGCCACATAGAAGGGAATACTGGATTACATTAGCATATTTGCACTTCACATTATTTTTATAATTAGCCATTTAAAATAATAGTTACTTCAAACTAAAGGAAGATAGATTATAACAATCAACCAAATATTTTTATCTCAGAAAATAATAGAAATTAAAAACTATAGGACTATGTAATAGAATATTAACTGATAGTATTCGCACTCGAGTAGCTCCAGGAGGTAATTGGATCGGCCTCTTCACAATTGTCATCCCACTGTTCCTCATTTCTCACGTAGGTCTTCTTGGTTCACTTTAGATAGTGATAAATGCTGCTCTCGGATTCGACACTTTCCTCGTCGTGCGCCACGGGGTTTCCCCTCCGACCTCCAGAGACGCTGGTGACGTTCCGCCGCCCCCGCCGTCAATGCCACTAGAAGGCGCCATCAGCGGCGACAACCTAGGGTGCTACTTTTGTAACGACGTGGTCGCCCCTGGCAACGTGAGTATCTCCAATTCCTCATGTTACTCACTGGAGGTGACACATTGTTTAAAGCTGCATAGTTCGATGAAAGCATAATATTTTCAAAACCAAAACACTTACCTAGATTTTATCCTCTGTATCCAACTTAGATCATCAACATCATCATGCTGTCAGTCGCAATGCGACAAAGACTGCTTTCATTACTTAACCGGCACTCTCGATTTAGCTCTCTGCTGTGAGAGTGATGTCCATGAGTCAGTCTTAATGTCTCTCAGCCTCAGGTTTCTCTTGATAGTATCCTTGAACCGGAGACGAGGGCGTCCTCTCTTTCTCTGACCAGAAGACATTTGAGAATAGAGGATCTGCTTTCGTAGCCTGTCTGTTGACATCCTCATCACGTGTCCAGTCCACCGTAGGTTCTTTCTGATCAGAAGATCTTCCATAGAGGACATCCCTACTTAGATACTGGTGCACTTAATAAGTATTTACTGCTGAGAAGTATGGAATACTAAGCCAATTTAACAGGACCTGTCACTGCTGAAGCCTACTGTGTCAGACGTGCTTGACAAAATTAATTTGGCATGTTTTCACTTCAAATATCTCCACAAAGTTTGCCATTTAATATAGAAGTTACTAAAGTAAAGAAGATTATGACAATCATTCTAATGTATTTATCTCAGAAAATTACAGAAACTCAAAACCATCAGACTATACAACATTAATGGTGTTCTTAAGGTCATTGATTTCTATGATGGAAGCTTGTAGAGAATAGACTATTTCCGTCACCATCCCTTCGCTTCCGTGGGATATATGCCGTAACAGAAGGCATATAACTTTTATTTTAAATGGTAAACTTTTAGGGATATTTGGAGTGAAAACATGCCAAATTAATTTTGACAACCACATCAAAATTCTGACTCCATAGGCATCAGCAGTAACAGGTTCTATTAAATTGGCATATGCCCTTCTATGCAGCAACAAATACTATATAAGTGCACCAGTATCTAAGTGAGATATGTTGATTCAAATCTAGACAAGTGTTTTGCTTTTGAAAATTTGATGCTTTTATCGGACTATGCAACTTTAAGTGCTTGTACCCCGCAGTCGACGCGTGATCGAACCTTGGACCAGCAGTGCACCGTGTCGCGCCCCGGCATGTCGATGATCACCTCAGCACTCGCCGTGGAGCTGCTCGTGTCACTCCTCCAGCACCCAGATGGGTAAGGGCCATTCAGTCTATCTACCCTGCAGGTGGCATCTGTCTCACACTACCATAGCCCAGCCTAGCTTGGTTTCCCGCCACGAACAAGTAGTCCTTAGGCTTGGCATAAAGCAGGCCGTCATCGGGAGTAGTGTATGTGTTCCTCCGCGCATGCGCTACTCTGCGGCGAGGCAGTTAAGGCGTTAAGCCCATAGGCCCAATTTACGGTTATATTGTGCAATAACTATGTCCCGGCATCTCACTTTGAGAGTTTTATTTGAATTATATATATCTATGGAATGTAAATATCCCAAAATAGATGCCAGTATTGGTATATGTTATAAGCTTAATAAATTGATGGCCCAGGGACTTAACACCTTGACGATTCTGCCGCAGAGTAGTGCATGCCGTGCGGAGGAACAACTACACTGGCACCTCCCTACATGTCTTCCAGATATGGTCCGATGTTGTAATGCTTTGTGCCAAGCCTAAGGACTATTTGTTCGTGGCGGGGAAGCAAGCTAAGCCCAGCCCTGTATGTTAGAGACTCCTCCAACTCTCCACTCTCTGTGTATATATATACTCAGTGTGGTCGGCAACCAGTGAAAGTCTGCTGAAAGAAAATTGGTCAGCGAAAGTCAGCTTAAAGCTGCATAGTCTGATGAAAATATCAAATATCAAATTTCCAAAACAAAAAAACTCACTAGATTTGATCGAACATATCCAACTTTTGGATACTTGTGCACTTATTAAGCATATGTTGCTGCATAGAAGGGCACGGTAAGTCGATCTAATAGAACCTGTTACTATTGAAGCCTATGGGGGTCAGATTTGTTATGTGCTTGCTTCCTCCCAGCTTCCACCTTACTCCCACCTCTTCACCTCCACAGGCCAAAGGCCCCGGCCGATACAAGTGTTCGGGACGACCACCTGACGAAGGATGTCAAATCCCCGCTCGGACTTGTTCCGCACCAGGTTGGTCTCTGTTTGTACCTTTGATTAGATTAAGTAAATGTCCTCTCCGTGGTTGTCTTAGTGTGATAAATGTCGTGGTTTATTCATTGAATAAATGCTCTTGTCAGGGTCAGGGTCAGGGCACTGGTTTTCTGGTCACGTGACAATGCAGTTCTTTGCTCAGTGTAAGCATATCGTAATGTTCCATTGGGAGCTAGTACTTGTGCAATGAGTGGTGGGTTGAAAAACGACAATATTATCAAATGTTTAAATCCATTCAAATGGTGTGTTTATATATATATATATATATATATATATATATATATATATATATATATATAAATATATATATATATATATATATTATGGATTTAACTGTGTAGTACTGCTTCGTTAATGTTATTATATTTGGACAATGGAGAGAGACAAACAGCACATCAACCCGGTTTCCTCTGATTTTCATGTGGAGTGTTGATCGTGATGATCATGTGACCCATTATCGGATAGTGATTGAATAATATACTTCAAATCCCATTACTAGGGACCGAATGTGTTTCTGGCTCATGACTAATTGTGTTCAAGGTTTGGCATTGATTGGTTCGTGTGTTTCCGAACTAATGTGATTTTCTGTTGACTTCTCACATTCGGACTAATTTCATCATGTCTTTCAGCTCTGCACTGATTGCCTCATATCTTTCAGCTCCTCGCTTATTCCCTCATATATTCCAGCTCCTCACTGATTGCCTCATGTCTTTCAGCTCCTCACTGATTGCCTCATGTCTTCCAGCTCCTCACTGATTGCCTCATGTCTTTCAGCTCCTCGCTTATACCCGCATGTCTTTAATCTCCTCACTAATTTCCTCATGTCTTTCAGCTCTGCACTGATTGCCTCATGTCTTTCAGCTCCTCACTGATTGCGTCATGTCTTTCAGCTCCTTGCTTATTCCCTCATGTCTTTCAGCTCCTCACTAATTTCCTCATGTCTTTCAGCTCCTCACTGATTCCCTCATGTCTTTCAGCTCTTCACTGATTCCCTCATGTCTGTCAACTCCGCACTCATTTCCTCATGTCTTTCAGCTCTGCACTGACTGCCTCATGTCTTTCAGCTCTGCACTGACTGCCTCATGTCTTTCAGCTCTGCACTGATTGCCTCATGTCTTTCAGCTCTGCACTGACTGCCTCATGTCTTTCAGCTCTGCACTGATTGCCTCATGTCTTTCAGCTCTGCACTGACTGCCTCATGTCTTTCAGCTCTGCACTGATTGCCTCATGTCTTTCAGCTCTGCACTGACTGCCTCATGTCTTTCAGCTTTGCACTGACTGCCTCATGTCTTTCAGCTCTGCACTGATTGCCTCATGTATTTCAGCTATGCACTGATTGCCTCATGTCTTTCATCCCTGCACTGATTGCCTCATGTCTTTCAGCTCCTCAGCTCCTTGCCTATACACTCATGTCATTCAGCTCCTTGCTTATTCCCTCAACTCTTTCAGTTCCTCACTAATTTCCTTGTGTCTTTCAGCTCTGCACTGATTGCCTCATGTCTTTCAGCTTCACACTGATTGCCGCATGTCTTTCAGATTCGCGGGTTCCTTTCCCGCTACCACCAGATGCTTCCTGCTAACAGTAAATTCTCACAGTGCACAGCCTGCTCACAAGTGGTAAGTTGACTCCTTTAACAACTTATATCAAATTGAATATGTATTAAACCTTGAATAATAAATACCTTGACACAAGTTCATCGACACATATACACATACACATGCACACACACGCACCTTTCGGTACCTTGTCCTGATATGACCTGTAGAAGTTCCTCGGACCTAAAACAACAACAAACAAAATAGTCCTGGTATGACCTTAAATGTTGTCAGGTCGTAAAACTGCAACAAGCAAACATCCATGTTGTTAACTTTAACAAAACATAAAATCCAATAAACCCCACTTTTATTTCTTTTTGTTGTTGTTCAAGGTGAAGGATATTTACTTAAAGGAGGGGTTTAAGTTCCTCCTGGATGTCTTCAACAACTCATCCCACTTGGAGGACGTGACGGGCCTGTCTAAGCTGCACGCAGACACCCTGGACGCGGAGGTGAGTCTTGTCAACACAGACTACCTAGAATGGTGTGAATAATGCCAGTCACGTGGTACAATGTGAGTATTAAATGGGTGTAAATTAAGGCAAGCATTCACTGTGTGTTATCCCCAATTTGTTTGACTCGAATACGATGTGGCAGTCAGTAATGGCACTTTGCCCACAAAGACCTTAATCATGGGGAGAAATGAGTAATAAGTGAGTTAATAATGGCAAACCTTGTGGGGAAAATTGAGTTAAAAAGTGCACTAGTAGCTCTGGAGCCGGTTGAAGTGAAAACATGCCAAATAATTTTGGTGTGCACACTGAAATGCTGATCAGCATAGGCTTGTATGACTTACGGCAATGGCAGGTTCTATTAAATTAACATAACATACCTTTTCCGCAGTAATAAATGTTTAATAGTGTGCTGGTATCCAAGTTGGATATGCCACTCTCAAATCTGGTTAAACAAAAATGTATGGTTTCATCGGATTAAAAAAAAAAAAGAAATTGGGGTGCGGTTAATATTTTTATGCAACTTCTTCAGGGGCGTAGCCAGAAATTAAAATAATTGTAAGCATAACATTGGTCACACGTGCTTACGGGAAATAAAAGAATTGTAAGCACAACATTAAAAAAGTGCTTTTTGTAAAAGATTTAGCATGGAAAAGATATGATGCTGAGAGAAAGTGTTCGCACGTGCTTACATTGTGACAATGGAGCTACGCCCCCCGAACTTTAATATGGGCAATCGGTGACTTGTGATGTTTTTTTGTCATGTGTCCTTTTACCGCCAGGTGTGGGAACTCAGTGATGACGACAGTGCAGAGATGGAGGTGCCCTGAAATCGCCATGGACGTCTCCCCATCTCCGAATACTATCTTACTGTTCGATATGTAATGCAGCTGACATGGTGCTTGTCTAAGTGTATGCAGACCTGAACAAGTGCTCCACCACACGCCATTGTGGTCCACCACCGGCAACTTGTGCCCTAGATAAAAGATTCACCATGTACTTGCCGTAGCGCGTAGGCATGAAAAACAACTCATTAGAAAAAGTGGAGAAAGGCTGGGTAAATGAAATGAGCACAAAAATTCTTAATTTAAGAAACTAAATATATTCGTCACATACCTCTTTATATTTATCCGCTACTTTTGGAGAAATAATTGATTAAACAACATAGATTAATCAGACTTTAAAACTCTAATCGAGAGCATTTAGTCACCGCCATCTTGGTTGTTTTGCATTCTCTCTCATCTCATCAACTCTGTGCCAATATAGATAAACACTGGATGAGGGGACCAGGAAGGTAGGTAGGGGTGAATCTTTTATCTACTTGTGCCCGTGTAAATAGACGTTCAACTGGGTAATATATTCCAAGTTGTGCTGGTCCTTGTAGCTGTGAACCAGCACGCCGGGTCACGGCTACAGCTTACACACTGGAAATTGAGGTTGGTGCCACTCCCAGCCCTATCCTTCACTATAGACACTATGCACTTTGCATCTATAACCACATGCCCCCTTATGACCAAACTTTGTGGGATTATTGCCATGCTGATGTATACCGTAGCAAATATTTTTATTTATTTTACCTAAGATAGAATACTACTTTGTGTATGGTTTTTCCACCACTCCCTCCCCCCCCCCCCCCCACACACACTTCCGCTGTGTAAACTGAAGCTGCGACCCGGCTAGATACAAGATTCACCCCGTACTGCTGCAGTAGGGGTGCAAACCAACCCTATGTAAAAGCTGTCGAAAATGCGGGTCAAAGAATTGAGAGCCTAATTTCACAATCTAAGAAGCAACAATTATTCTTTACATATGTCTTATTGATAGCCCGCTACCTTTGAGTTGAAAAATATAATATAATATCTAGTTTAATAAGATTTTAAAGTGAAATCGACGGCGTTCTGTGGCCGCCATCTTGTCTTTTTGCATTCTCTCCCATTTCACCAACTCTGTGCCTATAGAAGTATCCATTTGATACTGGAGGCAGGCATTCTACTCTCTGTTCCATACTAAAGCTATTTTCGCCCGTATTTAGACTATGTTGTCGTTCACCCGTGTACTGCGAGTACCGGGTGAATCCTTTATCTACGACCCGGCATGCTGGGTGGCAGCTTCAGTCCTTCTTGAGGGACCAGTGAAACATGGAATACCCATATTAGGAGATCCTGTTCGTATAATACGCATTTCTTAGGAGAATTGTTACTTGTTGATAGAATTTGGATTTTTAATTATTATTTGTTTATCAGTGTGTGAATCAGGGATGGAAGGAGCGGTGGAGCATAGTTGGAAAGTTGACTGAGATTCCACTTAGGTAATGTCGTGTTTGGAGTAATTATCACCCTGTTGTCGGAGATAACTGTATACATCTCTTTACAAGACAATTTATGCAGGTGGTTATTTTTGTGTGTACATTAGTTGTTTAAGCAGGGAAATTCCCTGTTAAGATGTAATTTTCTTCTTTTTACCCCCCTAAACGTCGTGTTTTACTGTGAGCAGTTATATATATGTTAAATGATACTACAACCCTTGTGTGTACAGTAGTACCGGTCTTCAGCAACCCTTGTGATCGGTGAACTCTTGTCATTGGTAAACAATGTTTCAATGTGCAAACTATATTCTGTCCCTCCGATGACATGATACTGGCTATGTCATGACAACATTGGACTGGATGCAGAGTAGTCTGTCTTTTGAAGATAGGTGTCACTGTAATACTTGCATTATTGCATTCCTGATCACCTTTAAGCAATTTAGTTTTTTAATTAATGGAGCGTGTGTTGGGAGCAAAGATATTGTCTTGTTAAGATAGTGAAAAGTAATCTTCATGCTTAGATTTTGTGTATCTTTTGTTTTCATTGCGAGTAACATTAGCAGTGACCATTGGATCATTTATGCTGTCTCAATTCACAAAAGTAAGCACTCAGCAGAACATTTACTGCAGCTGTTATTCCTCTATCACGTGTTCTGATACTAATCAGTGATTATATGGGCGGCGGGAGGGGGAGATAACCAAATGAAGTATTAGCAACTACTAAAATAGTCTCTAAACTTAGATTTGTTCATGAAATTGTTTATCGTTTTGTCAGCTTGATCACACATAAGACAATGATTTATTAAGCTTAGTCAAGGTTCGAGAGGCAAAATTAATACAAAATAGTTATGATGTGATATAAAACTCATAATAATACGTGACCGGACGCGGTGGCCGAATTGGTATAGCGCAGGATTCCCGTGCAGAAGGTTGGTAGTTCAAATCCTGGTCGAGTCAAACCCAATGACTTACAAAATGTATGCTTGTCGCTTCCTAGCCTTAGCTCAGTATCAGGATAATGTGACTGGCTGGGATGGGTCATGGTGCCAGTGGCCTGGTCTCCCTGTGGTGCGGCACTATAGTCACCATGAGTGCGCACTGACACAAGTCGCTACCCGTCCTGGTATAACTATAGATGTTGCTAGGACGTAAAACCCCAAGAAACATAATAAGTAGGCAAACTCCATATTTACTTAATACTTGTATAAAACATATCATCGAATGTCAGAATGATTACACCTCTATAGTGGTATTCTAACCGGTCTGATAAAGGTGATATTGGACTGTCTGGTCTGATATTACCTTTTTGTTGTGTTTTATACTGTGAGCAGTTATATGTTAAAATGCATGGACTTTCAGCCTCTACTGATTAGATTGTCTGTAGTGTACAATGTAAGGTCGACTAATTAATGTTTTATGAACCTAATATGGGGTTTGATTCCCTCGGCTCTCATCTGTTTGGAATACATATCGACTTAACAAACTTCGCACCATTTGATCCTCATTCCAGAGTCCTTCAGTCCTCCAACACTATATCGGTCATTAACTGTTTAATACTACACGACTGTTATACCATGCTGTGAATTTACTTTATAATATGGATATTCCAAGTTCTGCTGGTCCCTCAGGAAGGACCGTAGCTGCCCTGATGGAAGGTAGGGGAGGTGGTGAATACACATACACGAAGTGGTATTTTATCTAATTTAAAATATCTGTTAGGATAGTTACACTACAACCTAGATAATGGCAATCTTGCCAAGTTTGGTCATGAGGAGGCATGTGGGTTATAGGCGCGAAGTGAGTTTAGGGTATATGGTTTATACTATTATTATAGCCCAACTTTCCGGTATGTAAGCTGAAGCTGTTACCCAGCGTGCTGGGTCACAGCTTCAGTCCGTCTTGAGCAACCAGCGGAACTGGGAACACAAATTATTACAACATATATATTCTGGGTTGTTGGAAGCTGAGTCTTGTTAGTGTCATTTAATTTGTTTGCATTCCGCCAGTTTCAACAACCGTCAACCTCTCTCAACCATAGATTTGTAACGATCTTTCTGTTCCTTTTGCAGTGGGTGTTTTATTTATACAGTGTAGTAGGGGAGTGGGGAGGCACTGTAGTTCATATGAAGAATAGGAGGCCATGGTAGGCGGAGGGTGAATTACCAAGGAACACTTTATAAATATACCATATGACCAAGTTAAGGTTGCCTAATCCGTTGGTTCTGAATTTCTACCATAATTTTGAGATATTCTATTAGTTAGTTATTCATAAGGTACTTTACTTTCGATGGTAGTATTTTAAAAACATAACTGGTTAATTTTGGAGGTATTTGAAGAGAAAGATGCAATATATATTTGGTGTGTACACCGACTTGCTGGACTCCTTTATTTACACTGAGGGAGAGTGTAGGTGCAACAAATCAACCTACACTGGCACTCATTGAATACTGGATGTCAGAGTGGCGTGTGGTATGGGCCTACAATACAGTACAATACAGTACAGACTACTCTCTTACCAATATGTGTAACCAACTACGATTGCTTAACAGATAGAAGACCTTTACTCCGGCATTATTTTCAGAGGAATAAACACATTTGCTTTAAATTTATTTTTTAAAAGTGCACTTGTGTTCTATTTAAATTGACTTAATACCTGTCATATACACCGCCAAATAAACAAGTACACCAGCATCTTTGTTGGGTATGTAGGATCAAATGTAGATAACTGTTGGCGAGGGTTCAACAAAAATGCTTTCATCGGTTTATGCAGCTGAAATTGTGAATGGATTCATGGTGTGTACCATCACAGACTTGATCGTCCTGATATGACCTTAGATGTTGCCAGGACGTAAAACATTTCTTTGTATTTAATTATTACAGCTGCATTGTCTGAAGTAAAAAAACCTTAGCTCTATGTGATTCTGCATATCAAACTTATATGTCGATGTACTTATTCGGCATTTCTTTCTGCACAGAAGGGAATACTAAATAAATCTAATATAACCTGTTACTGCTGAAGTCTAGGGTATCAAAATGTGTATGCTCATACCAAAATTAATTTGACATGTTTTCACTCCAAATATCTCCAAAGTTCGCCATTCAAAATAGAAGTTATGTCAAACTAAATTGTGCATGTTGGCCCGAGGCTGTGAAAGTACGTCTGAACACTTTGACTTCTGGATACTGAATGGTTTATTCCGGTCCAGGGCTCACTGAACCGCCAGCTAAACTTTCCATGATGTCATCTCATTTACATACTCCTTTGTTTCACTCACTGTCTAGAACATCATGCATCTCTTTAACATATATTACCCACGTGTCTGGACGTCTATTACGCATATATCACATCCCCCCCTTAAAGTATTTCTGAAACATGCAATGTTTTAAAATGACCACCACCATACATAAATATATCCAGTAAAATGAACGTAACAATAAACATATATGCATACTTAGCTTAAACACAGGCTCTAGCGAATGTCTGAGCGCACTATGGCACTGAAGTCCTCTGAATGTCTGGCATCGTAGCCTCCATATTATATATTGTGAGTAAACACAACACACACCAAATGCAGCTGAAACACAACTTAATCCTATCATGCACATGTGTTTGTGTGTTTACACCCAGCATGACTGACTCACTACAGGTCTCACCTGCTCGCTGGCCTAATCAGCCGACCTGACCTACTTAGATTAGCCGCACTGTTTACATTTGGCAACGACGCTGACCTACTCTGCGTCTGCCCGACTGGTTCGGGCTGCCACCCCCTCAGGCGCACTTATAATTTGAACCCGATTCCTATACAACATATTACCCGTTTCGTTTAAAATTTGAGATTCTCTCCCTGAGATACCTGTATGACCTAAAATTACCCCTTTGTTCCATTCCCCTGCATGATTTTTGTACTTTATTTTGTCCCTAACTTTCATGGTTTGTTCGGCGTACCACATTTTTTGCCATGAAACACTTTCTGGCTTTGTTGTCTCTTCGCTGTCTGCACTTTCTTCGGATTTTGTGTTTCGGGTATCAAAATTTCTTCCGCCATCGGCAACCTCCCTCCCAGCCTTCTGCTTATGAGCAGCTGAGCCGGAGATGCGTTCAAGACGGGCAATGGAGTGTTCCGATAGTTCAACAAAGCTAACTGAAACTCTGTATTTGTTTTTTCGCACTTCTTCAACATGTCTTTTACCGTTTGCATAAACCTTTCCACCTGGCCATTGCTTCGTGGATACTGCGGACTGGAATACACAGCTTTAAAACCATAGTGTTGTGCAAACTCCCTGTACTCATGGCTCTTAAATTGCGGACCATTGTCCGAAATGACCTGACTAGGAATACCGTGCCTTGCAAAATTATCCTTCAACGCCTCAATGACCGTGACAGATGACGTATCGCCCAACAACGTTACCTCTGGATATTTTGTGTAATAATCTACAGTTATCAGGTAATTTTTATGGTTTAACTCAAACAAGTCTGCACCTACTTTTTCATACGGTTGACAGGCTATCGGGTGATTAATCAGCGGCTCGTTATGCAAACTTTTGCGGTTGTTTTGGCAAGTGTCACACCGACTAACCTTATCCTCAATTTGTTTGTTCATATTAGGCCAAAACATACAGTCTCGCGCCAGCTGCTTGGACTTTGTCAAGCCCAAATGTGTTTCGTGTAATGCCTCAATCATTTCACTGCGGAGACCCGGAGGAACCACCACCCGATTGCCTTTCATGACCAGATTGTTTTCTACCGTTAACTCGTCTTTGTGTGGGATGTACTGTCTCAGACATGGCGGTGTCTGTATACATGTAGTGTCCCACCCATCTTCAATGTGCGTGATCAACATGGACATGGACACATCCTTTTCATACTCTCTGATAATCTTACTCAACAAACTTGACGATTGCATGTCCACTGCAGCAACGCAGAACGTGTCATCGAACAGGTTACCATGGCCTACTTTGGCACTATGTGCCCTGGACAACGTGTCTGCAAAAAACATCAAAGAAGCCTTCACATGACATAGCTGAATATTGTAATTTTGCAAACGCATTCGCATTCTCTGCATCTTGGCCGAAAGTTTGTTAATTGGTTTCTGCATTATCACCACCAACGGCTTGTGGTCCGTTTGAATTTGAACTTCCTTGCCAAAGATATAGTCATGAAACCTCTGGCATCCGAAACATATGGCGAGCATTTCTTTCTCAGTAGTGGCATAGCCAAACTGCGCTGAGTTAAGCGCACGAGATGCGAGTGCGATTGGCTTGTCACTTGCATTAATACGGCACCCAAACCTGACTGACAAGCATCTACTTGAATAACAATGGGTTTCTTGACATTGTAATACGATAACACAGGAGCAGTCCTTAACTTTTCCTTCAACTTATCAAACGCGCCCTGCTGTTCGGTTTGCCAGTGCCACGCGACATCCTTAGCAAGGAGCATGCACAGTGGTTTGGCAATCTCGGACATGTTGGGTATAAACTTGTGCACATATCCAACCATGCCCAGGAACCTTTGGACGCCTTGTTTGTCACGCGGCTCTGGCATGTCAACTATTGCTTGTATTCTGTCTGGATCAGGCTTCACACCTTGCTGGGTAAGTTGATGACCTACATACTTTACTGTAGTTTTGCATAGCAAAGATTTTGTCTCATTTAATTTAAGATTTACTGACCTAGCTTGGTCCAACACGGCCTTGAGCCGCTTGTTGTGTTCCTCAACCGTTGACCCATATACCAAAATGTCGTCCGTGACTATCCCAATACCGGTGTGGCAGTAAATCGCAAACCCCTGGAAATTGCACACCCCGGGGTTTGCGATTTACTAGGAAATCACAAACCCCCCCCTGGAAATTACAAACCCCCCCATGCTTTGTAGCATTTATCACCACAAGCGGGGCAGCTATAGGCCGATGTTTGATTTTGAACTTCTACCAGATCTGGGGGATAAAATGGATTCAAGGAGGATCAAGATGGATTAATTGATTAGTTTTGATGTCATGCTGTCACAGCAATGGCCTTTGTCACTGCTATTGATCACTCACAAGAAGGATAAGGGACCAGATCAATTTTTGTCAAAGATATTAAACTACAACATTAAGAAAAGCCAGCATAACTTCTTTAAACACTTTGAACTAACAAATATCCAATTCCCTACAAAACTATCAGTCACTTTGCACATACATAGGCTGCACATACATAGGCTGCCACATTTATTTTCATATAAGGGGGATCCCTCACGAGGTGGATTAATTGATTATTTTTAATTTCATGCCTCTCACAGCAAGGGCCATTATAAGACTACATCACGGTTCCAGCGGCGCGTTGCATTGTGGGATGCATCAGAGCAAAACATGCCCCCAAAAGCACATGGCACATGCTAATACACTGGATGCAGCTATGAAATGTGCTAGTTTCAGATCATCTCAGCTCTTGTTTGAAACATGGAATACCAGCTAAAAAAATATATATAATAAATTAAGATATTAATCTTTTATCCAGCATTGCATTTACATCAATATAATCAGCAGATCTTATGCCACGTGCATTTAGATTTCGAAAGATCTAGGCATTCAGACTAGTGTTAGAGCCATAGCCAGTGTACTCAATGCATTGTCAATGGCAGTGAGCAATCTCCATACAGAAAAAGTAAAATATTGATAAAACCACACCACCTAGGAACAAACCGCTTGGAATACATATAGAAAACATGTTTAGCAAATAGATTATATTAAATTGATATGGTTAGGGTTTTGGATTTCTATTAATTTTGAATAAAACTGACGTTTTTCACTGCACGTATAGGCAAACTCAATGGCCGTACGCCTTTGCTTTGCTCCCAATGCCGTTTTCAGCGCATGCGCAGTCGGAACCGTGATCTAGTTTATCCACTGCGCACAAGAAGGCTAGGCGACCAGGTCAATTTGTTGTCAAAGATACTAGACTACAACAATAAGAAAAGCCAGAACAACTATCTGTATCATTAACATGGGGGGTTTACGATCTCCAGGGGGGATATGTGATTTCCTAGGAAATCGCAAACCCCCCATGCCCATATATGGCATGGGGGTTTGCGATTTCCTAGGAAATCACAAGTGCGGGTTTGCGATTTACAGGGTTTGCGATTTCCTGCTACACCGGGTAGATCGACCATGACATGGTGCATTTCCTGAATAAAAATGTCACCGGCTGTTTTGATGCCAAAAGGCAGGCGGGTGTACCTGTACCGGCCCCACAGAGTGTTAAACGTGTACAGACGCAAACTTTCTTCATCTAACTCTATTTGCCAATACCCTGACATTGCATCCAAAACAGAAATATTTCACATCTGCCATTTTGGCAATAATTTCGTCAATTGTTTTGGTAGGGAAAGGCCCTCTCTTTATCGCTTTGTTCAACTTAGTCGGATCCAGACAAATCCTTATCTTATTTGGGTTTTTTATGATAGTTATGGAATTAACCCACTCGGTAGGTTCATCCTGTTCAACTATTACACCTAACTCCACCATGCGATCAAGCTCACCACATACTTTACTCTGAATAGCAAACGGGATCTGTCTAGGTGGATCGACAACAGGTTGCACAGATTTATCAACATGAATGACAGCATTTGCCTTGATCAAACCCAAACCCTGAAACACATCTTTGTATTCGCTTACCAGCTGTTCAGCCTGGGCGCTGGGACTGTTCGTCGGCTTAGAAATGGTCGTCGGCACAGCACAGTGCACCTCATCCACCCGCGCCAGTAGGTTCAATGTCACGCAAGCCTGCTTGCCCAAAATAGGCTGACAGTTCCACACCACTTGGAACTTGAAGTCTCTGCCGCTTACGTCAACCGACACCTCACCGTCGGGAGTGATCCAATGATCCGAGAATATCACCAACGAACACCTGGTGTTCATCAGCTGCCCCAGAGCGACTCTGTCGAAGACGTTCCTCGGCAGCATGTTCGCCTCCGACCCGGTGTCGAGCTTGAACTTGACAGGGCGACCGTTCACTCGGACCGTCGCGTACCACAGCTCGGCATCTTGCTCGGCACCCCGGTCCACGGCACCGACGAACAGATCCATTGTCAGCACATTGACCTCCGCCGGATTCCGGGTCTTGCTCAGCATTGTGAGGGTCGGGCTCTTCAACGGTAACCTCGTTGACTCTGCCAAGTCTGCTCCTGCAGACCTTACCGAAGTGCCCGATCTTCTTGCAGGCTATGCAAGCTTTGCCTTTCGCTGGGCAGACTCCCCGGCGGTGTTCGTATCCACAATTCTGACAGCAGATCTTGAACTCTCCTGCACCGGCACCGCCAGAATTCCAAGATGGCGATTTCCAAGATGGCGTCACCGATCACCGAACCGCCGGTGCACCGGTACGCGCAGTAGCATAGTTCTTAAGAAAATCAATTTCCTTACTCTTAACATCTGATTTGGTGTCCTCCAACAGATCCGAACTGAATTCACTCATTTCACACACTTCTCCAGAGTTAACTCAGCAGTTTGCAGCAGTTTGTTGCGCAAATTAACTTTCCTTACACCAGCCACTAACCAATCGCGCAACAGTGACTCCTCCACTGTTCCATATTCGCAATCCTTCACCTTGTCTCTCAATGCTGTGATGTACGTAGCCATAGTTTCTGTAGCCTGATTATGCGTATTAAACTTGTATCTTGTTATTATCAAACTGCACTTGCCTACACAATATGTTTGAAATGCCTCCGTAAGTGGTCCGATCCTGTCTCGATCAGCGAGAGCGATGTCCATATTGGCGAAAACATTTTGCGCTTCCTCGCCAGCGACGTGAAGAAAGATGCAGCATTGCACTCGTTCTGTCTTCATTATGACACCTGCAGCAGTGGCGTATATGTCATATGCTCTGATCCATGTTTTCCAGTTTGATCTTGCTTTGTTGCTGAGGACAAGCTGACCAGGTGGCTGCAAACCCGGCAGTGTATTAGCGGGCGGCATTCTTCCTCATCTGACACCATGTGAAAGTACAACGTCTGAACACTTTGACTTCTGGATACTGAATGGTTTATTAATGTCCAGGGCTCGCTGAACCCGCCGGCTAAACTTTCCATGACATCATCTCATTTACATAATCCTTTGTCTCAAACCTTTGCATCTCATTAGCATATATTATTCACATGCCTATACGTCTATTACACATATATCACACTGCTCCCCTCCCCTCCCAATGTCACACAGTGCTCCTTCCCTCCCTCCCACGGTCACTCCACCACAAGTTCAAACGGGCTCAAACGAGTTCAACCGTGGCTGGTTGGATCGCAACCGTGGCTGGTTGGGTCGCTCCGTATAGCGCTGAATATGCTTATGGAGAATTCAACATGCGTATACAAATGGCGGTGCCCATATGGGGTTATTTCCGTTTCTGTTTGTTGGATTTAGGTGATTTCATGTTCCACCTGTATGAGTCTGGGTATTGTTTATGTATATAGATGTACGTGTGTTAGTCCATAGCCTCCGCCTTGGGGGGTCGGTATTATCTGATTTGCAATGCAATATGAGGCTATGTGTGAAGTGGAGTGGTTTTTTAAAAGAACAAAATCAAATTATGCATTTTGGACTGAGATCAGTCCATTAAATATCACTTTCACAATATATTCTGAATGGAATAAGAATCCAGGATAGTTCTTGACATATTTTCAATTTACCCAAGTAATATATGTTGCATTATAAATGATTTTCTTTGTGTATGCAATGCAATGCTTTTAAAAGAAGCCACTTAAATGTCCATTTTGCTAATGACATTGTTTTGATTGGCACCAAAGAAAGTGGGTGATAATAGCAGAAGACTTGTGCACCTCTGTGCCTGGTCTTTGGAACGACCACAGTGGCCACCTCTGTTGAAACAAAGGCCAGGTTAGTCTATAAGCTATATTGTTTTAGGCCTACTTATGCCTATGTCACAAATGCTGCGATCGACGTACGGTGATGCAGTCTGCAGTGTGTCTTGCGGTTTATGCAAATGTTATGGCATTGCGGCCTGCAGTTTATCTCTTCATAAATCGTACCATTTGTGTTGAATTTATACACATATTTAATATACAAAAAAGGTCACAACTTTCTTAATCTTGATCACACAAACATGAATTTTGTACAATATTGATATTCATTTTACAACCTTTTCATTGATGTCAACAAAGGTGATCGTACAGTGTTGTGGAGTCTGGATTTCCAGGATTGTGGCCTGCGGCATTGTGATTTTTCGAAGTTAAGATAACTCCAACTTAAAAAACTGCAACCTTTGCGGCGAGCAAAAAACCGCACAGTCACCGTAACCCAGCGTATGGTCACCGTACGGTTTGGCCGATGCGGTGACTTATGGTCGCAACTAGGTACAAGATTCACCCCGTACTGCTGCAGTAGGGGTGCAAACCAACCCTATGTAAAAGGTGGCGAAAATGCGGGTACAAGAATTGAGAGCTTAATTTCACAATCTAAGAAGCAACATTTATTCTATGTAGGTGTCTTCATATTTACCCGCTACCTTTGAGTTGAAAAATATAATATAATATCTAGTTTAATAAGATTTAAAAGTGAAATCGACGGCGTTCTACGGCCGCCATCTTGTCTTTTTGCATTCTCTCCCATTTCACCAACTCTGCGCCTATATAAGTATCCATTTGATACTGGAGCCACATACTGGAGCCTCACTTCCATACTAACGCTATTTTCGCCCGTATTTATATAAGGCTGATCTTCACCCGTGTACTACAAGTACCGGGTGAATCTTTTATCTAGGTCGCCACAAGCACGTCGTAAAGACATTTGTGACTGAGGCACACCTATAAGTTCACTTATTCTTATGAATAACACTTTGTGTTCATAGGGTGTTCAGCCACCTTTTAACTTTGGAGCCTTTACAAGTCAATCACAATAGACTAGATGACCGTTCCGGCTGCACATGCGCTGCAAACGGCGTTGGCAGCAAAGCAAAGGCATACATTGAGTTTGCTGATATGCGTAGGTCAAAACTTTGGTTTTATTCAAAATTAATAAAAATACATAACAATTTGGAACAAACATGGACGGAAGGATGCAATATAATAATATAATGAATATGTTTAAGACACAACTCTCCATAATTAAGCATTTTGAGCTAAGAAACATACAATTTCAGTCACTTTACAGGCCGATGTTTACATCACCATTGATTAGCCATGAGTAATTCTTGTTCTAAATATTAAAATGTCAAATGTGTCAACAAAAACTTGTTTCAAAGAAATATATAACCAATATCTGATTAACCCTACTCATTTTCTATTTCTACATACATCATTAACCATAGGATATAAATAAAAACATGAATAAAATAAGTAAAACTGACTCTGGCTGTGGCTCTAACACTAGTCTGAGTGCCCAGATTTGTCTAAATCTAAATGCACATGGCATAAGATGTGCTGATTATATTGATGTAAATGCAATGCTGGATAAAAGATTAATATCTTAATTTATTATATATATATTTTTAGTTAGTGTTCTATATTTCACACAAGAGCTGAGATGAGCTGAAACTAGCACATTTCATAACTGCACCCAGTGTATTAGCATGTGCCATGTGCTTCTCGCGGGTTTGTTTTGCTTTGACGCATCCCACAATGCACTGCGCCGCTGGAATGGTGATGTAGTCTATAGCCAGTTTTTTTTTTCTGCAGGGAATATCACTATTCGGAAAATAAGTTACAATTGCAGGAATGCGGATGATTTGGGTAGGATCATACATCGCGCTACCACCGCCTGGTGGGCTGTATGGTAACTATTACTCAAAGGCAGCTAACTTGTAGTCTTCCCTTCGGAGGCATCACCGCGCACTAAATATGTTTTTAGGCAGGTATCCCCTATAACCAGATAACCAATTAATATATATAACCGAATAACTGACTTAGTACATTTATATATATATATAAAAAAATGTTAAGCGAGTGGTAAGACCAGGCGAGGCAGAAGGGCTGACTAGTAGATGGAGAAGTGTCAGTGTAGTGGATATGAACTGAGGAGACTGTTAATATATGATCAGATTCCGGATAATTATGCTTATATAATTGCTTATGCAGCATATATTTAGGCGGATAACTGTTTTCGTATATATATATATGTATCTGCTACCGAAATGCAGGCAATCAAATACCTTATCAGCAGCTACTGTGATAAGATAACAGAAACACTACAGCAGGCCAGCATTGAAAACAAGCCTGAATACCCGGGCTTATATGCTATGAACAGTATAAATACAGCCTCAATAAAAATTATAAAAAAAAAAAAAAATAGACGGATAATTAATATACATCGAGAGAAACCCAAAGGATTAAGAAAATCTGATAGACTGCAGGGGCCTAGCTTGGGATTGTCAGGTGGTTCACATATGGAACAAAACAATATTGGAATAAAATGTGATGGAATAAAGTACTATTAACATTATTTTGGGTTTAAAAAAAAGTGTAATCTCATTTGGTACGCAGCTGCGTAGACATACCTGCGTTTATGGAAGCTACGTCCCTAAACCTGATTAGTCCTAGTCCGGATAGTCCATACCAATGACCTCTAAGCTGCTTACCATATCATCAAAAGCACCGAGACTTGGGTTTCATGGTTGTTTTATTAGTGACGGTATCGTAGAGACGCACGCGTGAATCTGAGATGCATATGAAGTCGGTATAAAGTTTCGCCGTGGTCATTTACTAAGTATGTATGATTAGCTAAGTCCTCATGATTAGTTATATTGTGTGCATCGTGAAGAGAGGATCCCAATAACTGAGCTCCGTTTAGCAGTTTCACGCCACTGCACCACACACAAATGTACTATATACAGGTTAACATATACCTCCGAAATGACACAAGAAATGGCTCCCCAAGTGCAAGTAAACATGTCAGGTATTGGGTATGATACTAGAAGGTTTTGCTGACTATGATTTGTAAACACTTGACGCCTCCCTCATTTGGAATGATAAGTCTTGCTAACCAGATTAAAGCCTTCTATGACAATAATTGGCTTTCATTGTGAATGTACGATATGCCTTATATAATCATGTGTATGGATTACTATTACGTACATATCACAACCTGAATCAATACTATGTAAACCCATATCACCCCAAATAACGTCCGGCCTGCTATCTCGCAGTGTTACTCTTCTTGATTATCAAAATCCGGTTGTTACATATTTACAAAAAAGATAAAGTCTGTTCACAGTCGAATTATATCACATATCCGCAGATTCTACCTGTTGGGATTATAGCTAATGATCATTAGAAATCATATTACGACACCCATAGTGCTATTATGGGTGTCATTGTGCTCATCTATGTATATATCTTATTGCACTGATGCGTAAGATGTTTGAATAACGAAGACAATAATTTGGTAGTCGTAGTAGACCAAACCTCATAATTTGAATTGCTAGTCTCAATTGAATTCTCTTTAAAAAGATTAAAAAGGGATTTTAACATGTGGGGAGGGGGGTAAATTATTGTGTTCATTATTTTGTAAAATTAAAACGCGCAAAAATGATATATATATATTATGGTCGAATCCTTAGATATATATATATATATATTATATAATTTATATATATATTATCCACCGAACGAACTATTTCCTGCTTCAACGCTGGCCTCTGCAGACTGCTTTAATCGCTTACTAGATTTTTTCTTCAACTTCTTGTCAGCTTCCGAGTTTGCGTCTAGCAGATCGGGCCGGTTTTGCGGCTCTCGCACCTTGTTCATGGACTGCTTTACAAAGCTCACCTGGACCGTCTTGCGCAACGCCTCAAAACAGGAAGGGTATTGCATTATTTTGTTGTCCGAGATGTCAAGCACTTCCAGGCAGGGCAGCTTCATGAGCGCTTCCGGGATTGTGGTGATGATGTTATCGGACACGTCCAGCTTGGTGAGGTTCTTCATCCTGATGATTTCACCCGGCAATACTTCAAGGTCGTTCTTAGATGCCAGCACCGTGTGTATCCGGTACAGGTAGGGGAAGTCGGTGGGGAAGCAGTCGACGTGGTTATTGGAGATGTCCAAATGGTACAGCGATGCCAAAATGTCAATCCGATCGCCCGGGAACTTGAGCAGTTGATTGTCCGATAGATCCAAGTTAATTAACTGGTTGAGGAGTCCCAAGTTCTTCGGAAGAGTCGCCAGTCTGTTATTCTTCAGGTTCAGCCGTTGTAGTGATTTCATGCCGGTTAAAGCCTCGGAGAGCTCTGCAAGCATATTATTGGAAAGGTTCAGGTCATCCACCTTTGTCCAGGCCTCAATCTTATCGGAGAGTTGGTCGATGCTGTTGTTCGAGAGGTCCACAGTTATGAGCGTTTTTATTTTGAAGATGTCTTCAGGCAGTGTAGTGAGGTTGTTGTTTGACAGGTCCAACTTCGTGAGCAATCGTAACTTGGCCACTGCTGCAGGAACTTCATCGAGCCGAAGGTTTGATAGGTTCAGTTCAGTCATGACACGCGCATGGCAGTCTTCAGCCAGGTGTACCAGCGCTGACCCTCTTGGGTCCTCTGAGGGCATTGTGAGCGGATTGTTTGATATGTCCAGCTTGGCCACGGTGCCTGGGATGTTGAAAGAAACGAGCTTATTGCCACCGACATCCAGCATGTGCAGTGCATAGAGCGCATCTAGTGAACGCGGCAGAACCGGCAACATATTGTTCTTCAAGAGCAGCGTTTCCAGATTGCGTAGTTTGCGCATGTTCGGCGGCAGTCCTTCGATCCGGTTGTTGCAGGCGTCAATGTGTAGCATAATCTGTGAGCTTCCCAGGGTTGGTGGAAAGAGTGAAACCTGATTGCTTGCAAACCCTAGCTTCTTGAGGGTCAGTATTCTGCCAATGCACAGCGGCAGCAGCTTGATATTGTTGCCGCTTACATCAAACTCCTCCAAGTTCTTCATACTTTCCATATCACTGGGCAATACATCTATGTTGTTGAAGCTCAGATCAAGTATCTCACACGCTTTCATCTCTGTGATCTTATCAATGTTTGTAATTTGGTTGTGAGACAGGTTGACCTCCTTCAATTGCATCATACTACTGATGTTCTCTGGAAGATCTACCAGCTGGTTATAGGAAGCATTAAGATAACTTAACTTTTTGAGACGGTGAAAACCCTCTGGCAGAAGTTCAATGTTGTTATTGTTCATGGAAAAGCTGATCAAGGCACATCCAAGCCTGGCTATTTCGTCAGGCAGGAAGTTGATTTGATTGTAGGAGATATCCAAATAGGCCAGGTATTTGATAAATCCAATAACCGGTGATAATTCTTCTATTTTGTTGTGAGACAGATTTAACCAGGTGAGAGAGCTAAGATTTTCCGCCCCCGAGGGAAGGGTCTCCAATAAGTTATAAGAGACGTCAATTTTGTAAATAACATTGTTTTTACCAGAGACCACGGGTAGGACCTTTAATTTGTTATTTGACACATCTAAGTACATTGGTAATTTATATATGTTCTTCCGCAGCGACTTAATGACATTCTTAGATAAATTTAGGATGACCAACTTTGGGGCTGTGCACAACTTTGCTGGGATATTCTTGAGCTTGTTTTCAGAGGAATGCAGCTCGGCCAGATGTGTCAGTTTGTGCATAGCTCCCGGTAGTGATTTGATGCCGTTCTTAGAAATATTTAAGAAGGTCAAGTCTTTGAGTTTACACAGTGCCGCCGGGAGACGGGTGATCAAGTTGTTCTGCATATTGATTACGTCCAGGTAAGCAAGAGCCGAAATAGCTGGGGGCAACTTTTTGATCTTGTTATTTGGAATATCCAGCAGTCTTGCCTTTTCATTGATTTCCTCATTGAGAAAGACTTCTTTGGGTAGCATCTTAATGCTGTTGGTCGACCAACAGAGGTTGTAGCCTCTGATTCCATCTGTCTTTGGCCGGATATGCTTCTTGATTTCATTAGGTAGTGACACAATCCGGCTACCAGGTCCAATAGCCGGTGGTGGCTTTTCATCTTTCTTTTTGGCAATTCGCTGGGCACTGCCCTCGATGATTGGTTCTGACATTGTGTGGCAGCAGTTTGGTACTAAGCCCACATCCTTCTACTCGCTAAATGGCCCCTGCGAAAATAAAATAAACAGAATTGAAAAGACGCTCATTTACAGTTTGCAAAGATATATTGTATATACAGTAAAACCTCTCTAACCGACCACCTCCACAGATCGACCACTCCCCTATATCGATCGCTTTATTTGGGTCCCAACAATACCATTGTAACCATATTATTTATTTATAACTCCCTAAACCGACGACCTCTCTAAACGGACCACTTAAAGTCGGTCCCAAGGTCGGTCGATTTAGAGAGGTTTTACTGTATATATATATTCCAATGTATTCTTAGAAGAGATGATAAATAGCTAGTGAGTGAGTTGGCTGAGTGAATTAGTGAAATGAGTGAGTGACTATTTGAGTGATTGGAACACTTGATTTGAACACTGGTTGAGTCAAGACAACAACTTAAAATGAATATTTTTGAGTATCTAGTCTGAAGTTCAGCATTTCTATACCAGGGCAAGGAGCAAGACCACGTGATTGAAATGTCCCCTCCTTAAAGCTACATACTGCGATGAAAGCCTCAGATCAAATCAAAGAGTATGTGTGTGTGAGTGAGTGAGTGAGTGAGTAAGATGTTGGTAAGAAAGGCACATGCTCATGGCAAGAAATGAAGTTAAAATTAAAACGTCTATAATTTTAAACAATTCTCTTTTTTTCACAACCGAATTGAAATTGTCAAAATCATTACAGAGAGCAGTTTAAAATTTAAAAAAAAGAAGTTTATAATTGACAGAATGACGGTTACAAGAATTAAGTCAGTCGCCCGCACCAAGCCAGAGGAGGAATCAGTGTGGCATGACGGTTGGAGGTTGTGTATCGACATATTAATAAGACAACATGTTGATTACTCTGTGATCTATATGCACAGAATAAATAAGTAAAATAATGAAGGAAAACATCTGATTAAGTTGTGATAGTACACTATATGTAGCAGAGGTGCCAAGTAGATTAGAATGTGAGTAGGAAGATCTCCCCAATACACAAATTGTAAACAGCGAGAAATAGGGTGGCTGGCGGGGTGGGGGTGCAGGTGGGGGTGTCCCCTGACACAGGCGGGCTGGGAGCCTCCCGCAGAACATTTTGAAAAAAGTAATACAAAATGGTGCATATGCGTAAACATTTTTTTAAACAAGGCGGGATGTTGCAAATTAAAAACGGGAAATCGGGAGATGGGGGTTATTTTGCTATATTTTAGGGAGACTAGCACCTCTGATGTAACAATAGCATTAGGGTTTGGTCGGTTAGTTGTTGGAGTTTTACATCCTGGCAACATCTAAGGTCATATGATGATAGGTACCGACTTATGACGGTGCACACTCATGCTGACTTTATAGTGCTGCCCCACTGCCAGATGAAGCTGCCAGCACCATGACCTGATATCTCACTCAGTCACACTATCCTGACACTGAGCCAACCAGTCCTTGCCCTATCCTAATAATACCGAGCACCTGGCTAGGAAATAACAAGTATAAATTGTTACGTCATTGGTTTGACTCGACCAGGGTTCGAATCCCACGATCTACCAAAACGGGAGACGGACGCTCAGCTCATTCGGACGTCCTGTCTGCAGGCTGTAGGGTTTCAGGATGGGAAACACTTTTGGGGTTCTGTGCCTGGTACTCTTTGGGTAACTGTTTTTCGGTTCCGTAAAATTGGTGATGGGTACCCATTCTTGAGACAGTTAATTCAATTTAGTAGGAGTATGTTTTGAACACACCTGTGCAGAAATTGTACATATACCTTTAATCATCTACAATGTAATGAAAACAACTGTCTGTAGCATTTTATTTATTTATATTTGTTAAATTCCCTTGCTTTTGGTACAGGTAGATGAGTAGAATAACCAAATATGTAATCGATCGTTGACTTGAACTGTTAAGTTTTTTGGTTTCTGCTGTAAATACTTGATTTAATATCATTGGGAAATGCAATTTTGGTTCCGTAGTTTCCCCAGCACGGCAACGACACGTTACCACGTTACTGTGAAATCCTACAGCCTGTGACTAGTATATAGCATATGGAGATAGAACCTGCTTTTGGTGGCATGCTATGTGGCGCCCCCTAGTCAACCAACCATTATACAGGCCACGAAAAGCTCCATTTATGGGTACCGGAAACTCATAGAACCTAACATCTACGCGTAATAATTCAGGACACAACACGGGACTACTTAGTATGGGATTTATTAATCTAGGTAGGAGAAACACAGGTCAAGGTAATGCAGTACAATGGTGAGGATCAAATAATAAGTTAACAAGTTTGAGTCTCTGTAGGATCCGGGTACTCAAACCTATCATGTCAAAGTCTTAAAGTAGGGTCAGGTGGGTAGGTGAGAAAAGGTGGGTGGTGTTGTCGGGCCGGAGTCTGGTGGTGAAGTGCCGTCTATGGAGGTGGCAGGGGGGAAGCGACGTCACAGGGGGGGGGGGGGGGCGGCCCGGGTACAAGCGGCGGCTACCAGCGCACAGGCACAGCTGCGCCACCTGGAGTCACCTCCCGGCCCCTATATTTAAAAGGGGGAACTAAAACTATAGGTCTGGGTGTATAGTGGTGGGATTCCAGGTCTCCCGTGTCGGTCCCGAATTACCCATGTTGCCTATGCAACATGCCCACTGTAGGCGTATGCAAATGGAAGTTCTATGGCATATGTCTAGGCGTACATCATGCCACCAAAAGCATCAGCAGCAATATATTTAACACATTATTTAACACCTTATGTTGCAATATCAAGTGGGTATTTCCATAATTCTGACACTTTTTCTAATGGGTTGTTTAGCAGCCTTGTCACAGAGACAATGCTACGGGAATAACTACACCAGACCCAACGCTAAGGTTGGCTGGTTGTTGGAGTTTTACGTCCTGGCAACATCTGAGGTCATATCAGGATGGGTAGCGACTTGTGCAGTGTGCACTCATGGTGTCTTTATAGTGATGCTACTGGGACACCAGGCCGCCAGCACCATGACCTAATAATATCCCACTCAGTCACATTATCCTGACACCTAGCCAACCAGTCCTTGCCCTATCCTAATAATGCCAAGCACCTGACTAGGAAGCAACAAGTATACATTTTTAAATCATTGGTTTGACTCGACCAGGATTCGAGTCCGTGGGTTCGAATCCCACGATTTACCAACACGGGAGACGGACGCTCAACTCATTCGGCCATTCCATCTGATCCCCAGCGCTAAGGAGTCTGCAAACACATACTATTGTAATAATGGCTATTTCATCATAAATGACAAATTTATATGCTATATATAATCTTAATTTATTCAATTCTACTGGGAACTCAGGTACGTCTATAGTTTGACAAGATGTTACCATTCTCACCTTCAAAATGATATTGTTAAAATATGTCTTCAGTAAAAAAATATATATAAATAGGCCGCTCCCGAGTCCAGCTTCACCTGCAACAAGAGAAAACACACATTACATTCAGTGCCATAGTCCTAGAGGTATGATTAAATAATAGAATTGAAAGATATGGTTTTACACAGGTGTGGACACATGTATTAGTCCGAATCGGTGGGTGGAATTATTTCAAATAGATCAGATTGGAAAGCTTGAGGCCCATCTGAAATAACTCCACCCACCCAAAATGACTATTATGTTGCCTGCCCCGATAGATGCACTTCCCATGAAGTGTGCATAGATAATTCAAAACACGAGGCGGAAGTACATAATGTGGAAATTTATTCAGTAGTAGTTAATCAATAAGTAATAGCAGAGAGCGTGTATATAGATGAGAGGGACAACTCCCGCGAAAATCGGTAACACAGGCTACAGTGGCGCCTCTCGCGGTTATTGTTGAACAAGCCTTGAGTTTGCCGGTATGTGCAGTGCAAAACATTAGTTTTATTCAAAATTAATAGAAATCCAGAACCCTAACCTCATAAATTTGATATAATGCTTTTGGTAAAGATGTTTTCTATATGTGTACCAAGCGATTTGTTTCTAGGTGGTGTGGTTTTAGAGATATTTCACTTTCTCTGTATGAAGATTGCACACGACCATTGACAATGCCTTGAGGCAAACTCAATGCATTGTCAATGGCAGCAAGGAATCTTCATACAGAAAAAGTGACACATCTCTAAAATCACACCACCTAGAAACAAATCGCTTGGTACACATACAGAAAACATCTTTACCAAAAACATTATATTAAATTGATATGGTTAGGGTTCTCGATTTCTCTTAATTTTGAATAAAACTAACGTTTTGCACTGCGCATACTGGCAAACTCAAGGCATTGTCAATGGTTGTGAGCAATCTTCATACAGAAAAATGTTAATATCTCTAAAACCACAACACCTAGAAACAAACTGATTGGAATTCACATAGAAAACATGTTTACCAACAAGATTACATTAAATTGATATGGTTAGGGTTCTGGATTTCTATTAATTTGGAATAAAACTGACGTTTTCCTGGTATGTATACAGCTGTGTCATAAACTGTTCAACAACCACCACTTGGAGCGCCACAGTCGGCAGCTGTTACACGGGCTAGTATGACAGTTGCCCCTCTCATCTATATACACGCTCTCTGGTAATAGTGAACAATGGGTGGTGTGAGAATCAAATAAGGTTAATCGAGTAAATAAGCAAATGTCAATAAGTAATAAGTGAATGCTGAGGTCAAAAGTTCAAGGAGTAATGAGTCAAGGAAATAAGCAGTAATGTTACGGAGTAAGTAATCAAATGTAAGGTAAATAAGGAAGTCTCTGGGTGACCCAGGCCTCAAGCCTTATGATATTGTGGGGTCGGGCGGGCTGGTGGAAAATAGGTGTTGGTGGTCAAGCATGTGGTGGAGAAGTGGCAGAGTGAGAGGGGAGCGGAAGGGAAGTAGGGGGAGGCAGGGGACCAGCGGCGGCACCACCGGTCAGTGCTGGTGTCGCAGTTTCAGTTCTCAAGCAGTTGCAGTTCTCAACATCGCTTCTGCGCATGCGTCAACATGTAACAGCATCGTCTGCGCATTTTCAATGGTCGTGAACAATCTTCACACAGCAAAAGTGAAATATCTCTAAAACCAAACCACCTAGAAACAAATCGCTTGGTACACATATAGAAAACATGTTTACCAACACGATTATATTAAATTGATATGGTTAGGGTTCTGGATTTCTATTAATTTTGAATAATGTTTTGCACTGCACGTACCGCCAAACTCAAGGCATTGTCAATGGTCGTGAGCAATCTTCATGCAGAAAAAGTGAAATATCTCTAAAACCACACCACCTAGAAACAAATCGCTTGGTACACAAATAGAAAACATGTTTACCGAATAGATTATATTAAATTCATAAGGTTAGTCACACTGACACTATAGTGACAGCGATTTGCGGCGATCGGCGATGGTTTGAATCGGGCTAATGTTGACACATGCGCAGACGATGCTTTGACGCATGCGCAAATGCTTTGACGTATGCGCAGAAGCAATGTTGAGAACTGCAACTGCTTGAGAACTGAAACTGCGACACCGGTGCCGCCACCTGTAAGAAATGGGAGGAGGAGGAAGGAAGCAGGGGAGGGCGGCGGTGCCGTCACCTGGAGGCGGAGGGGGAAGGGAGTGGAGGAGAGGGGAGGGGGAATGGGTAAGGAGGGAGGAGGAGGAGAGGAGAAGAAGGAGGGGCGGGGGGAAGAAGGTCCGCCTCAGTTTCGAATTACCCATATTGCCACAGCAATATGAACAATTCAAAACATGAGGCGGAAGTACATAATGTGGAAATTTATTCAGTAGTAGTTAATCAATAAGAAATAGTGAACAAAGGGTGGTGTGAGAATCAAATAAGATTAATCGAGTAAATAAGCAAATGTCAATAAGTAATAAGTGAGTGCTGAGGTCAAAAGTTCTAGTAGTAATGAGTCAAGGAAATAAGCAGTAATGTTAAAGAGTAAGTAATCAAATGTAAGGTAAATAAGGAAGTCTCTGGGTGACCCGGGCCTCAACCAAATAAGGTGGAGAGTGCCCGAGTCGCCGCGTATTCGATTATTCGATCCGAGTCTGCAGGATGTGCGCATGCGCCAAAAAGTGGCTCGGGTGACCAGAGTCGATTAATCGCTTACACCCGAGGTGTGTTACTGGGACCGGTGTGGCGGTTTCAGCCGTGCACCAGTTTCAGTCGTGCGCATACTCAAACTCAAGGCATTGTCAATGGTCGAGCAATCTTCATATAGAAAATACAGAAAAAGTGAAATATCTCTAAAACCACACGACCTATTAACAAATCGCTTGGTACGCATATAGAAAACATCTTTACCAAAAACATCATATTAAATTTCTACGGTTAGGGTTCTTGATTTCTATTAATTTTGAATAAAACTAATGTTTTGCACTGCGCGTACCATCAAACTCAAGGCATTGTCAATGGTGGTGAGCAATCTTCATACAGAAAATCCAGGAAAAGTGAAATATCTCTAAAGCCACACCACCTAGAAACAAATCGCATGGTACAGATATAGAAAACATCTTTACCAAAAACATTATATTAAATTTATAAGCTTAGTCACTCACGACCATTGACAATGCCTTGAGTTTGACGGTACACGCACGGCTGAAACTGGCGCACGGCTGAAACCGCCACACCGGGTTGTTTTGCACATGGCACGTGTTTTTGTCAACTGCACTCGCAGTGTTCGATTTGAAATTCTAGCAACTCGAGTGACCCGAATCGCCTGGTGATGCAGTTTCAACGCCCGGTCAGTTTCAACGGCCCGTATAGACTCAAACTCAAGGCATTGTCAATGGTCATGAGCAATCTTCATACAGAAAATACAGCAAAAGTTAAATAACTCTAAAACCACACCACCTATTAACAAGTCGCTTGGTAGACATATAGAAAACATCTTCACCAAAAGGATTATATTAAATTTATAAGGTTAGGGTTCTTGCTTTCTATTAATTTTGATTAAAACTAATGTTTTGCACTGCGCGTATCGTCAAACTCAAGGCATTGTCAATGGTGGAGAGCAATCTTCATACAGAAAATCCAGGAAAAGTGAAATATCTCTAAAACCACACCACCTAAAAACAAATCGCTTGGTACACATATAGCAAACATCTTTACCAAAAACATTATATTAAATTTATAAGGTTAGTGACGATGATGTTAGATTTTGATGCATGCGCATGCAACTTACCAGGCGCTGAAACTGACTGGGCGCTGAAACTGCGACACCGGGTCGTGTTAATCGATTACGCCCCCTGTGGGGCACTGGGGTCGGTTCATTTTGCACACGGCCCGTGTATTTTTAGGATAACCTCACGGTGTTCTAGAATTTGAAATCCTGATGACTCGGATCACGTGAGCGTCATAATTGAATTCAGCCAATAGCAGCGAATGGCTTCCATCATAAGAAATCGGGTCCAAACCACATCATCTTAGATTAGGAAACTACTTTATGGCTCGGTCACAAATGCATTACGGCGTGCTTGCGGTGACCGTAACTCGCCGCGTCAGCCACACCGTACGGTGACCGCACGGTGAGTTACGGTCGCCGTACGGTTTTTTGCTCGCCGCAAGGTGTTGAGATTTTTTTAAAGTCAGAGTTATCTTAACTTAGACAAATCGCAACGCCGCAGGCCGCAATCCTGGCAATCCAGACTCCACAACACTATACTATCACCTTTGTTGACACCAATGAAAAGGTTGTAAAATGCATATCAATATGCTACAAAATTCATGTTTGTGTGCTCAAGATTAAGAAAGTTATGACTTTTTTTGTAAATTAAATATGTGAATAAATTCAAAACAAACCGTACAATTTGTGAAGAGATAAACTGCAGGCCGCAATGCCGTAACATTTGGATAAACCGCAAGACACCGCAGACCGCAGCACCGTACGGCGACCACAGCATTTGTGACTTAGGCATTAGTATGGGTTCTCACAGAAACATATCCTTCCTGTAATGTGTGAGTCAAAGTAGCTAGGTATGTTGTGAGAGATACCCAGAGAATGATGATATCGCACACAGGAATACCTTGGAATAGAAGGTTTAAAACCCCCCAAAAATGAAAAGAACAAAGGACAGATTCCCAACATAACTTAAAGAAATAAGACGTATTCTTTACATGGTGATTGGTATTTTGTTACGTATAGTATCAGATAGTATGTTGATTGTCTACAATACAAGTCTATCAACCAACACTGGTGATGAATGTTATTTTTATATTTATTGCTACAATTTTATTAGTTTAGCGATGAACACATACTCTCTCCGTAGAGGGGAACATGTCTACTAAATATATTATATTTATAGGGCTATATATTGTGTACTCCATTATGCCAATATAAATAATGAATGTGAGCTATACTGTAATATACAGCAACATACCTTCTGCAACTTACTGCTGCTTGTGGCGCCACCTGTGTTCGATTTCCTCAATAATCCAGCCCACGGTACTGTACCAATCGGTGCCGAAAACACTTTCCTAAGTATGAATGAAACAAATAGTTAGCTTAAGCCTTTTATGAATATATTTGGAAGATAGACTTTCCATGGAATTTCATATAACTTTAGAATCCATTAGATTAGATTCTGTAATGGGTTTCTTTTAAGCATCTGTCATTTCTTTATATAAATTAATTGGGTGGATAATCATAATCAACCTTACTTTACTTCGAAGTAACCTTTATTTTAAATGGCTAGCGTTGCAGATATTTGAAGTGCAAACACAGTAAATTAATTTTGGCAAGCATGCCCGACACTAGATAAAAGATTCACCCGGTACTTGTAGTACACGGGTGAAGGACAACGTAGTGTAAATACGGGCGAAAATAGGTTTAGTATGGAACATGAAGTAGAAACTGTGGTTCGATGATCAAATGGCTACATATATTGCCACAGATTTGGTGAAATGGGAGAGAATGCAAAAATCTAAGATGGCAGCCATAGAACGCCATCGATTTCAATTTTAAATCGTATTAAACTAGCTATTTTATTATATTTTTCAACTCAGAGGTAGGGGGTAAATATGAAGACACCTACAAAGAATAAATTTGCTTCTTTGATTGTGAAATTATGCTCTCATTTCATTTACCCGCTTTTTCGACCATTTTTATATAAGGCTGGTATTCACCCGTGTACTGCGAGTACCGGGTGAATCCTTTATCTAGCCCGACACCATTGATTTGTGAAGTTCTATTAGATTGATTCAATATTCCATTCTATACAGCAACAAATGCACCAGTACCTAAGGCAGTGTAGAATCAAATCTAGATAATTGGTTTGGTTTTATAAATGTGATGTTTTTATCGGACTATGCAACTTTAAAATACATATATAAGGGCATTTATAACTTTATCAAGGTTCTGTATATTCTTTTAATGAAGAATAGGTAAGTGAAGACAAGGTCAGTAGGGCCTATATAGGAAAAACCATTTTGAGCAAATTTACTGTTCTATATCTGAGGCCGTATTCGATTATTATGCTCCTGACGATTCTGGTGATCCGAGTCATTAGGATTTCAAATAGAACACCACAAGGTGAGCCTAAAAATACACGTCTTGTCTGGGGGTTCTTGGAGCATTTGTGCTGGTACCTGTGTGTCATATACTGCAAAGCTTCATTAAAATAACTCGTATACAGACTGTATGTGGCTGTAAGGCGAAAAGGACTCTGGCTATACTACTCTCCCAGTGTTGACACCAGTGGTTCCTGGGTTCGATACCAGGGGTGCTTTTGGCGCTGCATTCGCAGACGGCCCGCTGTCGACCAAGGTGCATTCACTCGGTCTCCAGACGCACCCGACGCAACAACTGTTTTTTTAGCTGACCTTCATCGACACCGGCACTGGCGCCAAAGTGCGGCACCGGGCTCCTAGACCTATGCAGCCTATCACTGATTATTGCGGGCCGTGTGGTCAAAAGCATAAGTTGCCTGTTAACGAGTTATGCCCTGTACGTCTATCTGCAACAACAAAAAGGGCTACTCGAGCTCACCCACAGACGGAAGAAGATATGGCGACAGATATAAAAACGGAGGTGCATGGCGCGACAGGGGGTGCGGTGGGCGACACTTTGGTGACGGACAAGCGACTTTTGAAGGACAGAGTGGAAGCGTTGGAAAAGAAGAAGCGGGTGGCGGCGTTATTGCAGCAGCAAGAACAACTGGAGGACGAGCTGAGACGACTGGACGTGGCGTCGGCAGACCATGGGAGAGGCAAGTCGGGTCACGCACGCCGGTGCAGTCACCGTCGAAGGTCGTCGTCGTACAGCTCAGGGAGTCGGACACCGACCAGGGAAAGAAGGCGGAAGCGTAAGTGGTCAATTAAGCATCAGACAGTGGGCAGGAAGCAGGTTAAAAGATTTAATGCGGACGAGTTAATTGAGGCAACTTGTGCATGGTTCTCGGACACTAGTGCGTATAATGATATGGACGCTTGCCATGCTGTAATTAACCATATTAGTTAATTGTGTTCAAAAGCAAAATTTAACCATTTCAATAATACTGCACATGTCGCTTATGATACCGGGGTGCGTAAGTTGGCACAAAAGTAAGGTTTCTCAGCGTTTGCTAATGGTAATAGTGACTTAGCTTTGCGGCACTACGCATTTGATAATATTAAGGATACGAAGAAGTCGGCTACTTCGGCTACGGCGTCTTCGAACGCGTCGGGTCGTCTGTTCACGCCGGACGGGAAAAAAACGTGTTTTGCACATAACGGTGACCAAGGTTGTACAAGGGACCAAAATACTTGTGATTTTGGACATTGGTGTTCCCATTGTGGCAGCCACAGTCACAAACGTAGTAGTTGCCGTAGGGATTGAGGATGTTGGAAACAATTAAATAAATGCAGGCGTAAAGAACTAGCTAAAGCAAAATATATTAAACAGCAGCCTAATATTAATGTCGATAAAATATTTCCTTCCAGTCAGGTTTACGGTAGTAGTTATACAGTAGTCAAGAATGTGGAGAATTGTGCCTCAGCCACTCTGTTAGAAATAGCCGCACACGGTAGCCAATTAAATAGCAACGTGTTGGTAGAGGAGCCGAATGGTTATGTGGCACCCTTACCTATTTGGAAACCAATTAATTCAGCCTGGTTAAAGGTCATTAATTGTTTAGATGGTTATTCAATAACCGCTTTCGACAGACATTCTGCTGTTGGAAGTAAATGTAGGTTTGTTGTAAGGCAGGTTTGTTTTGAAGGCATTTGCAACTGTGTGCATAAAATTGCAGGGGTACCGGTACAATTTAAACCTTGCCGGGTATTTGTTGGATCTTATTTTCGTGGAGACACCGACCCTGATTGGAAGTATATATTGCATGGTGCTATATTCAGATTTAAAATTATTAATCAAGACTGTTGTAGTTCTTATACCAGTACCTACAGTTCTAGAGGTAATATAGACCACAATAATATTATAACAAAGAAATTGAGAACTGAGTTGAAAAACGGATATATTTCAGTTTCAGATGAATTGCCTATCTGTTCTCACAATTTATTTTGCGTTCCTACATCTACAGGCGAAGGTTATTGCATAATAATAGACTGCAGTAAGCCGTATTCGAGGTCAGTGAATAACTACGTTTCTGACACTTGCTGTAAGTTTAAGTATAAAAGTGTCAACACATTGTTAGCAATGATGGCTCGGAACGATTTCATCGCTGTGATAGACATAAAGGATGCTTATCGTGCATTAAGCATTCATCCGTTAGAAAGGGAGAAGCAAGGTCTTATTTGGAAAATAGATGGTAAAGAAGAATATTTTGTTGATAACAGACTATCAATGGGGTTGTCATCTAGCCCTTATATATTTAGTAAGGTGTCTGACTTCATCTACCGTTGTGCTGTTAGGGGCGGTAATTCAAGGATAGTCAATTATTTGGATGCTTTTGCTGTGCTGGGTGAAACTTATGATGTTTGTTGTATGCAACAATTAAAATTGATAGCTATACTGCGTAGGTTTGGGTTTTATATAAGTTTTCCTAAATTATTAAGTCCTGCAACCAAAGCTAGATTTTTGATTTGAGGTTGATACTGTAGCCTTAAAAGTAAACCTTCCTTCTGACAAGGTTCTGAAGTTAAAAGAACATTTGGCTTTATTTTCCAATAGGAAGAAGGCCACTAAATAGGAGTTGGAAACAGTCCCGCGACTCGTTCAATGCAGATACGTAAATATTTTAAGTTTATAGATGAGTTTCAGGGTCTGCTAGCGCCAACTCCTTGTCCTGCAACTCAAGTCCTATACATAGCTTGGCTATTTCATTCATTGACATACAGCTCCATAACAAATTACTTGTCCGCTTTAAATTTCTTTTTAAAATCTGAGGGCGTGTCTCCTACAGACTACAAGGACCATACGGTAAAAACCACCCTCGGTGTAATTGAGCGGAAGCTAGGGTCTGCGGTACATGCAGCTAAACCTTTATTACCACGTAATTTGTTGACCATGTTTTCTTTTCTTTCAAATTCTCCTGGTCATATTGCTACTAGAGCTGCCATATTGACTGGCTTCAGAGGACTGTTGCGTAAATGTCAGTTGACGCACTCAGATTCGGTCTTGCAACGCTCTGATTTAGAATTTTTCTCTTGGGGCATGCTTATTTCTGTAAAGAGATCAAAAACAATTCAGTTTAAGGAGAAACGTCTATTAATTCCCATTGCTGTAGTTCAGAATAAAGATTTGTGTGCGGTATATTGGACAAAATTGCATTTTAGCCAAACTCCGCTGTCTTGTAACCCACCGGCGTTTCAAGTTCCGTCTCCGGAAGGTGGGTTCATGCCGTTAACCTATACTGTGCTGGAGTCAACTATTAAATATTTGTGTATTGTATCAGGACTTGATCCTGTCGATTACTCTTGCCACTCTCTTAGGAGAGGTGGCTGCACCTTTTTGCGGTGATTGGCGGTCAGATTGTGTGTATAAGTATATTACGTTGCCACTTTCTGTTAGGATATTGAATGATATGCATGCTGCTAATGCAATTGACGAGTGTGCAGTCTAGACAGTTAGTCTTCCTGCTCAGGTTTTCTTTTTTCTTCCCTTTGTTTTTTTCTCTCTCTTTTCTTTCTTTTCCGTTTTTCTTTTGGGCTGGGTTCGGGCATTCGCCCTTGGCAGGTGCCCAGCCAGATATCATTACCATCTCGACTATGTGTCTATTTGAGTGTGATCATCGACAGTTGCTATTCGATATGAGTTATATGAGTTATACAAGTTATTATACAAGTTTGATGCTGTTGTACATCTTCAACATTCAAGCTTAAGGCTGCTTCTTGTTATCATGCCTTCGTTATACTTGTGCAAGTGGAATAAACTGACATCGCCCTTATGTTCAATTGACTATTGCCTCCTCTCGCTTACATATATATATATATATATATATATATATATATATATATATATATATATTATATATCATATAAATATTCAGGAGATGGCGACGGTGTACGCAGCCTGCGAGAGGTGGTCGCATAAATGGTCGGATGCAACTGTTGTTATGGTTACGGATAGTGCTGTCGTGCGGGCCGCTCTGAGCACAGGCAGATCTAGATCAACTGGGATCATGTACTATCTCAGGAGGTTGTTCTGGATGGCCGTTGAGAGGAATTTTGAGTTTAAGTCTGTTTATATTCTCAGTAGGGATAATGTCATCTGTGACTCTCTAAGCCGCCTTGACGACAGTGCTAGTAACACGAGAATTTTGAATGCTGACCCTGAAGGCATGCTTTGCTGTAGGGCTAAACTGTGTTACACTCTACTTTCTTACAGAAATATCTCAGCTGAGAAGTGAGCAAAAGGGTTATCAGGACTCAGCTTCCCGCTGGACCCTCAGAGGAAGCATTCAGGCTTCCTGATGGGGAGGGGGGTTCGACACCTATGACTTATGCAATTTACCAACAAACGCTAAAGACTTTTGCTTCAAGGGCCGGTATGGATGTGGAGGATTTATCTTCACATTCCCTGCGCCGGGGTGGCTGCACCTTCTTATCCTTATGTGGGGCCACTATGGAAGAGATCAAAGTATGAGGGGACTGGGCCTCTGAGACAGTCTATGCATATCTAAAACCCCCTTATCTGTCCGGATTATGGACGACATGAGGGTCGCAGCCACCTTGTGCTCTGAGACAGGTTGATTGGTTTGGGTGGTAGCCTTCGGCTTCCTTTGGGATTTATCGCTCAGCCCGGAGTCGAATAAACGATCCAACCCAATCTGCTGGTCTCCTTGTCATTCGTAGGGAAGTCTTATATTATATATAATCTATTATATACATATAAACGCTCGGAGAATTATTTATTATTTATTTATTCGATTTGGCTCGACTTGAATATTAGCCAATCGCCGTCGTCCGGCCTCTGGCTGCTTCCTTTGGCCCCGGCGGTTGATCTCGAGACGGTCAAATCGTCACTTGCCTCAAGTTTTTTGCTTTTGAATTAGGTAGGGCATTTATCGCTCAGCCCGGAGTCGAATAAACGATCCAACCCAATCTGCGGGTCTCCTTGTCATTCGTAGGGAAGTCTTATAATATATAATATATATATATGTATATACTTATATATATAAATGTAAAAGACCATCAAGATTGAAATGGACATATATCTAAATTATGCAATCATAACATACTTTAACTGCTATTTTGCTGTAGTAATATTGGTTATTTAAAAAAAAAACTTTTGGATTAAGCCACCATTGTGTTCCACCCCGAGCATGTTCGTTTTGCAACTCTAGATTGTAGGCCCTGTGCATGCGCCAAAAAGTGGTTCGGATGAGCCGAGTTGTTTAATCAAATACGGCCCGGATGACTTTATTATACTATACACTGGCTAGTATCTTGTATTGCTCGTATGTTTTATTTAAGGGGTCATATGTTTAGGAACATGACCATTACAGCTTTGCATTATAATTATATGCAAAACGTGATCCAAACATAGATAATACAGTTCGCCTAAAACGGATGTAGAGGGCAAACTCAAACAATGATCCAAATAGTTCACATTTCGAACAGGCATGGCACACACCTACCTAGATAAAAGATTCACCCGGTACTTCCTATGCAGCAGTACGGGGTGAATCTTGTACCTAACACCTACCATACCTCACGATTGAAAGAGCCTATCAAGTTCGCTAAAATAATTGTTTGTGGGGTTGTGGTGAAAGGGAGGGGGGGTGACAATAAAATTATATCGGATCAATTAGTCACGGAGGACAACGGAGGATGGGATGTGGTAATAATGTTGCAACATACCAATGTCCGTTTTTACACCCATCTCCTACTCATATGCCCTACACCCTGCCATAATTCATGAAACTCCCAAACCACTGTCAACAATTGTTCATGTTTTGAAAATATTATGTAAGTGACTAGATAAAAGATTCACCCTGTACTTGTTGTACACGGGTGTAACGACAACGTAGTATAAATACGGGCGAAAATAGCTTTAGTGTGGAACAGCGAGTAGAATGCCTGCCTCCAGTGTCAAATGGGTACTTATATATCGGCACAGAGTTGGTGAACGAGCTACCGTACTAAATAATCAACAGGCTCACCTGTGGCTGCTGCATCATCCAAAAAAGGCTAGACAAGATTTTATATGCAAGCCATTTTCCTCCGTGGTTTTTGCTAAGAAAATCAGATAGGTAGAAATGTGTAAGTCCAGGAGGAACACACACACACACACACACTCTTTTAAATTTAACTATTTGTGTGTGAACCCCCCCGACACCTATCCCAACACAAGGCGCCGCCACAGACAGCAGAGTTGCGCCTGCCTGGCGAACTAGACTTCAAGGAGAACAAGGTTTATCACCAGGCAGTTGCTATGGCACCGTGGTTGCCCGGCAACCGTAATGCTTTTAGTCTCTAGAATGACGTCATAGCGTAACAGTTGGTTTGTATTATGTTACAAATGCACGATTAGTGATAGATCATTAGTATAAATAACATTTAGTGTCAATATAATAAATAAAAAAGAGTTCAAATCTGTCTGGAGAAAATGTCGTATTCCAACTATTCACCTCAATGACGTCATTTATTATTAACTTTCTTTAAATATCGCCCACTCTTCGTAGCCCTACTGAAACAGCCTTCTGTAAATATTTAAATAGAGTATGTGATTGCTATTTTGTTACGTCCAATGTTAATTGGACGCAACAAAGGTAATTTACATTATACATACATTGTTTTTTATACATCGTAGAAAGTTATCCACATCAGAGGGAAATGTAAACGAGGCCATACTCTCAGGACGGTTCTCAGTCATGACATTTGACTTATTTTGGTTAAATCGCGACGTGTCCGGGGTGCGGAGGGGGTAGGAAAATGTATGAAAGCTGAACAGGCAAGGCAATTTGTCGATGCATTGGTTACATAATGCTTGGAAAGAAGAATATTATAGTAACAGAATATCCAACAGGCAAATTATGCCTTTCGTACATCTGCTATCAAGGGTATCAAGGTAAAGGAAGAGTTCCGCGGCTACGTCTTAAGGCTCAGTCACACCTTACCGGATTGGGGTACCGGATAGAAAACAGACACTGTCCGGTGAAATACATCAATGTCCGGTTTATGTACGGTAGGCATCCGGCATTTCCTTTCTCTGTCCGGTGGTGTCCGGCTTGTATGGTGGCAAGTTTTGAACATGCACAAAACTTGTACCGGACAATGCTGGACTGACGTGTACAGTTGGTGTCTGGTTTAAGTCCATTTTGTCCGTTTCATGTCCGGTATCTGTTACATCTCCAGTTTTCTTCCTGAATAGTCCAGTGATGGTGTTGCAGGAATTCGGTTTGTCGGTTTTTTATATGTTTTCGGTGATTCCGTTAACAGTCCGGTACTTGTCCGGTTGATGTTCGGTCTGTCCATTTGACATTCGGTTTTTGCCTGTCGGTTCACCATTGCTTGTTCGGTCACATACGGTGTCGTCCGGTTATCGTCCAGTGGCTATTCGTTAATGTACGTTCCTTGTCCGTTTAGCATTTGTTTCGTCCGGTGGCCTTTGACCCGAGAGCATCAACATTTTGACACATTTCAGTACATTCTGATACCAAACACCACCTGACTAGGAAATTCTTTCGCCCAGTTGTGCCCGGTGCTCAATCCGGTAAGGTGTGACAGGCACTTTAGGATCACCTTTCTAGACTTAGTTACTCGATGGCGAAGTGGGTTGAGAACAGGATTGTGAGTTGTGTGTAGGTGTGTGTTTTAATCAGGGTTTTACAGTTTTACTAACTCTAAGATAAACCCCGTCCTGATATGACCTTAGATGTTGCTAGGACGTAAAACAACAACAAACAAACAACTAAGATAAACAATTGTTTATATATAACACCGATCTTGGAATAAAGAAAATAGGCTCATGCAATAGGCTTATAATGTGGGTTTTAGCGTTCATATTGCTACTACTAGCCGAACGACCCAACTAGCATTTCAAATTTGTCGATTTGATATACAAATATTTTTTAAAGGGCTGGTGCTGCTAATTCGACAACGTGTTAAACGCTGCAGTCGATTATTTAAGAGGTAAATATTCTTCAGATGTATTTATTTTTACACTCAACATAGTGGCTCAACAAAATTGTATTTGTGGTCCAATTTCAGATTTATAACACAATGACATGTTTTGTAAATCACTTCTGGACTGTTATGTCAACAGTTCGTGCCTGGCATAATTTTAGGCCACATATGTTTAATGTTCAAGTGGTCCTTATTACTAATACTAACCAAACAATGTAGTAAACTGGTGTATTTTCGTAGTTCTGTAGTTCCAGCTTACATGTACCCAGCTAACACATAACTTAAAGTAACGTCAGGCTAATGTTATTATTTGGTTATGGTACATTGTGCATGTTATGTAATAACATGAGTAATTCATAACATATGGTTACCTCACATCTACTGACTTACTTGGGTTGCCAAATAGTATAAATTAGAAATGAAGAAACGGGTTAAAAACTCACAACATAGAGTTTGTTGAATATCTATTTAATTTGTAAAATATGCTGAGAAGCAAAGAAATTAAACAAATCCAAAGTCATCTTATAGTTAACAAACTAAAAATTTAGAGAACCCAGATAAAATTCATTTTGGCTACATATAATAACATAAGTAATTCTCATACATAGAGTTACTTCTATCTACTGATTAGATTGGGCTTCTAAGTAATATAAATAGATAGACTGGGTAAACTCATATTCTAGAGATAATGGTCTGGTAGTTTCCAAATTATTCAAAAACCTTGCTGCAAATTATTTGCTGAAGTTTATAAACAAAGAGATCAAACAAATTCAAAGTTGGGTCTCCAAACTGCTAGTGGACAATCTCAAAGAATTAGAGAACCCAGATATATATGAACATTTCTCTACACTGTGCATGTTATATAATATCATCAGTAATTCATAGACATGGGATTTAATTCCTAGCTATTGTTCTTTATTAAACTGCCAAACAAATCTGCTGAAATGAATGAACTCACAACATAGAGTGTTTCTGACAATTCAAAATTGATGTTGCTAAAGTAATGTAAACAAAATTGAATGCATTGCCATAACCACTCATCTCAAATCTGTGATCCTGGGATTATGCATCTGGGTTACTAGGTCTGGTAGTGAGGACACATTTATGTCTCTAAGCAATCATATCAAATGTCAAAATAATATCCAAGGAGACCCATAGTATATATAGAGGTGAATCCTTAGGATCTGCAACTCACTTTGTTCTGGCAATCATACAGTGAACACCTATTAGGCTTTCTTCCCCGCCCTCCCTCCCTCTTGTCCTTGTGGTCTGACTACTAGGGCTGAGTGTTAGAGGTATTCGGTTGAGTCGAACCCGGAACTTTGAGTGTGTGTATAAATAAAATAGCTTGTGTGTATTTCTTAGGGAAAAAGGGAAATATGAATAATACTGACATGTGGTATAGTACTTACGTATACTTACAAATGAATGATTGTACAAACTTATACTGTTACAAATAATCTTGAAGATGTAAATAAATTATAAATTTATTCCCAGTCTAGTCTTTTGTTATGAATTATAATGTTTGGGGTCTATTGTGACTGAGACAGAGAGTAGCCATCTTGGAAGAGACTGTAAAGACATGTGAGATATAAAGTATACCCAAACCTAATCCAACTTATTCTAGTTGATATTAGTGCGATCTTCACTACAAATTTGGTGATGAGGACGGGATGATCTGAGCCAACCGTCTTATGACAATTTAATGGGAAATTAACCTGCATTAAAGTGACATTCAAGAAAAGTAAGTGAACCAACTTACATATAAGGAAGGGGCATTGCAGGGCAACCAAAATCAAGGATCACAGCAAGTACCCATTAAAAACATTGCATACCTGGTACTCGGGTCAACATGGCTATGAATCTTTCATTATCGTTTAACATGCAATGTTATATGAAAATGTCACAATGACATTAAAAAACAGCATTAGAACATTATAAAATAACGTTATGTAACGTCTTTTTACTCCATACAAAATAATGTTTATATGACGTTTTTATAGCATTATTGTAACATTCTATAAAGTTATACTGATCAGTATGAAGTTTTTTTGTTAGCTGGGAGATCAGCTCGTCATTCATCGTGACATGGCAATATATGTGTAGGAGCTTTACATTCTAGTAACATATAAGGTCATACCAGGATGTGGATGTTAATATGATTTAAGTTTAAGTATTATATATTTAATCTGCACTGTTTCACCATACACTTGATGAAGCATAGACACGTAACAATTCACTTCTTATTACCACTCCAAATGTCCCTTCTTGTAGCATGAGGTTTTAGTGAGTTTTTTTAAAGTAACAGAAACATAGTAGATAATGGCTGGCTCGAAGGATTTATGGTGGGTCGTATAGGTGACAAAACATAAATGTGTGTGCAGGCTATCTAAAAGGTGAGATGGGACAGGGGACAGTCATAGATAGATAGATAGATATATTATACAGTGGGAAGGCAAACCTTTGGTTATACAACGCTCCTATTGATCTTTCTCGAGAATAATATCAGTCAAAAACATCCATAGATGCCTTATATTCATACACATGGGGATGATTCCCCCAAAGTTTGTCCAGCCTACTTTTAAATAAATACATTAATTGATGGTGCTGTCACTATATCTGTGGAAAAGAATTTCAGTCATACACTATTCTTTGTGAGAAGAAATGACCTCTTATCCTATTGTTTACTCTTATTTTATTGATCTTAAACTGATGGCCACGAGTTGATGACTGTCCTGTAATGGGTAGCATGTCTCTCCACCATGTATCATACAGATTATGCATATATTTATACACCTGTATCATGTCGCCATGTAGTCTCCCAAATTTGAGGCTAGGCAGATCAAGAGTTTTCAGCCTTTCTTCATATGTCAGATCTTTCATCCGTATTACTAATTTGGTGGCTCTTCTCTGGACTCCTTCTAACAGGTCAATATCTTTTCTTTTCAGTGGACTCCATACAGATGACGCATATTCAAGCCTAGGCCTAATGAGGCCCTTATACATATATTTAAATGTAATTTTGTCAATATGATTATACGTCCTCCTCATTATACCTACTAGTCTGTTGCCTCAAGCAGCAATATTTTGGCAGTGTTGTTCAAATACTAGGTCCTTATCAATGAGAGCTCCTATATCTTTTTCACATTCCGTTTCCCTCAACTCCGTGGTTTCTGTTCAGGACTGTTCCCATAGTATACGTTTGTTTGGCGGATCTTTTTCCTAAGTGTAAGATGTGACATTTTTCAGGGTGAAACAGCAGTTGCCATTCTTGAGACCACTTAAATATTTATTTTGTCTTGTAGTATCGAACATTCTGATTTTGAATTTGCTTTCCCAAATATTTTTGTATCATCTACATATATCTTGATACTACAGTTCACGACTTCAGGAAGGTCATTTATAAATATGACGAACACCAAAGGGCCGAGAACACTGCCCCGGGACACACTACTGCTGACATTTGCCCAAGATGAAAAGTTACCATTTAAACATACTCTTTGTTTTCTGTTTTATAAGTCTTGTAAACTTAGACAAATTATCTATGTCTTAAATGTGTTTAGTGCAATGCAATTTATTTTGAGTCGCAATAATATAAAATATACTTGTAAAATTTCAATAATGCATAAGGGATAGTAAGTTATAAATAGGGAAATGATTTAGTTTCCTCCATTTCTGGTAACTCGTTTATTCATTGGGACAATATTCACTTAAGTACTGAGGTGATGGTATTCCCAGTCACTAGCCGTGTTCACACGGGGAAAATGTAAAGCGATTTAGACAAGGCAAATCATATGAATTGATTTAGACGCCCGTTCACACGGGCAGTACTTGGGCCGGAAATCGATATCAGCGCATGAGCAAGTCGATACTAACCAGCGCCAGTTTCGGTTAGTCGACATCGCCACGAGAGAGTGTGGGTTTGACCTAGATATGTATGGACTGAATCGTATTGGTTTGGAAGGGTCAAAACTTCTGCTGGGCAGTGAAACCCTAAAAATAAATGATGAAAAAATATTTGTGCACAGCTAGCGGTTTCATAGACTAAATTATATAATATGCGCTTTTGATCGACTGGAAAGTCAACAAACTAAGGTCTCGACTGCGCATGCGTGTATGGTCCTTAATCCACCTCAAGTAAGTCGGTTGCGTTCACACGGGCGATATAAGTCGAATCATAAAATTTGGTTCATATAAACCACCTACATAGGTGGTTTATAAAATCCGAATTATATGAGTCGAATCAGCCCTAAACCGCCTCAGCCGTGCGTTCACACGCCAAATGTGAGTCGAACTAGGCAAGTCGATTTATATGATTCGAATTAACTGCCCCGTGTGAACAGGGCTGGCTATGCTATGTTATCTATTCGGTTTTATTTATTTTATTAATCTGGGATTTCTAATCTTTATGAATAGGTAGTGGTGAAGAAAGGTTTTAATGCATGTTTAGTGAGTTAGTAGGGTTGTAAATAAATAGAGTTTACTGGTACAGTAGTTATATTTTAATATGGTAGTGGTTGTTGTGAAACCGAGAGTGGTGAATGTGATCCGGAAGAGGTTAGGCGTCAGGGAAGGGGTTCTGATATTAATGGGAGAAAGGGGGATGCGTATGGGTGGGGTAGGCCTAGATGTAATATGGAGTAGCCCGAGTTCTGATGGTCACTCAGTAAGGCCTCAACAAATATTTCCGGTTGCACAAGTTATACATAGTGGCATTCACATGTATATGTATACAGTAAAACCTCTCTAAATCGACCGACCTTGGGACCGACTTTAGGTGGTCCATTTAGGGAGGTGGTTGGTTTAGGGAATTAAAATATGGTTATAATGGTGTTGTTGGGACCCAAATAAAGCGATCGATATAAGGGAGTGGTCGATATGTGGAGGTGGTCGGGTAAAACAACAACCAACCAGGCACGTAGTGAATAGCACTTTCTCCAACATTGAATACCCTACGGCTAAATACCTAAGGATCAGTGTTGAGATACTTGACTGAATAATAATAGCATTGTTGGATTGCTTACCGCGGTGTATGTACGATTGTGGCTGGCATTAAGTATAAGTATATATATAGACATCGGGGCCATACTCTCAAACTAGTAAAACCCAGAGCCATTTCAAAGTTAAGGCAACATAGTTTCTCAAACAGGATCATAAATATATGGAACAGTCTCCCACAAAATGTTATTGATGCCGAGTCAATTAATTCATTCAAGAATAGATTAGAAAAAGCATGGGCTGATGATCCAGGGAAATTTGACCCCTGATTCACCACATGCTACTAATTACTCCCTGTGTTGCTTATTTACTTGCACTCAAGCAAAAATGAGAGACAAATAAGTGTTCACACTTCCTGTCTACCATTCGCTATATCGCTATATATATGTCTATATATATATATGTAGATATATATATGTAATATATATGGATCTATTATTTAACTTGAAACAAATCACGGATTATATTTTCTTCTAGTTTGTTTGCATTGCATACCGACGCTATTTTCAATTGTATTACTTTAAATCGATTTACCTGACTGTTCCCACCCACACTCCCTAAAGCGCGCACACACCCTAACACCCACCACGCATACCTCATGACCCAGCGTGGGTACAGTGTACATTTACATACTTTGTTACAACTCACACCACTATTTATGGTTGAAAAAGCGGGAGGGAGGGGGGGAGGGGCACTGCTGAACTAAATCTGGAGAGTATGGAATTACACAGAGTGTCCTGGGGGGGAGGGGGGGGGGGATAGGACGTCTAAATTCAATGCCAGGAGTAAATAATACTATTTGATGGTCCATACACAGCAATGTTGGAGACCAGGAAATTAATTATCCTCCGGATCATATTTGAACGGGCATTTTGATGGTGGAAAAGGGAAATTATTCTAATAGCAAAAAAAGTAAACCTTTGAACGACATCCAAAGTAAACGCTCATATGGATCTATTTAAATCTACTTGGTACTATTCTTGGATTTGTTGGAATATAATAACGTATAAACACTGTTGGTGGATATTTTCTTGCATAGCAATACCATACCTAGCCTACATGGCAATAACATACCTAGCCTACATACCAATAACATACCTAACCTATATAGCAATAACATAGGCGTTTTAACATAGCCATAACATACCCAACCTACATAGATTGCTCTACCTAGCTTACATAGCCATAGGCTTCATCAGTAGCAGGTTCCATTAGATTGACTCGTTATTCTCTTCTATGCAGCAATACATGCTTAATATGCCTAAGCGCACCGGTATCTAAGTTTAATATGTAGAATAAAATCTAGATAAGTGTTTTGGTTTCGAAAATGTGATGCTTTCATCGGACTGTACAGCTTGAACTGGTTTACCACTAAATTACTAAACCCGATTGTGTTAGACAATAGTAAGTTAGATACATGTATGAATTAATGTAGTTTGACCGTAATTTACGAAGACTTGGTATTCGATCTTGTTATCTGACTTAACTGGTTTACACATTAAGCGTAAACTGCATTGTTTAATAATATAGTTTTGCCGTAATTTAGCAAAGCTTATATCCTGCAGAGAGCAGTTCACATTAGACTTGAGCGATTTTTCGGATAAATCACAAACTAGATTTAGTTAGATGTAGTCCTATGTATTGCGTAATTGTATATCTTAAACCGTTGAAATGTTTTCGACTAAAACATAAGCTTAATGTTGTAGAGAGAGAGTAAATTGTGCATGTTGCGGCGGCAATATGGGTAATTCGGGACATGGGACCAAATCGCCTCACCCTTGTCTCTATGGCCTGACACTGACACCACCTACACACTATGACCGACACCACCTTCCCAATATCCTGCCACCTAGCGGCGAGCACTAGCCGACGGCGGAGCCCTGAGTAGATCACACTGACCAGTGCGCCCGAACCTGCCGCATGGCCACTGAAGCTTTCCCCCCTTTTCTCGCCTTGCCATGCCTGCCACCCGTAATAAGTGCCCCAGGAACGCAACCCCTGACTCCTCACCAGCACCGGAACCAACACCCGCAAAAAAGACCTGTGGGTGACCTAGATCAGTGATCCTACGTGAGAAATCGACTAGGAAAACACAATCTCGTTCAAGCCGCACTGAGGAGCGGTGCGAGAGCCCCGCCACAACGGACAGCCCCCCAAACACCGGGGACACACGACGTAAGTCTGACAACACTGCCTCACTGCTTGCCGCTCTAAATGGTTTCCAGACACGCATGGACGAAAGGCTCGACCGCATATCCCAAAGCATGACGGATTGCATGGATGAGATCGAGCGACCGGCGGCGAAACGGCGCCGCACCGCATCGCTGCCACGCGCTAACCAAGATGGCCACCCCATGCGGTCAACAGCCCCTGCTACTGGCAGCGATGACGCGTGGTCGCTGTCCCGCTCACGCTCCCCACGGCGGAGCCGCAACCGTGGCCACTACGATAACGCCTGGGACACTGCACCAGCACGCCCCGAGCAGTACTACTATGCCACGCCTGCAGATGACACCAAAAAACATGAGTTTGTTCCTTTTCACAACCCGTTCCGCACACCCGCTGCCATTGCTCGAGATCGGGCCACCACTTGTACCCCATCCTATTATGTACTCTCCAACGCTGATCAGGAGGAAATGGATCGTAGAGATGTGGTGAATGAGTTGTTTGCTGCTGCGGGCACCGCCCTTGGCGACAAGAGAGGTAACGCTATTATCGCCTCGCATAGATATGTAATTTGTGGCCACTGCAGCATGAAAGTCGGTCTTGAACAGGCGACGTGGGCGGAGTATTTTGCCGTGCTGTGCCGTATGATCAAGGATAAAGCGATGCCGATGAGCTGGGTAGAACCGTTATTCGACCACCAACACCAACTCACTACAATGGTAACCCAATACGACTGGCAGACCTCGTGACGCTGGTCAGAAACTGTATTCACCATGATTAGCGATGGCCGGCTACAATATGGATGGGCCGACCAGTATGCCATTAAAGACATACAGCGCGATGCCTGCCTTGAAGGCACCAAGCTTGATGGGAAGAAGGGCAGCCGCAATACCATCGACGACCCGTCCGCCCGCAAAGCCGAGAATACGGCAGCCCGTGGTGACAGATCTGTCTATGTCCGCCCGGTGTACAACAAAGACACGGACGGAAAGTCCTGCTCAAAGTGGAACTGGGGAAACGAGTGTGGATTCACCATGTCTCATGGCATCCAACCAGACCGAAAATGCCATCTATGTGCCTGGTGTGCATCAAAATGCTCTAAGGCTAACCCGCACGCTGAAAAAGATTGCCAAAACAAACGCTGGTTCTTTGAGCGCAAAAACGGGCCTGAGAAGGCCGAAGCCAAATCAGATTTTCAGTGAGCGGCCGCCCACTCGCATGCACTGATGACGGAACGGATACCGGCACCCCTTCAGTTGACGGCGCACTGAACGGCAAGTGTGTCGGCCGCTACACACATGACAGTGACCCTGGCGGCCTCTCGCCTGCCCTGGGCCCGCCTCCAACCACCCCCACCCTGATACCGCATTATTTGATGCCATTGTTGTTGCTCGTCAAGCCGGTGCTGAAGCCACCCCTGCACCCTGTCGCACAGCTTACACACCAGGTGGCGACACTGGGCCAGCACCTCACTGAGACCGGCCGCCATCTTGCTCCAGCCGGAATACGCAAGGTGGCGCCACCATCAGCGGCCATGACAGCGTAAACCACAACAATAACAACATCAGTGACTCCCCTAGACCACCTAACCCGAGCCGGCCATGCCCATTCGGAGGCTCGGCCATCCACATGAGAGCATATGGAGGCAACATAACACCGACATGTACAGATGGCCGACCCCTATGGCCCGACACTGGCCCACCCGGCGTTGGGCATGTCGGTGACCACACACCCACCGCCGTCACTGCCCCGACCCGGCGCCACGCCCAAGCGCCAGCAGCGGATGCTCATCCCCGCCCACTACGCCCCGCCCCTCATGCCTCACCACGGCCCACACTCAACGACATCGATGCCGATACCTGTGACTGGTATGCCCTCCAGACGGACAGACTGATACATCATGAGCAGCCGGACGATATCGACCCAGTTCTTGATGACCATGGGGCGAACGCCGCCCCCACCTTACAACCCACCGCTTACACCGACAGCATACAGGACCACCCTTCATGCCATGTGGCCTCAGACCATCCTACACCTGTGGAAAAACAACCTACCATACATGAAATTATACGACAGCATACGGCAGTGTGCACTCCTGAACTATATGGGGAGGCAGATCTCGGTCCCATCCGGCCTAAACATTCCAGCATGGAGACACCTCCTTCGCGATTACCATGACAAGCAGATAGTGGACTTCCTTGAGTTTGGCTGGCCAGTGGACTACACCGAAACCCTACCACCAGTACCAGCCACCGCCAACCATACTGAGGACCCAGCCCATGCCACCCACATCACAAACTTTGTGCGCAAGGAGGTGGAGCTTGAGGCCCTACTCGGCCCCTTTGAGCGACCCCCGTTTCGCCCCTGGACACAGATTAGTCCAATGATGACTCGCCCAAAGCGTACTTCATCCGAGAGGCGCGTCATTGTCGACTTATCATACCCTGGAAAGGCAAGTGTCAACACCGGCATACGCCGCAGCCAGTATCAAGGCGTGCCCATGTCCTACACCCTTCCGGGAATGCTTGACCTGGCGGACGAGGTCACCCACCTCGGCCGCGGATCCTACCTATTGAGTGCAGACCTGGCTAGGGCATAGCGTCAGTTGCGAACATGCCCACTCTCAACACCATTGCTGGGCATTACACACGAGGGCCATTACTACATCGACGATGGCCCGCCATTCGGCTGCAGAACGTCACCAATGGCGTGTGCCAGGACGACGAATGCTGTGGTCCACCTGATGCGGAAAAGGGGGCACTTTATCATGTGCTACCTTGATGACTTTGTTGGCGCCGCTGCCACACACCAACAGGCACAAGAGGCATATGACGACCTCCTCAACCTCACCTGCACCCTCGGCCTCAACTTATCACCTGCTAAATGCATACTGCCCACAACGAAGATCGAGTGGCTAGGATTCGAACTATCGACTACAAGCATGAGGCTCAGGATTCCCCCTGACAAGCTTACTGATGTGCTCACTGAGTGTGGCCTCTGGTCCATGGGTAAAAAAGTGTCACAACGGAACCTCAAGAGATTGGTTGGCAGACTCCAGCACATAGCGAAGTGCATCAGGCCCGCCAGGAGGTTTATCTCGAGGATACTCGCCCCTCTGAGGAACGCCCCCATGAATGGCAAGCATGCCTTCCCTGAAGATCTCTTCCATGACATCAACTGGTTCGACAAATTCGCGGAGACCTTCAATGGGTACATCCTCCTACAGTCAGCCCCCAAAATCGGCTGGAGCATTGAGTGCGACTCCTTCCTCACCGGAGATGGTGCCGCCTCTCCAACCCACTTCTATGCCGAGCGGTACCCAGACAGAGTACTACCAAAGGATATGACAATAGCCCAGCTGGAGGCAGTCAACCTTGTGGCAGCCATCAAGACCCTCCTCCCGAGGGAACCTCACCAGCATACCATCCACGTAAGCACTGACAACTCTGCGTCCCAAAAGGTCCTCTCCACAGGCAGTGGCCACGACCCCGTCCTGGCCGCGTGCGCAAGGGTGATCTGGCTTCTGACAGCCAAACGTAGTACAGATATACAGATACACCACAAAAATGGAAGGGACCTGGTGCTGGCTGATGCCCTCAGCAGACGGCACAAAGACCTCCCAGCTCGTCGCACGGCTGAGATCATAGTGCCACAGCGCGGCCTGATCCAGGTCCACGTTGACTTCACCAACACCCTCACTCCGAGATTATAACCTGGGTCCTCCCCTAACATCTTGGCTTTCGTCCCTAGGTTTCTCACTACAACACCACGAGCGCCTGTCGTGGATGATAGCCGCAGGCCTTGCACCGGGGACCTGGCGGAACAAGAACAGACAGGTGGTCAGGTACATCCGCTACATCCGCCACCACAAGGGCGACCCAACACAACCAACCCACTACCTCGTACTATCATACATACTACAGTTGGCAGACAAACTAAAGACGCCTGGCGCAGTGCTTAATTACATCAGCGGTGCCCGAACATGGGTGAGGGTGGTCGGCGGCTCTATGGCGGTGTTCGACACCTACCCCATCAGCCTTCTCAAGAAAGGCATACAGCGAGCCTCTGACCACGTACCGGTCCAGGCCCTGGCCTTAACGCCCGATAACATAAAGACTGTCGTCAGGTTCTTCAGCACCGCCGAGCCCAAGGGCAAAGTCTTGACAGCAGCCACCCTAAAGGTGTACTTCACGATCATGCGTCAGTCCAACCTCCTCGAATCTACAGACCCAGCCACACGCGGTCACGCACTGCGGGCCAAGGATTTCACCCTCACGCCTACTGGCATGAACGTCCAGGCATGAACGTCCACCTCTCCTCCACCAAGACTCGATGGAAGATTGGTGAGCACACAGACATCGCCGTGCCAGCTATACCGGGCTCCCCTTACTGCCCGGTGGCGGCATGGTTGGACTACGCGCCGCGCATCCCACCACCTCTATGAGGCCCAGCCTTCCTCACTACCCTGGGCATGCCCCTTCACCCCTCTGCGCTGCTTTCCACGATCAGGCTCGCTCTCGCAACAACAGGGCACCCTGCCCCTCGATCGGTCACCCACCAAAGCCTTCGCCGTGGAGGCACCCAAGCCTGTGCCGCACTTGGCTCGACCCTGGACAACATCCAGACATTCAGGACGTGGACTTCCTCAGCGGTCCATCGGTACGTCCCCTGCGAGGCGATCCGGGCCTGCCCCGCCGCGCTCTCCACTACTTTTGGCTGAGCGCGTGGTACAAAGATAAACAACAGACACTTGACCAGAATGACATCCGAAGACTGTAACCAAGAATAACATCAACAAAGGAAAATCTAAATAAAATACCACTATATACCAATTTGTGTCCCGCGTTGTTGAATTGTGCATGTTGTGGTGGCAACATGGGTAATTCGGGACGTGGTACCGAATCGCCTGACCAGACGGGATGGCCGAATGAGTTAGAGCGTCCGTCTCCCGTGCTGGTAGATCGTGGGGTCGTGGGTTCGAGTCCCGGTCGAGTCAAACCAATGACTTTAAAATTGATACTTGTCGCTTCCTAGCCAGGCGCTCGGCATTATTAGGATAGGGCAAGGACTGGTGTGCTCAGTGTCAGGATAATGTGACTGAGTGGGATACCAGGTCATGGTGCCGGCGGCCTGGTTTCCCAGTGGGACAGCACTATAAAGTCGCCATGAGTGCACACTGTCACAAGTTGGTACCCGTCCTGATATGACCTTAGATGTTGCTAGGACGTAAAACAACAACAAACAAACAAACAAACCGAATCGCCTCAGCCTTGTCTCTATGGTCCGACTCTGGCGCCACCTACACACTACGACCGAGACCACCTTCCCAATATGCTGCCACCTAGCGGATCGGGCGAGCACTGGCCAATGGCGGAGCCCTGAGTAGCTCACACCGACCAGTGCACCGAACCTGCCGTGTGGCCACTGAAGCTTTCCCCCCTTTTCTCAGCCATCCCACCCACCCATCTACTATCAGACAATGCTGAGCGTGTGGTACAAAGATAAACAACAGACACTTGACCAGAATGTCATCCAAAGACTGTCACCAAGAATAACACCAATAAAGGAAAATCTAAATAAAATACCACTATATACCAATTTGTGTCCCGCGTTGTTGAATTAGCGCCTGTACCTCATCTATATATGATGACCTGTGGAAATGCATGGTTGCGCACTGCATGCATAGTTCTATACGATATGCTGCTGTGGCTGTTGCTTTAATTAATCAGTAGTCTGGAGTGATGGTTGAGTCTTACTCTTAGTAACGATGCTGGCTATATAATCTTATCTTGTATCCCATTTCCTATCACTATACCAATGAGCAAGCCTACACACATGGATCCTTTCATTAATTGTACTTTCACATGTTATCAATTTATTTCATTATTTGCAATGGAACTATATTCTGCTGACTTCATAATGCACTAGTGCCATTCGATGGTGCAGAATGCACCGCAGTAACAAAATGAAATATGTGGGAATGCGCATGCGTTCATTTGATAATTGGCAATAAGATACTAGGCCTACAGAGCAATAATATACCTATGATTGGCTAATGTTTCTTGGCCATTGCACTAGATGAATTTCAGCTTTAACCTAAAGGTAATTTCAGCTTTAACCTAGAGATGGATGTGAACCCTTATGTCGCTTCACACCTTTAAAGCCGAATAATTCGATGAAAGCATTTTGAAACCAAACCATTTACCTAGATTGATCCTACCTAGCCAATGTAGATAGATACTAGTGCACTTATTAAAGTTGCGTAGTCTGAGTTTGTGTAATTTTTCTGAGATAAATATATTAGATTGGTCACTATTGTAGTGGTCTGCCTGACCTGTCGGGCAAGGAGCCACATAGACAGGTAGGCGTGGGCAGTATGATGATATCAGGGAGCCTAGGTGGTGTAATGGTTAGCACACTGGCCCGGAATGCAAAGAGATGTGGGTTCGAGTCCCGCTCTAGGCGCAATATCACCCCCACGACACTATTGTCTACTTTACATTAGTTTAACGTTACTTTTATTTTAAATGGTAAACTTTTGGGATACTTGAAGTGTAAACGTGGAAAATTAACAATATAGACTTCTGCAATAACATGTCCTATTAAATTGACTCAATATTCCCTTCTATGCAGAAACAAATGTTTAATAAGTGCATCAGTATCTAAATTAGATATGTAAAATCAAATCAAAATAATAGTTTTGGTTTTGAAAATGTTATACTTCATCGGACAATGCAGTTTTAAACATGTGTTGCTGCATAGAAGGGAATTATGGGTTAATTTAATAGAACCTGTGGTGTCAGAATGTTGATGTGAACGCCAACATTTATTTAGCATATTTTCAGTTTAAATATCTCCAACAGTAGCCATTTTAATCAAATATGATTTAAAACTAAAATAATGTAGATTATCGCAACAAACTTAAAGCTGCATAATCCAATGAAATATCACATTTTCAAAACCAAACCAATTATGTAGATTTGATCTTACATATCTACCTTAGATACTGGGTCAATTTAACAGAACCTGTTACTGCAGAAGTCTATGGTGTCAGAGTTTTGGCAAGCTTGCCAAAACTAAGTTTCCATGTTTGCATTCAAAATATCTCAAAAGTTTACCATTTAAAATAAAAGTAACTTTGAACTAATGTAAAGTAGATACTAGTGATCGATCTAATATATTTATCTCAGAAAAAATACCGAAATTCAAAACCATCGGACTATGCAACTTTAATGTATTCATCTCAAAGGCTGGCAGAAACACTGAATATACCTAAAAGATATTTTGCCATTTAGTGAATCGTTATCACATGATTTCAGCTTTAGGTATTTGAATAGTATTACAAGCTCATGTTGATATCGGTTACGACTATCTACTCTCCCTCGTGCCTAAAACCGATATCGTACAATACATTGAATCGACTAGAGGAAAACACCAATCAGATTTAGCGCGAAAATTTATTTTTGATGCTGACCATAAACTACCTGTTCAATGGTGTAGTGTAATTAGAAAGTAGAAGCCACTTAGCAGCAACTATGCTGAAGATAAGCCTCTTGTGAGGTTGTAATATCCATTTGTGTGTTTTGGGGTGTGAAAAGACAGATTATGCGTAGTTGATTGGTTGTTGGAGTTTTGCGGCCTGGCAACATCTAAGGTAATATCAGGACTGGTACCGACTTGTGAAGTGCGCACCTCCGACGACATTACTGGGATGCCATGTCGCCAGCACCATGACCTGGTATCCCACTCAGTCACATTTTCTGACACTGAGCCAAACAGTCCTTGCTCTATCATATGTATTACTAAGTTTAGTAATTGGAAACAGTGTCTGAGTGTGTTTATGGGTTCACAGTAAGTTTTTAAAACATCGGAATTGAATGATAGGGCTGGGAGGAATAGCTTCAATCAATACTCAACAACCAACGGATATATCTATAGGCATACATGAATTAAGCTGAGATTCCTTACACGCGGTATGCGGTCTGCGAATGCGAATGCGAATGCGGCAAAAAATCGAAACGCCTTGAAGTCAATGGGGTGCAACCCTTACACGCGGTATGCGAATGCGACAACTCGATCGGTCCCTGTAGCGATCGGTCCGGCATGCGGCATGCGACACGGGGGTGCGAATAGAAAAGCATCAGTCGCATTTGTCCATTGATATAAGGCTGGAGGAGGCGACTGATAATTACGGACAGCCAGGACAAGGTAGAGCGCGGACCTGTTAGGAAGCAGTCTCCAAGGCTTCTGAGTGGAAACATATGGTAGTGGTGGTGGTTCGGGTTGCTAAAAATGCTACCAGAGCCACAAAAATATGAATACTTATCTATAATTTGGTTATAATAAAGGTAGGAACCCCCACGAGTAGAAATAGCACACATAAAGACAAAATAATGGTTTTGTTGACCGAAAAGGACGGTCCTAACATGGGGTGTGAATAGAAAAGCATCAGTCGCATTTGTCCATTGATATAAGGCTGGAGGAGGCGACTGATAATTACGGACAGCCAGGACAAGGTAGAGCGCGGACCTGTTAGGAAGCAGTCTCCAAGGCTGCTGAGTGGAAACATATGGTAGTGGTGGTGGTTCGGGTTGCTAAAAATGCTACCAGAGCCACAAAAATATGAATACTTATCTATAATTTGGTTATAATAAAGGTAGGAACCCCCACGAGTAGAAATAGCACACATAAAGACAAAATAATGGTTTTGTTGACCGAAAAGGACGGTCCTAACATGGCTCAGTTTAGGATGTTAGGACCATCCCAATCGGGAGACTGACGGTTACCGTGTGTAAGGAATCCTAGCTTAAAGCTAAAAATGCTACCATATGCACATAAATATGAATACCAATGAATGTACACATGGGTGCACACTTTTATATGCTGCTTACCGCATGCCGCACGCCGCATGCCATGTGTAAGGAATCTTCCCATTCGCATACCGCATGCCGCTTGCCGCATGCCTCATGCCGCTTACCGTGTGTAAGGAATCCTAGCTTTAGCGTCAGTTTCCTACCAACTAGCTAATACGCTGGGGGTTAATGTGCGAGCGTTCAAATGTACCATCTAATATCCATTCAAGTGTGTCACCTAACATCGCCCCCAACAGTCACACCTAAATGACATCCACACAAAAGAGGAATACTAAAATACTCTGCTACCTATACCTGCCGTAACTATATAAAGGCTTTTTAAATAAGGCGAGTGAGGTTGTATGGGATAGCCGTAGGCCCAGCTTCAACTAAGCTGGAGATGCATCACTGGTTTATTAAGGACATGCATGGCTATGTCAATAGATAATAAATAATGGACGTCTCGGCGACTGTTGTTATAGACTGCTGCTCTAAGATACTTCCTCTTTTAACCACATCCATGACCGTGGCACCAACCAAGGCCTGCATGTGCTGGGAGTAGGCTGTTGTGAGTGTCATAGTATGCAGTCAATAGTGCAAACGTGGATCGATATCAATAAATTGAAAGTATGCAGACACTCACATTTCACATCACTATAGAATAATGACAATGTTTCTATTCCTCCGTTTTAGTTCTCAAACCGTCCGACCCCATTCTAAAACGGGCTGTGGTCGGGGTAGAATGTGGCTGTAAGATAATTTTGGGCATGCTCAAAGTTCTGGAGCACCATTCCATTCTAGCCCGTCCATTTAATTCGTAAACAGACTAAAAAGTTGCTACTATGTCCATTCTGTTTGCACACAGTTTGAGCCCATTCAGCAACATTTTCAAGAATGTAGTGAGAACTAGGTTGGTGTGATGGGGGTATAACCGGATGAAATGACCGAATCGGTCTTGAGCGCTGGCTGGCTTCCCATATGGGAGGACATGGGTTTGAACATCGGCTGAGTCAAACCAGTTACTAGCCAAATTGATACCCGTTGCTACGTAGCCTGGCAGTGGACATTATTACCATAGGCTAAGGAGTCGTTTGTTCATTATCAGGATATTGTGGCTGATTGGGATATTAAGCCATGGTGCCCAACATGGCCCGGTCTCCCAGTGGGACAGCATTATAAAGTCGCCACGAGTGCGCATTGTCACAAGTCAGTATCTATCCTATGACCGCAGATGTTGCTCGGATGTAAACACAAACATTCTCTTGGTCAGAGTTTATATTCTGCATGGAATATGATTGGTTGGTTGGTTTTTGGATTTTTACGTCCTGCCAACATCTAAGGTTATATCAGGATGGGTACCGACTTGTGACAGTGCACACACATGGTGACTTTATAGTGCTGCCCCACTGGGATATCAGGCTGCCAGCACCATGACCCGATATCCCACTGAGTCACATTATCCTGACACTGTGCTAACCAGTCCTTACCCTATCCTATTAATGCCAAGCGCCAGGCTAGGGAGCGACATAGTATCAATTTTTAAGTAATTGGTTTGACTCGACCAGGAACCGAACTCCCGACATTTCCGCACACGAGGCCTGCGCTCTACCGATTAGGCTACCGCGCCCACACATGGAATATGAATGTGTAGGTATATATATGTAATATACATATATATACATAGATATATGGGTCAGACTGGGCACTACTAAAGTGTGACATGGAAACCAAAAGTGAAAGCCTTCCAAATAATAGCAAAAATCATTCTAAATAATAGCAGAATCCATGTTCCTATGAAGGGTTGAATGTTGTGCATATGTGCATTTGATGTCATGTGCCAACCTAGGCTGCGACAAGTATCACTTTTGTAAGTCATTGATTTCACTCAGCTCGGATTAGAACCTGCGACCTCTCACACGGGAAGCTACTCATCGTTCTTACCGATTCAGCCACCCCAACACAATTACATACAGTGTATGTAGCCGCCTACTGTCACAATTTGGTCCCTCTCCTCATATATGTCCCCACATGTTTCTAGAACGTAAAACCCCATTCACTCACTCACTCGTGTTTCAATATGATTATGAGTGAGTGTAGGCCTATCGTATGCAACGTGCAACATTTTAGGCCTACAAGGCTAGACGCGGAGTGTCGTATCCAGTATGCAATACATTACAATGTATAGACATTGACTGCCCTGTAAATCATGAACGCTAAGTATAGTTAGCGCATTAAAGCTGCATAGTCCGATGAAATATCAAATTTTCAAAACCAAACCAATTATCTAGAGTTGATTTTGCATATCTAACTTAGATACTGATGCACTTATTAAGCATTTGTTTCTGTGTAGAAGGCAATACTGAGTCAATTTAGCGAAACCTGTTACTGCAGAAGTCTATGGTGTCCGAGTCTATGCAAGCTTGCCAAAACTAATTTTCCATGTTTGCACTCAAAATATCTCAAAGGTTTACCATTTAAAATAAAAGTAACTTTGAACTAATGTAAAGTAGATACTAGTGATCGATCTAATATATTTATCTCAGAAAAAATACAGAAATTCAAAACCATCGGACTATGCAACTTTAAAGTTGCATAGTCCGATGGTTTTGAATTTCTGACATTTTCTGAGATAAATACATTAGGTTGATCGTTATTATGAACCTTACTTTAGCTTGAAGTATCTTTTATTTTAAGTGGCTAACTTTTGAGATATTTGAAGTGGAACCATGCAAAATTAATTTTGACAAGCACGCCAAAACTATGACCCCATAGGCTTCTGCAGTAACAGGTTCTATTCAATTGCCTCGGCACCCCCTTCTGTGTGGTGGCAAATGTTTAATAAGTGCACCAGTATCTAAGTTAGATATGTAGAATCACATTTAGATAATTGTTTTGGTTTTGAAAATTTGATATTTCATCGGACTATGCAACTTTAACTATAGAGCCCAAGAATCAATCCGTATGCTCGATCTGTAATCCTTTGGGGACGACAGCATGCCCGGTGCGCACACAGTTAGAGCACTAGCCACAGCCATCACAGTTAGATATAAGCCGTATAAGCCAGTGTTGGACTTGGCTGTTTAGTTTCTGATCTATCGCTATCTGGTCTAGCTAGACGACGACCCCCTACTGCTCAAGGCCCAGCGTAGTTTACTTGGTGGTAACGTTAACAGGTTCCGTACACGGCAGTGCGACTATGAATGACTGCCCTTTGATATGATTAGAACATACAAACAGTGGACTTATAACTAAGATCGGTTATTCGTTAGTTATCAAACTAGGTGGTCTTGACAGGTTGTGTCTACAAATTATGTATACAATTATATACACAAGTGTGTATATATATATATGTAATTTATATGTATAAATATATAATTACACATAATATATATAGTCATATATTATTTCATATGTACCATATATATATATGGTACAAATGAAATAATTATATATACATACAGTATAACCCCATTAAACCAAATTTGAAGGGACCCTAGAAATCTGTTTGGATTAACCCGATAATTGGTTTAACCGAGCTTTGACTTTGACTTGGCTTTGCCAAAACGGGGTGCATTATGAATGTACAATGTATGTGGACACTATGATTATTGTTTTTTATGTATATACAGTTTAACCCCATTAAACCAACCTCGGTTAAATTAAACGATCGGATAATCCAAACTTTTTTCGGCGACCTGGCAAAATATTACCATTTATCATATAAAAAAAAGTCTCAGATGACCTTAAAACCACATGAAAGTTTGGTTTAATTGTACCGGAAATGGCCTGGGGCCGACAATTTTGTTTGGATTAACCGATACTTTAGATTACCCGACTTTGGTTTAACCAACTTTTTTATATGATAAATGGTAGTATTTTGCCAGGCCGCCGAAAAAAGTTTGGATTAACCGATCGTTTGGTTTAACCGAGCTTGGTTTAACGGGGTTGTACTGTATTTGTATATACATATAATATATATATATATATACCTTTTCCTGTCCCGTTTAGGTAAACATATTCAGGCTTAAAAGGTTTCATATACCTTTTAAGTATATAAAATTAAAATAAATTCTTTACATGTTATGGATTGTGTCTTATTGTACACTCGTTATCTTGATGCAGAGCTGTTTTCTACTCTGTTAAAATGGCACAAGTACAATGTGAATTCATTAGGCAACATGTGTTTAGCCAGAATATGTTTACCTAAACGGGGACATGAAAAGGCTTGTGTTTAGACCACATTGTTTTGACAGTGTAGTTCCATAACAAATAGCTAAATAACTACTCAAATGTGCAATTTAAAAAACAAACAAAAGAACCCACGATATACACAATTCTCCATAGGCCTACTTGAATGCAGTTTAGTAGTTCTCGTGGGTGAGTGGATTGGTTTAAAATGGGTCTCAACCTTCGGCGTCAGCTCATTTGAGATAGACCCGCCCCCCCCCCCCCCCCCCCCCACAACCTTCCAATCGGACTATTACATATATGCTTACGCGCATGTCAAATTATGACTTTCGATTATGTATTATACCACAAACTTGCATTTACCCCAGTCTAAAGCTAAGATTCCTTACACGCGGTATGCGATATGCGAATGCGGCAAAAAATCGAAATGCCTTGAAGTCAATGGGCTACATCCCTTACACGTGGTATGCGAATGCGAATGCAGCAACTCGATCGGTCCCTGTAGCGATCGGTGCGGCATGCGGGATGCGAATAGAAACGTCAGTCGCACTTGTCCATTAGTTTTAGACTAGGAGAGGCGACTGATCATTACGGAACGGTCACACCCAGGGGTGCTGAGGGGAAACATCTGGTAGTGGTGGTGGTGGGGAAACGCTTGCCGCTTACCGCGTAGAAGGAATCCTCCCATTCACATACCGCATACCACGTAGAAGGAATCTTAGCTTTAGTTTGCGTACAAAGGTCACAGTAATGTATTATTATTAGATCTATTATTAAAAATTAAATAGTGCTACCAATAATACAGCCACGAATAGTAAACTGCGATATGAATGTAGTAGTACCTTCAAGCTGATACAAGTTGACTACTTCACCACTGGTGATACGTGCATACCATCCATACTGGCTCGGTGTAGTGTTACACAGTCGGTGTTCCACGCACCAAGTTAAACTAAACCTATTGCGGCCTGGGACTTGCCGACGACAAAGCCACTCCGATGAGGGGGGAGGGGACGCTTGGGGGGCGGGGAGTCCGCCCGATCTCGACACGGTCGTGCGTAGGCTACACACCTACCTGTGGCTTCAGTTGCCAGCCATGCTCTCCTGTCCTCCCTGGTGGGTCCTACGGGGCCTGCTAATCATGTCCGAAGGGGGGCTAGTTCGGGGACGCGCAGGGCTTGTTTAGCGACGCGCGCGGGCAGTTCCAGTGTTTGGCGCGTTGACACATCCACACCTACACCCACCCTACCACTAACACACCCGCCCCCCCCCCCCTCTCACTCACACACGCCCACCCTCCCGCGTCCCGCCACACTCCACGCCACGTCATTGGGGATAGTGTTCAACTCGGCCGGCTGGGGCCCCTAGCAACGGCCGCCAACAGATCGAGCTGGTCACACCGGAACACGGCAGCCCTTTACAATCTCAACAGAGTGCGCCCATAACGCCCTCTATCCACAAGTCCCTCTCAGGACTGCCATCTCCCCCGCGCCCCACCCTCTACAGATGTGTAGATTAGCTCTTGCTGATCATGCTGCTCGTACTTTAATGTTGTCAGGGTGGTGGTGCTCAGCAACATGTTTGGCGTACACCACTTAACGAGCATTATGGTTAATGGGTTGAATAGCAACCAATCAAATCAATATAAAGGCATAAACAGTGATTGTGCCTGTTCCCCCCCTCCCTCAACCAGACGCGATGGCCGAACCAGTTGAGCGTCTGTCTCCCGGTTTGGTAGACCGTGGGATTCGAACCCATGGTTGAGTCGAACAATGACTTAACAATTGATACTTGTCGCTTCCTGAGTGGGATATCAGGTCCTGGTCCTGGTATCCCAGTGGGGAAGCACTATAAAGTCGTCGTGAGTGCGCACTGTTACAAGTTGGTACCCGTCCTGCTATGACCTTAGACGTTGCCAGGACGTAAAACTCCAATAACCAACCAACCAAGCCTGTTCCCCTTTATTTAAGGTTCTCGTCCTCCCCTCCTTCTAACCCCAATCCCCACCCGCTCGGCCCCCATTCATTGGGCGCATTCAACTGGGCCTCTCTATCCGAATATCAAAATATTTCCAAACAAATTCCTATTTGGCTGGGACCGGAAGTGGGTTCATATACCGATGATTCGGATGTGTGTATGTGGCTCCATCCGATCCATCCGTAAATCTTGCGGATAGAAAGGGCCCAGTCGAATGCCCCCATGATTATGCGGGGAATTTTGTTTAACTGTTGGCAATTGGTCTTTTTCATTTCACTATATATCAGAGTCTGTTCAGTGAAAGTATTGTCATTGTATTCTAATGTTAAATGTCAATAAATCATTAAAACTATGTTAGAGTAATTAAATATGGCAAATAGTGGTGAATTCCGAGTAGGCCTATGGAACACAGAACTAACAGGTTATTCCTGTAACATGTTGTTTTCCTAACACGCCTGGCATTACGGTGACAAACGCACCGGGCGCGCACTTTGCAACTGTGTGTACATATATTTTTCACGAATGTACTAAACATATGGACATTTTTATGTTTCTTTTTGTCCATTGCACTTTAAACAAACCGTGTATGCTTTACAGGTTAAGGTACACACAGCGGACACGTTTAAGCACGCTCACACTGCCCAGTGTGTAAGATAAACACTAGGGCGCCTGGAGCAGGTTTTGGAATGTGTGTTCAAGTGCCCCGTCCAAGAGTACAATGAATCTAGGTACTAATAATGAACGGAGAACACTATAGAGGGCCTGTGCATACAAAAAAAAGGCATTAGGCGTGAGAAGTCCGCCCACCCACCCCACCCAAATTGGAAATACTGTGCTTAGAACAGGTTTTGAACCCACACTTCTAGCCATTCCGAGGCTAGCCATTTGACTACCTAGGCTCCCTGATGCAATCACCCTATCCACGCATACCTGTGTATGTGGTTCCTATAGACTACTATGCTCATCCACCCCGAAATTGTAAGTTTTTTTAAATGGTGTACGTCCATAAGACCTGTAATGCTTACAATTACATATAGGCCAACACAGGCAATGCACTTACATACACAGGGTAAGTTCAACAACCATACAACACAAACGCTTTTACAGGACCCATGTCACAGTAACCAGTGTCATGAGGGTAATGAAAATGGGAAATGTCCCTAGAGCAGGATTCGAACCTATGCTTCTTAATATTCTAGGACGAGTGTGCTAGCCATTTCTAACTAGGTTCCCCAATGGAATCGTCATATCCACACATATCTTTGTATGTGGTTCCTCGTCAGTGCAGACTATTATATTTAAGCAAGCATACGGAAACAGCCTCCCATCCTTGCACTAACTTGACTAAGTGAGTACGCCTACATATTCTACACAAAGCTTAATTCTTATTTCCAAACTAAGTAGGCCTAAGACCTAAGTGAATTTATGCATTCCCATATCCCTACACTAAATTTAATGTGCATTCTCTTATCTCTACACTAAAGTTTTTTGTTGTTGTTTTACCTCCTAGCAACATCTAATGTCATATCAGGATGGGTACCGACTTGTGACAGTGCACACTCAATGCGACTTTATAGTGCTGGCCCACTGGGAGACCAGGCCACCAGCACCATCACCTGGTATCCCACTCAGTCACATTATCCCGACACTGAGCCAACCAGTCCTTGCCCTATCCTGATAATGCCAAGCTCCAGGCTAGGAAGCCACAAGTATCAATTTTTAAGTCATTGGTTTCACAACATATAAACAAACTGCAAACTTCTTAGGCTAAGAAGCTTCAGCTTTGGGGTACACACACTCTCTAAGTTGTAATGAGTGCAAAAAGGGAAGTAGACCTTATACATGGTCCGCCTAAGATGTACCAAACTGGATCTGCAAAGAAAAGGGCCCCCAAAAAAAAAATGAGTCACAGAAACGCCAAGATCGGACTCGTGTGTTTTTGCTTCATGCGTATCCACGATGGACAGCTGCATGAAGAGTTGAATCTAGAAAGCAGTGAACTCTCCAATCTTTGGATTGACAGGTAAGGAAAAGTCATGGTGAACTTTATACTATTATGTTTTCAGTTTCATGATGAGTAAATTGTGGTATCTGGGTAAAATTAGTCTAATCTAAGATTTGTCTAAAAAGTGTTATCTTGGTCGCGGTGCTGTGTGACAATGTCAGAGCACTTTCTCACAGATATCGGTTTTGTTTACTTGTTATACTTATAAGTATGTGCTCATTGCATGGATTGCCCAATTTTCGTTCCGGCCGAAATCTCGATTCCCAGCCAGTGTTGCAGTTTTAAAAGGGATCTGGTTTTAAACCGGCCTTTTCGCGATAAACTCCCCGGTTCAAATAAGGACACGATTATTTTAATTATCATTTTTTATATCTCGGGGGCAGGGGGAATACTTCTTATTTTAGTAGGGAGGCATTTAACATTTGTTGTATCGCTGAAAGGAGGAGGTACTTTTATTGATTTTTTTTCTTGGCTTGGTTGAGGGGGGGGGGGGGGGGGCACTTAACAACCATTTAGTTGGTCATACATCCATACAAGGGGGATTAATCTAAGTATTGTTTTAAATATCTCAGGCAGGGGGTGTGGTAGTTCTTATCTCTGAAAGGGGAGGAACTTTTTATTTATTTTCTTGGTTGGTTCGGGGGGCACTTTTGATCAATTTAATCAGTCATACACCCATACAAGGTGGATTATTTTAATTATTGTTTTAAATATCTTGGGGAGGGGGGTACTTCTTATTTTAGTAGGGATGCATTTAAAACTATTTATTACACGTAGGTACCACGTCGATCTGGCGGAAATACCATTCGATATTGACACATGCACATTGTGAAAAGGCCAGTTTTAAACCAGGTGCACTTTGAAACTGCAACACCAGAACGAGATGGCAACCACTGGGTTTGAGCATGTATTACTCTTTGCTTTGCTGTGGGAAGACTCTTAGAGATATTAACAAACAGTATATTGCATCATGTAGATAAAATCTTCATCTGGGACCTCAAATCTCTTGAATTAGTCAACTAGAAGTGATGAAAATTTCTCTGAATTCTTCTTTCTTTTTTCATTGACAAAAAATCTCTGCAAATCACTAAATATTGAGGATATTCGTTTTTTAAATTACCGTATTCATTTCTGCATCTGTTTTCTACCTATTGGCCAATTTTCCTGAACGTTGAGTAATGTACAGAGGCATTTTGAGGATGCACAGAATGCGATGCCAACAATTTCTTTATATTTACTTTAGAAAAATGACATGCCTACCTACCATGATTAGGTTCCGTTCAATCTCTTTCCATTCATATGTGCCATTGAGATCAAATACATTCTCAAAATTTTCACAAATACCTACTTAAATGTTGAAATAATTTATTTGAAAAATATATCCCACTTCTCTACTTATTAAATAACCTGCGCTGGGTGCCTGGCCATGCCGGCATACAATGAAACGAATGAGCTTATCGGGCTGCGAAGAAGGCCCTGAACTGTGATCTTGAACCGTGTCTGATCCCTCAATCTGATCTGAAACCACTAATAGCCACCCACATAAAATCCAAATGGCAACATGAGTGGGATGAAAACATTAATAAACTTAAAGAAATTGAACCATCTGTGGGAAAACCACCACAGACTCATGCGGGAGGTTGGCGGGACCAAGTGGTCCTTAGCCGCTGCCGTATTGGCCACTCGTGGCTTGCATATGCTTTTCTCCTCAAGGGGTAACCTCCCCCTGAAAGTATTGGGTGTCAGTCCCCACTGACACTCAAACACATTTTACTAAGTTGCATTGATTTTTTGGCCCTGAGCCAACAATTCTACACTGCAGACAGTATGCATGACATTTTTACTAAAGTAAAACAAGAAAACATTTGAGCCTTTATGAGGGCAGCTGGACTGTACCACCTCATATAGTTTACTAAATAAATTCTATCAATTATTAATAAAACTTTTCTTTTTCTATGGGAATTTGTTTCCCTTGACCACAATTATATGATTGTGAGCTTTCTAATTTAATGAGTGTCAATTGGCACATAATTGATTGTCTGCTTTTACATGTAAAAGCGATGGTTTGAACAGAAAACAAACATTTGTCACCGTGAATATGGCCTATGCTGCCGACACGGCGTAAAGCAACCACCAATCAATCAAACTTATTAGATAGATGGTCTGATTTTGAACAAGTATTCCCTTTTGCTATAACACAGAGTATGAATTAAATATCCAATATTGTGTAAGCTAAAGTGAAATTTTCAATAATTTGAAATAAATATTGGTGCAACTTTATCACTTTTATCCATAAATGACATTGTAAATAACTTGGTTCAGTAGGGGAGGTGCAACATAATCAGTTGTTAAAATTCCCTTATGTAGTACTTTCAGCCAGATACAAATCCACATTGTCGTCAGTTGCACACATAAAAGAACAACTTTTATTCCTGGTTAAAAATAAACACACAAATTTGATTCATGTATTAGCTGTTAATGATTTTCATACGCTATCATGGTTAATCTTATTGATTCAAACGCTTTAGGCATGTAGTTTATTAGGAGTAAGTGTTTAACCTGTCTTCTCAAAGCATCAGTCACACGCATTTCCTGCTTATCTATTAATTAAAGACAATGTCAATGTGTTGAATATTTTGGTTGTATAGTGGAGGTGTGACATAGTTGGTTCTTGTTTACATTAACTTATGTAGTACTTTCAGCCAGAAACAAATCCACATTGTCATCAGTTGCACACATAAAAAAAAACACCTAATTTTTCATGGTTTAAACAAAAATTGGATTCATGTTCATGTATTACTTTTTAATGACTTTAGTACCCTATCATAGTTAATCTTATTTATTCAAGTAATTTGTTCACATGGAGCCAACTGTTTTTGATTTGTGCATAGTAAAAACATATTTATCTACAAATATGTCTTATGAGACATTGGTCACCTGCATTGCCTGCTTATAAAGTCAGTATGTTGAATAACATGGTATATGGGGTGTTTTTCAGGTATGAGGAAACTATGCTGAGTGAAGCAATTTGCCCGCTGACTTCAACACCAAAGGCCCATAGTGTGATCTCAGGCATAGAGCCACTTGACATGGAAGAAAGTGAAGAAGCAGAAAGGTTAATCAACCAGATGGGAGCCTAGCTTCAAAGGATATTGATAAAGCAGAGGTAGTAAATAATTTTTTCTCAGGAGTTTTCACTAGAGAGGATGTTAACACAGTACCCCTGGTACAGAAATGCAAATTGGTGAAGGACTTCCCTGAGGTGCTATTCACACCAGACATTGTTAAAAAAAAGCTGGACAAACTCAAAACAGGCAAATCACCTGGACCTGATGGAGTACATCCAAAAGTGCTGAAGGAATTGAGTGTGGTGCTTGCAAAACCACTTGCTATAATTTTCAATAAGTCATTTGAATCTGGTTGCCTACCCAATGAATGGAAAATAGCAAATGTTATCCCAATTTTCAAAAAAGGAAACTGACATTCTCCAGCAAATTATAGGCCAGTAAGCCTCACATCTATAGTATGCAAAGTAATGGAAAGTATCATCAGAGAGCACATGCTCAGCCATATGCTAGAGAACAAATTTATGTCGGACAACCCACATGGGTTTCTACTAAAGAAATCAACAGTTACACAGCTACTAGAAACTTTGGAAATATGGACCGACGCAATGGATAGGGGGGAATCACTAGATACTATATACTTAGATTTCATGAAGGCATTTGATACTGTTCCCCACCAGAGGCTAGCTACCAAGTTACAAAACTATGGCATCGAAGGAAATACTCTGAGATGTATCCAAAGTATTTTGACTGGAAGGAAACAGCAAGTCGTAGTAAATGGCAGTAAATCTTCCTTCAAAGAGGTTCTCAGTGGGATACCTCAAGGGAGCGTCCTGGGTCCTATTCTGTTCGTCATTTTCATCAATGACCTGCCAAAGATTGTATCATGTGGGATAAAATTATTTGCAGATGATGCAAAGATCTACAGAACTGTGAATTCCACGGAAGACTGTGCTGATCTGCAAAAGGACCTCCTGGAAATGGAGAATTGGGCCAAGCAGTGGCAGATGAAGTTCCATCCGAATAAATGCCAGGTCATGCAAATAGGGAGACACCACCCAGAGTATACATATGTTATGCATGAAAATTCTACTGGCCAGCCACTAAATCTCGAAGAGAGTGTCGTAGAGAAAGATTTAGGAGTATTTGTAGACAATAGGCTAAGTTTCTCCCAGCACATACAACAAACCGTATCCAAAGCTAATAAGATTGTGGGAATGATTCGCAGAACCTTCAAATACTTGGACGAAAAGATGCTGATCACTTTGTACAAGAGCCAAGTACGGCCAATACTAGAGTATGGAGTCACTATATGGCACCCAACGTTGAAGAAGGATATTAAATCCATTGAAGCTGTTCAGAGAAGGTTAACTAAGCTAGTGCCACATCTGAAGGACCTTAGTTATCCAGACAGACTCAGGAGACTCAAGTTACCAAGCCTCACATACAGAAGATTTCATGGGGACATGATCAACACATGGAAGTTCCTGAATGCTGAGTATAATGTGGATGAGCCCTTGCTATTCAGACGCATACAGGGAAGCAATAACAGAGGTCACTCCAAGAAGCTTTTCAAGCCAAGGTACAACAGCTCACTCAGAGGGACCTTCTTTTCACCGGAATGAGCTACCGGGAGAAGCGGTGGAAGCAGCTACCATGAATCAATTCAAGAATGCGCTGGACAGGGCCTGGGCCAGAGAAACATTCCTGTACGATTTTGAGGCTGCATACCATTAGAGCTGAGAGCTACGAACTTTGTATAGGCTACCACAAGCCTGCATCAAAGAGGATAATAATAATAATAATAATAATAATAATGTTACCATCATATGCTAAAGCAGTTGAATAAAACTTGTCATCCTGTATCAATCCTAAATTTACCAAATTGAGATGTGTCAATGGCAATGGGATATTTTGGCTTTTATTTGGGCATAATGTATAATAAAATGCTGTGTGATATTTGCAGACAAAGAATAATTTGTTAGGTATAAGTGAGTTATTTTGAAATTGTTAGGTAAATTACAATAGTTTTTAGTAAGAATTTAACACATAAATATATCCCTGAATCACGTATTTCCCCATTTTTTCTAGGTGATGGTAGGAATGATTCACCTGGGCATTGTGCAAAGTTCCTCACATATACCCTGATGGAACATGACAGCTATACAATCCTGGAGCTGCAAGTAGTGGACAAGAGAGAAGTGGGATGCAAATCAACCAATATGGAGAAGGTTGGACTTTTGAAGTGTTTAGCAGCAGTTCAGAATGCTGGTATAACACTCACAGAATTGGTGACAGATGCCCACCGACAAATTGCTTGCTGGATCCGTAAACACTTTTTACACTGCAACAGTTTGAAATATAAAATTCCAAATTAATTGTCCATGTTAGCCCTAACGTGGGTAATTCGCAGCGGGACGTGGGGTGGTAGACCCTTCAAGCTTCACAACGACTGCCGATTTACGGATGAACTAACTCGTTACTGGGGTCGCCCCTAGCATGACTCCACCCCTACTCCAGTGCCCCCGAGCCTGCTGCCACCTGTCGTTTTAACTTTGCATCATACGAACCCATACTGACCACACGCACGAGCTGCAGCCTCAGTCGCCGCTTGGACACGAACGCGATAACTACATCTAGACCGAATTAGCAACTGCTATAATAAAATGAAACATGAAAAGCTTATTTTTGTCTTAGAAAAATAGGAATATAAGTTAGTAGTTGAGCTGCAGTTAATGTTTTTACTTATCATAAAGTGAACCCGTTTTGGGTTACAGATATCAGGTTTATAAAACCATTTGGTTATTAGTGTTCACAAGGAAATACCAAATTAAATAGGAAGATCATGCAACTCTTTAAAGTATACTTCTAAAGCTCCTGCAGGTTACCATTAGGGGTAGTCACCAAAATAATATGAAAAAATGCTAATGTGTATCCTTCGACAGATTCTTTGCAGCATGCTATGATATTATAACTTGTAGGCACTGAAAAATCAGGAATCATCCATCAGTGGGATGTATGGCATGCTGCAAAGGATCTGTCGAAACATCTCAACAATGTAAGATTCAAGAAACCTATTTATACATCACAATAGTAACCACAACTAAAGCTACCCTTAATTTGTCATATTGAGCCTGATGGATTCGGCCATTTCGCACTGGGCTTTCAAACTGAGCGCACCTTCTCGTCTTTGCTGTTGGTTCGTCGGTCGTCTGTCGCCTGCCTACCATCTGCCTGTCGTCTGCCGGCTGTTCATCAATTCCTAAGCTAAGTACGACATGGTATTTTGTCGTGAGTGTGGGGAATGTCATAGGAAGGACGATAAAGAAGCTTGTGTGACATATCAGCAGGAAAGGAGGACGACATGTCAGTCAGCTATGGCTGCTAAAGGGAAGAAGCCGGCAGACGACGGGGAGTTGGAGGTAGTGGACGAGTCTTTGTCGGCATTGAATGTGGATGACTGTGAGAAGAGTGTAACGGCCGACATTGCAAGACTTGAGTCGGAGATAAGGCTCTGGGTGTTGGAGAGGCGCAGGAGGGAACTACAGGCGATGCGGGACTACCAGCTGGCAGGACGACGGCTGGAACGTTCGACGTCGACCTTGGGCTGCCGGCACCCACGTGGAATGTGGGCAGTTCGTCTCCAGGTGCGTTGGGCACCACGGCAGGGTTTTCAAACTTGGGCTGCTCCAGGGTGCGCACCAGAGCCGACGGTGGACGACGACGAACACGCAGCCATAGTGATAGCAGTTCAAGTAGAAGAAGGCGCAGTAAGTGGGCTCTAAAGCGTTACATCATAGCCGGCAAGGAGGTGCGCCGCTTAAATGGCTATGAGGTAGTGGCAGTAACTGGGCTGTGGTGTCTGGATATTCCTGAGCTAGCAATAGCTGCCACTACCTCATAGCTATAGAGCTATTATTGAGCATATTGTATTTATATATGTGAGGGCGACTACTTTAAGGATTCTGCGCATGTTGACTATGCGCTGGCGGTGCGAAAGGCTGCAGAGCAAATTGGAATGGCAGCATTTGCTAAGGTTAATTCAGATGAGAGTGCGGTGCACTATGGCGCGCAGAATGCGAAGGTGCGCAAACCAGGCACTGGTAGTTCGTACGGCAAGAAGGGCGCTGGGTCGGGTTCTAAGCCCACGCAGTGCTGCTACCAATGGAATGGCAATGAAGGTTGCAGTAGGACAGATGAGGAATGTAATTATGAACATACGCGTTCAAAGTTTGGCTAAAAAAATCACAAAAAGTATAAATGTAAAGAATGAATATCAAACTTTCAACCGAAATCGTCTGTTGAGGATCTCCGGAATGTGCGAGCCCAGGGTCAAGTTGCTGCAATGGACTTGTGTAGGGCCAGTTGTGTTGAAGAGAGCGAAATTCCTGATTTAATTGCAGATAGGCCGGCGGGCTGTGCTAAGCATGTGCAAGTGGGGAATGTATCACTTGAACACACAGCAAGGGCGTTCAGCACGTTTGGCCTAGTAACACTGCAGGACTGAATGGTCTGGTTTGGACATACCCGAATGGGTTAGGCAAGGATAACAATTTATCGGTAGAAAACAGTGATAATGGTGAATTATTAGTATCTGTGTTTGAGACTGCTATCCAGGCCTGTACAATTTAAGGTTACTGTAAAATGTGTGTGCGGTATATGTGTCGTAAGAACACCTGGCAGGATTTAACGGAACTCAACGGGTTCACCTAGAATATATATATACACACATAAGCAAGCGGCCGCGCTCTACGTACACCCATATATACAAGTTATATATACATATATACAATAAAACTTCTCTAAATTGACCGACCTCAGGGCCATCTAGGGAGGTGGTCAGTTTAGGGAGTTAGAATATGGTTATAATGGTATTGTTGGGGCCTAAATAAAGTGACTGGGCGAGATATTGTGCGTACCTGTATTTGCGGGTCCCTCTCTAGGAGCGCACTGCCGATGATCTTTGGGTCGCCAACGTCCTTGCAGCGGTCAGCTTCCCTTCCTAGCCCTGACTCCTTGCAGCTGGCCCTCGCTGCTCGCTCATCACTCATCCTTTTTCAGTTGGTTCCTTTGTTTGGGTCTAAATTACTCCCAACTCATATCGCATACTTGTCTCTCTCTATTATCACTTATCTCTATCCTGTACCTAACATAATGTAATAATTATTATATATATATATAGTGACATGTGACAGTGACCAAAGCCTCTTTATATAGTCTGGATCAGACATTTCAGTAGTGTCTTACACAAATAACTAATATTACCTCTGCCAACAAGTTCACAAAACCCATCCCCATGTATGAACTATTTCAAACTCTGGCACACACATCTTAAATTATTTCAGGTAGCCAGCAGTCATCCCGAGTTGAAGCCATGGTGTACTGATATAATCCGTCACTTCTGGCATTCTTCAGAGATTGCAAATGGAGACGTAAACCGGTTCCTGGTAGGTAATACCCAAGTCACACTATGCCTGCGTTTATTTGCGACTGTTTCCGTTTTGCAAGCATTTTGCGGTCGCTAGGTTTTTGCTTTATCGCAAGGTCACCGGCTTTTTGGTCATAAGATGCTTGCAAGCAAACGTTGGTCGGAGTGTGACGTGTATAGTTGTTAGGACTACTCAACATTTGCAATGTTTTAATTTTAAATTACATAGTGCCATAGTTTTAAAAGAAATGTTGATCATATGTATTCACAAGATTTGTAAATTACTTTGACATGTAATTTGCAATCGACAAATATGTGAATATAGACAAAATCAAAAGCCATGTTTGGACAAGGGTTTTCCCCCTTCCAAATAGATATATACCTTGTAGTTCATTATTAGATCTGAACGAAATAGCATTTTGTCATTTGAATATAATTTCAGAGCATTTGGAGATCAGTCTAAAGCCGTGTTCACACAGGCAATGTAAATCGATTCATAGAAATCGACTTGCCTAGTTCGACGCACATTTCGCGTGTGAACGGGCGGCTGAGTCGGATTAGGGTTGAATCGATTCCTGTTATCCAGATACTGGAAACCACTTGTGGAGGTCGATTACGTGAGTCGATTTATTTTGCCCGTGTGAACGCACTGAGGCAGATTAAGGTTGTTGACTTTCCGGTCAATCAAAAGCGCATATTATATAATTTAGTCTATGAAACCGCTAGCTGGGCACAGATATTTTTTTCATGATTTATTTTAATGTTTTCACTGCCCAGAAGTTTTGACCGTTCCAAACCAATACGATTCAGTCCATACATATCTAGGTCGAACCCACTCTCTCGTGGTGACGTCACCTAACCGAAAACTGGCGCTGGTCAGACTGGACTTGCTCATGTGCAGATATCGATTTCCGGCCCAAGTACTGCCCGTGTGAACGGGCGTCTAAATCGATTCATATGATTCGCCTTGTCTAAATCGCTTTACATTTTGCCTGTGTGAACACGGCTTTATACCATATAGTTGGGCAGCATACGTGGCTGCTAGATGATGGGTTCGGGATCCTTGGCTGTGGCCATGGGCCTACAGAAGAAGACCCAATTAAACCATATTTAGAAATTGACAGTTCTGCTCATGAAGCTCAGTGAGAGTTTGTCTTTGACAGAAAGCGCTTTCTCAGTGTTGCCCATCATTACACAAACTTAGTAATTATTGTTATGTACCATTCCTGTTGATTATACTCAATTATGCCATCTAGTTAGGACAACACACCAGTAACTTTTTTAAAGTTAAGATTTACTAAATCATTTCTATGCTTATAAATATTTACTTTCTGAGTGTGGCCCATCACTACACAAAGTTTAGGTAATTATTTGTATGTACCCAGACAGCACACCGCCGTCGGTCCGACGTTGGCTATTGGTCACACCGTCACCACATACTTGCCACCGTCGGGCCGACGGTGGTGGCCCGCCGCTGGTTGCCATTCATTTTCCACATTTGGGAACGACGGTGGTGGATCGCCGCTCTTTGCCTTTTTTTCCCACATATTTGCCATCGTCGGGCCGTCGGGCCGACGGTGGTGGTCCACCGCTCTTTGCCTTTTCCCCCCACATTTTTGCTACCGTCGGGCCGACGGTGGTGGATCACCGCTCCCTGCCTTTGTATTTGAAACATTTCCAGTTCTCGCAAGCGGTGGACGTGCACGAGTTTGTTTAACAGTTTTTCTACAAAATTAACCATAAATCAAAGGAATTTTATGGAATTATTTTACAGGATTGTTTGTTAATATGATTAGATTATTTTGTAAAAGTTTTGTAATTTACTACGACATATTAATGGAATTATTCGTGTTAATACGATTTGAATTATCCGGTACGGAATGTTGATGAAGCACCGCCATCTTGGTTTTTTCCGAGAAGACACTGTCATTACGTCAGGGTTTGCTACAAATACACCATAATTTGCAGTAAATTTATGGAATTCTTTTACCTAATTGTATTTAAACATGTGCAGAATATTTTTGGTAGACATGTTTTTATATGTGTACCGAGCGATTTGTTTCTATGTGGTGCCATTTTAGAGATACTTCACTTATTCAGTATGAAGATTGCTCACGGCCATTGACAATGCCTTGAGTTTGACAGTATGCTCAGTGCAAAACATTAGTTTTATTCAAAATTAATAGAAATTAAGAACCCTAACCTTATAAATTTAATATAATCTATTTGGTAAACATGTTTTCTATATGTGTACCAAGCGATTTGTTTCTAAGTGGTGTAATTTGAGAGATATTTGACTTTTCCTGTCTGGCACAACGGCGGTTTGCCGCCATTGGCCCCGACGGCAGTTTGCCGCCATTGCCCCAACGGTGGGCCAGTGGACAAAACAACGTCAGTCCGATGGCAGTTTGCCACCGTTGGCTCAACAGCGCAGCCACCGTCGGGCCAACGTCGGCCGTGTGCTATCTGGGTACCATTCATGTTGATTATACCCAATTATGCCATCTGGTTAGGACAACACACCAGTAACTTTTATAAAGTTATGATTTACTAAATCATTTCTATGCTTAAAAATATTTTTCTGAGTGTAGCCTATCACTACACAGGTTTTTATTTTTATGTACCATTCCTGTTGATTATACCCAATTATGCCATCTAGTTAGGACAACACACCAGTCACTTTTTTAAAGTTAAAGTCACTGGTTATACCTCACCCAGATACAAACGAATCCAGCATCAAAAGCTCTCCAAACATACCTTTGCTTAGTTTGTCCAGTTCATGCCATTGAACATGTGGGAGGAGAGTTGAGGTCTGTGATGTATGAATGCCATCATAGGTGGGATTCCCTCATCACATGACCCAGAGGGGTTCCCCACACACAGGGGAAGCCATGGCAACCACCAAGATGGCAGCCACAGAAGGCTCTCAATTCAACTTTTAAAGTCTATTAATCTACATGATTTAATCAAGTATTCACACAAAAAGTAGCTGGTTATGATAAATAAACATTTGAACTTTATATTTATCATTTTAGATTGCAATTTCTAACATTTTTTTCTCTATATGGTTGTCTAAAAGTGTCAGTGCTGCTAGACTAAATAAAACACAACAGAAGCAACCAATGTCAGCACTCTCCCCCCACATATGTAGTTGCATAAACTGAAAACTGGCAAACGTATGCTTGGAGAGCATTTGTTGGAGTACTGGTAGTGTCTCAGCAACCTATATCTGGTCCCTTTAAGATTTACTAAATCATTTATATGCTTATAAATGTTTACTATGTGCTAACTTGGATAAATGCACAGTATCTAACTTGGAAATGCAGATTTGTTTCTTTATCGGCCCCCAGCACAAAAAGTAGACATCAGCTATTGGGGGGTGGATATGTAGAATAAAATATAGAGATGTTTTTTTTCTTTCTATTCCTCTTCTTCAGACTGCACCTTATAATATGTGTTTTTTTCGTTCTAGGCACACAGGACATTTGAAGATTTTTCACCATCACGTCTTAATGTATTGCTCCAAACGATTCTCCTTCAGGTACACATGCTCAAATTATACAATGTGACTGAATAATTACATATGTATATTTTCTGTCATTGTTTGAGAAATGAAAAAGAGATAACCTTCTTTTTGTTGGGAGTTAATCAATCCAAAATAAGCTACTGCTAGTCTGGCATTTTCCATGTAGTAATTATAAAAGACATCATTGCTCTCAGGGACAGACAATGAGGGAGCCTGATGTGGAGGGTGGAGTTTATTATGGAGCTCACCCCATAGCAGACATGGCATTATTTCAAGCATGCATATCATAACAAATTAAATGAGGATGAGCAGGAGGCAAATGAACAATGTACACATGTTACATAATAGCATATGAGAATATATATAATGATGTTTATATAAAAGCATCTGCTCAGTTGTCCGCTTGCTGTATGGAATTATTATATTAATAACTGTCTGTGTTGATGGTTGAGTTGTTTAGTTATTAATTTACTGATTATATGACATCTATATAAGAACATATTGTCTGAAATTATTATATGAAGCTTTTGTTTAATTCAGTCTTTTTGTTGACTGAGCTGTAGTGCGGGTGGGTAGGTTGACTGAGGTGTGTGCGTGCTGGTCGCTGATTTGCAAGTGTGCTAGCGCAGGTGTGTGCTAGCGCATGTGTGCGCACATCATGCGACAGAGTGTGTGTGTGGGAGTGTATATGCCCGTGGGGAGGGGAGTGAGTCGCTCCACATGTCTGTCACATCTCATCCACCATAGAGGGGGTGGGGCAAGGCCGGGAGGATGACTGGGAGTGAGGCGGCCCAGCTGCTGTCCATCCCTAGCAATGACAGATAATGGGAACCCACCCATTTGCACCAATTACAACAAACTATATTTTGTGAATTTGGTTATCAGATACTAAATACCCGAGCTCCACTGATCTCCACAAAGATCTCCTCCCTTATAGGCAGCTGGTAGTGTTCACGATGTATGGCCGCATTCAGATCTTTTGGATCTAGACAGATCCTGAGTCCGCCATTTGGTTTCTTTACCACTACCATGTCATTCACCCAGTCTGTAGGACTCTCTCTCTTGTGGATCACACCTATTTTCTCCATTCTACTCAGTTCCTGTTTCAGTTGATCCCTTAATGCTATAGGGACACGCCTGGCTGGCCTGATCACTGGTCGGGCATTTTCCTTTGTCAATATGTTATATACAAAGGGAATGGATGACAATTGACCCTGTGTGTCTGGCACTGTGTACTGGTTGACATCCTCCACTAACTGACTGTCCACTCGTCCTTGTATGACATGGACACGTTTCACAAGGCCGAGTCTCTCACAGGCTGCTGCACCAAGAAGACTAGGGCCATTTTCAACAATTACAAACATTACTGGATATGTCTTCTTCTTTACAGTTACTCGCAGCACAGACAAGCCCCTCACCTTTATTTCAGCATTGTTATAATCGGTCAGGCGCAAATTTGCTTGTTTCAGTTTGGGTGTGTCTCTCAGTTTCCTGCACCAGCTCCCATGTCTAACTTGACCTGAATTAACGAGTCGCCAACCTCTAACATATGGACCCACTGACAGTCTTTGTTAACGCATACTTCTTTGACACTCACCCCTATACTCCTGATAAACACGTCTTGGTCTGAGCCATACTCTCCTTCCTCTGCCTGTTTGCTGTTGATAACGCTCACTTTAGTGTGACACAAACGTGTGTAGTGACCTCTGAAGCCACATTTTCCACACCTCTCTCTGAATGCTGGGCACTGTCTTACTTTATGTCTGGTCGCACACCGCTTACAGTTGAATTCGCCATTGCCGCTCTCACCATGAGGTCCCGCTGTGGCTTCCGCTCCGCGCGACTTGCTGTCACTCCAGGCTCCTTTGTTCCTACTGTCACTGCTGCGTCGGTTGCTGTCATACCTCGCTCTGACAGCACCTACCGGCTCCGTCTCCACTGGGTTGATGACTTTCATGTGCGCTTTTGTGGTCTCGGCCGCTTTGCACATGATTATCGCCGAATCCGTTAACCCCGAGTCTCTCAGCATTTTCTCTTGCAATCTTTTGTCTCTGATGCCGACCACTAGTTTGTCCCTGATCAGTGACTCTAATAGATCCCCGTACTCGCACGTGGCTGCCTTTAGCCTGAGGTCGGTCATGTACGCATCAATCATCTCTCCTTCTTCCTGCTCCTTTGTGTTGAACATAAACCTCTCATATATGAGGTTCTTCTTGGGCAGACAGTAAGCATCAAACTTTTGTACAACCAACTTGTAGTCCATATTATTCTCCTCTGGAATTTCCACATCGCCCTCCTTTCTGGCTGGTGCCTCCGCTCCGGTAACTGTTAGCAGTAGAGCTACTTTTCTCGCTCCCTCCAGCACATTTATCGCCACTGCATACCATTCAAATTGTTCCTTAAATCTTTCCCATTTCTCCGCCACATTCCCATCTTTCATACGAAGAACTTCAGGTGGCTTTAATGATTCCATTGTCCGCTAATTCCTTTTCACTCCTGGCACCATGTAAAGATCAACCATCACTCTCTGGCATGTGTATTATGATTTATTTCAGACAAGATGGCCTCCAACTACCAGAAGCATGTACTGGTGGCTAACACTAGTTGCGTATATGGACAGTGACCAGTTGATTAATCGAATTCACCCTATTCACGCCGCGGCCATGTTGAAACCAGACCGAGGGCACTTACCCGTCTGCCAGGCGCCTCTGTATTGTGTTGTAAAGTAATATGGTTGGTGGTTATGCTGTGTGCTTATTACCTATACTATATCTTAGTATATATGGCTACCATGCTGCATGGCTTGGATGTGTCAGCTGGTTAACTGCCATGTTATGTACTTGTTACTCAAGCACAATCTTAGAATATGGAGCTGCCATGCTCGTACCTATTACTGTCATGCTGTGGACCTATTACTCAATCAGATTCCAAGAAAATATAGTATATCAGTTGATTTGATATCAGATTGTGCACACTATTTAAAGTATTGGTGTCAGCTGGTTGGCTGGCAAACTATGTGCCCACTACCTAAAACTGATTGCTTAGACTACATTGTGCTGCTCCTGAAAACTGTTCATTGAGTGGCTATTATCTCCAGACTTTAGAGATACATGTCGTCTGGTCCATCCATTTCTACCTATCCACTACCCTCTAACTCCTATGTGAGACTGGATGGCTGTGGTTTGGGGAAACTGGACCTACTTTAATACACTGGTTGACTGAAAACCTAATTAATTCATGTAAACTTACGGTTGTTGGGGCATTGGGGCAGTGGGACACTGGGATTGAGAACCGTGCTGAGGGAAATTGGAGGATAAACAAAACAGGTGATGATTTAAAGGGCCTCCCTGGATTTAAGATTGGCCACCTGAATGTACACAGCTTAACACATAAGATAGAACAACTAAGACTAGGCTTACCAAGATCAGGGTTTGATATATTCACAATATCTGAGACATGGCTCAATAAATCTATGGAGATAAAGTTAACATCAATCCTTAATTACCGGTTTCTCAGAGCTGATAGGCAGACAAAACTACAAAGTGGTCAGGTCAAGAATGGTGGAGGTTTAGGGATCTATTGCCGGACTGACCTGCATGTGGATGCAGACAAGTATGTGGAACAAAATTGCTCTAATCATAGAACAAATAATACATGACAAGATAAAAACATTTTTTAGAGTCTTCCAATTAGCTAATCACCCAACAAATTGGATTTAGAAAATACCGATCAACAACTAGGGCCTTCGCCTCTCTTATGGATGAGGTATTGACCAACAAGGACAAAGCTGAACTTAGAATTACAGTATACCTCGACTTCAAAAAAGCTTTCGATACAATTGACCATAGAATACTATTGCAGAAAATCCAGAAAGCAGGACTGGGGAAGAAATCCTGTACATTCATGACCAACTACTTAACTAATAGGAAACAATGCACAAAAATTAATGACAATGAGTCCACCATCAGGACTGTCAAAACTGGAATTCCACAGGGTTCAACCATGGGCCCCCTTCTGTTTTTAATCTTTATAAATGATCTACCCCAAGTATCACAGCATTCAACATTCACATTATTTGCAGACGATGCAGCACTCACAGAACACAACAAAAATATCCAAATAGCAACGGATCAGGTTCGGACAGTGCTGACCAGGGTTAACCTGTGGTGTAGTGAAAACAAACTATCCCTTAAAAACCAATCAAACTGAATTTGTCATTTATGGCACCAAAGCAAGGAAGGCAAGAGCACAACCCACTACACTGCATATTGGCGGAAACCAAATTAAAGAGGCAAGTGCATACAAGTACTTAGGAACAGTGATTGATTCTACCTTAAATGGGAATCAACAGCTGGCTAGACTAACTCAATCATTGGCACTAAAAATGACTACAATCAGGAAGATGCGGAGTTTCATAAGCGAAAACACTGCCCTACTGCTATATAAATCAACAGTTGTGCCAATAATAGAATATAATGATATAATTCATGGATTGCTCACGAAGCAGCAACTGACAAAGCTACAAAGGATCCAAAACCGGGCGTTAAGAACAATTTATTGGGGCAAAACACTAAGTGTAAAGGTAATGCATGACAAAGCAAACATAGATTACCTAATGGTTAGAAGACATCTCCTATCACTTATGTACATTAGAACCAGAGAGACCCAATATATAGAGAACACAAAAAGGAATACTAGATGGGCCGATTCCACTGTACTCAAAGTCCCCAAGCCTTCCACAAACAAATTAATTAAAGCAACAATTTACAAAGGCAGCATGATGTGGAACAATCTACCAGCCAGAACCAGGGCAGCGTCCTCTTACCTAGAATTTAAAAACTCACTAAGAGTACATTGGATTAGGCTGGCCCTCATGAGGTCACAGTAAAGTATGTTCCATGGTGTCACCATTCCCTAAGTGGCAGAACACAGAACCCTCAGTTCTCCCCTCCCCCCCTTTTTATTTGTTGCTGCTCCTCCGTTATTTCCAGTCAACCATATACAATGACAGAGACAGTCCAAATATAAATGTAAAATGTAAGACCTAAATGCATTGTGATTGGTCCTACTGCTTCACAGCTGGTCCAGTGTATTCCTAACAACCCCACCCCAACAACATAATTCATAAACTTACATAACTAACTACACTATGGTAACACTACAATATTTCTAACAAACTGACATTTATATACCACTTGCTGTTTGTTTGTTGTTGTTTTACATCCTATCAACATCTAAGGTCATAACAGGACGGGTACCGACTTGTGACAGTGCACACTCATGGCGAATTTATAGTGCTGCCCCACTGGAAGACCTGGCTGCCAGCACCATGACCTGCTATCCCTTTCAGTCACATTATCCTGACACTGAGCCAACCAGTCCTTGCCTAATTCTAATAATCCCGAGCGCCAGGCTAGGAAGGGACAAGTATCAATTTTTAAGTCATTGGCTTGACTCGACCAGGGTTCGAACCCACGACCCCACGATTGGCCATCCTGTCTGTTATATACGGCTTGCCTAACTCCAACTGAACACTAAAATTTACTACAACTTTACCAAATGAATAAAGATCTTCTGTTTACATTCTAAATACTATGTAAATACTCACATTGATCTGACTAATATTGATATAGTTATGACACTAGGGTTACCATATTGCTATGGAACTTTTGGGATACAGAATTCCATTGTGTTACATGCTGAAAATTGTGTATTCAACAGTTATTGTATACCTTATTCTATATACCATTTGTGTAAATAACCCTGAATTGAACAATGGCTGGAAGACCAGTGCTTCGGCACTGACAAAAGACTTATTCAGCAGAATAAACATATTTACCACAAAAAAACAACAACACAAATATTGTATGCCTAATTGTTCTAAACTGATACTAATGAATCAATGAGTTTTAATGATCACTTCAAGGCTGACAAACCTTTAACAGCGTGAATGACTGCGGATCAGTTCACATTGTAGGGGTTCAGAATCTCAATCCAGTACTCATCAGGGTCTTTGATGAAGGCAAGGCCTTTCATTTTACCTGTAGAGAAGACATTTAAAAAGATTTTTATAAAGAGTGGAGACATGAAATCTTGAAGATGACGTGGATTCTAAATTAGCCAATTAAAGCCTCCTAATTAGGGAGGTGGTGGCAGTGAACAAACATGAGAAAGAAATTTCACGGTCACGCACACACACATATTCTGTAGAAATAAATCGAGTCAGTGATTGGATTTTTTGTTTAAAGCAAAAGATTTGGTACATTAATTGACTAAGCAGAGGAAATTTCAATCGTGGACAATTGGCTCTTCCTCATTTCACTGCTCCTTGCCATATCGTAGTAATGCTGAACCTCAGGCTAGGTAGACAACTTTAATATAGGGTTTGAGTTCTTCTGACAACTAGAATGCGCATCGACCCCATCCATGCCTTGAGGCCATTAGGCTATAAACCCCAATAACTCTAAACTAGATTTTCATCATGGTTAGTCTATGGACACTCACCGTCATTTGGCTTCTTAACAAACTGCACTCCTAACTTCTCAAATCGTTCGCAGGCCTTGTCCACATCCGGCACAACTATCCCAATATGACCTACATAATGACAATTGGTCGACATACATACTTAACTTTTATCTTTGAGAATTGCAGGGTCCGTACACATGTGAAGATATGGATTTCAAGGCTGTATTTGAAAGGAATTCAAGACTATTTTCATTTGGATTTAGTCAGAATTCGCCATTCCGAATAGCAATTTCAGACTAATTTAGATCAGTGGGGACAGTTTAATGGAATTCAATGATTTTCAAGACTAATTACCTAAAATATGTTTAAATTCAAGGCTTTTCAAGGCCTCGAAATTGGGCAAATGAAGTTCAAGACTTTTCAAGGTATGGACCCTGGAATTGGAAGCGTGAAATCTCGGGTGGATAGAAACATATATATAAATATGTTAATAACAAGTTCTTTATTCAAGAAAGGCTCGTGGTAAGGATTTGTTTACAAAAGAAATAATTCTATATATATATTGAAAATGATTGATTAAATCTACCTATTATTAACATGAATAAATTCTAGCACTCCTTCCCATTATTTCAAACAGTAAAATGAGAGGCACTCGGTTAATCCTTGTTTGCGAAATATGCAAATATGGGCCAATGCATATATGGGCTAAGCCTTTTCAATTTTGATTCACCCAGTTTTAGAAAATTAATTTAGACATTCAAGTAGGAGAAAAGACGCAGCCTCCAGATTCGCTTTAAAATTTAAAAAGTTGTAAATACTGTCTTCCAATAAATCAACAACCACCGTACTAGTAACATGGATAGTCACTCACCAAATCCTCGTGGTTCCGAGTTCCCGTTGTGGTACTTTTGGTACGTGTCGTTTTCTGTACCATAATTGCTGAAATAATATACTGCATAATCAACAAAAATATTCCAAATAAATAATGACTTGTTATATTTTGTACTCTTCTCAATTCCTCTGACAAATATATCCGACAAAGTACCGTCGCATGCGTTCTGTGTGTGCGTGTGTGTTTGACGTCCTAGAAACACATGAAGTCATATCAGGACAGGCACACTCATAGCGGCTCTTATAGTGCTGCACTACTGGGAGACCAGGTCGCTGGCACCATGACCCAACATCCCAGTCCCTATCCTATTAATGGTGAGCGCCAAGCTAGGTAGCAACAAGTATCAATTTGATAAGTCATTGGTTTGACTCGGCTGGGATTTAAACTCCCTACTTTCTGCACGGGAAGTCTGTGCTCTACCGATTAGGCCACCACGTCTGTTGTGTGTGTATTTGTGCACATATATCAAAGTTATTCAACCGAATGTAAAGAACATCATAGCCATCAGCCTAATATGGCAGAATGTCAAAACCATCGGGTTTTTCAACTTTCAGATTATATAATTCATTAGTATTTAGATATCACATTATATTACATTTATGTGGTACATATATTACACTTCATACAACACCAGGATTGTAATACAAACCTTCCTTGGCAATCACTTCCCTAAGTAATTACAGACTTCCTGAATAGCTTACTTAGTTTATTTTGGCTGTGCATTTTGAAATAAGAAATTTGCATGGCACACATAATTTCCCAGTAAGGGGCCAATAGGGTGCGCATATATACTTTTGTTTTAGCCTTATCTTCCAGCAACATCTAAGGTAATATCAGGATATGTACCACCTCGTGACAATGAACATTCATGACAACTTTAAAATGCTGTCTCACTGGGAGAACCAGCACCATAACCCAATATCCCACTCAGTCACATTATCCTGATACTGAAAAAATGAGTCCTCATTAATGTTAAGCACCAAAGTGCCAGAGTAGCTAGCGAAAAGTATCAATTTTATAAGTCATTAGTTTAACTCGCCCGGGATTCAAACCCACGACCCTTCGCACAAGAAGGCAGTCAGCACTCTTACCGATTCCGCCACTCCATCCAGTGATGCCCGATACATTTGATCTATTCCCTATGAAGTAATCAAATAGCTTACATTTTCAATCAAATGTATAAAGCCACCAACAACTACGCACTGGGTTAACTCCAACGTTGCCTTCTGCATAAATGTCCAAATAGTTCGTTGTCTTGCGTCCGTTGGAATATCCTCTGCTTTTTCGTAGCCCATGAAGTAAAGAGAGAATTTCATATCGGGGAAATCCATGTGCTTCAGTAACCTTAAATAAATTTGAAATAGTATAAATCAGTCAATTATTACCATGAAGATTTCGGGATGGAAAAAACGATCAGATCATTATACTGTTTATTTCATACTATCTATTGGCTTGAATTTAATTATTATCCGGGACTTTAATTCTGGCATATATTGACAGTAATTTCTAAATACAACAATTTGAAGCATTTAAATGTATTGCATTACATAATGTCACATTAAGAGGGGAAATAATAAGCATTAAATGAACTTTACTCTGGTAAGAATTTTAATCTGAATTAAGTTGTCATTTATTTTCATAACTTATTGAATACATTAAAAAAATCCACAGGCCATGGTCTGATCTGCTTGAAAAAGAACGAATAAACATGGATATCTCATCAATCATTTGGGGGAGAGGGGTTGGTTGTTGGGGTTTTACGTCCTGGCAACATCTAAGGTTATATCAGGACATGGGGGGGGGGGGGAGAGGGGAGTCAACGCAACCTTTTAATGGTGTAAGGCATGTACATAGTCACACACACAAAAATACTTGTTGTTTTACTGTACAGTTAGAAACAATTTAAATCTAGCACAGTGTCTTAATATTAGCACAAACCAGAATGTGTAAATTAATAACAAAGTGGCAACAACTTCTAAAAATGTGCTTCTTAAATCTAAATGTAATTGTGTTAGTTCATTAAATAAATAATCAAACTAACCTCATCCCCAAAACATTTGTGTAAAATGCCAGGGATTTCTTCGGATCTTTTATACGCATCATAGTTTGCTGAAAGAAAAAGTCCTGAAAGAAAGACCCAATAGTTAATGAACTGGATTTTATTTTAGTTTATGCCAACCACTGATGGGGGGGTCGCTAAACAAACAAACAACTATATGCCAACCGAAGACTACCCAGTTTTTCTGGTGGATTTAATGGAGACAAAATAGTTTAAATTACAGGAACAATTCCAGTAGCAATTCACTGAAATTAAAACACATCCTGGCTACTAATCAGTCAATGCCTATTCCATTAGAGATATTTAGTCTACTTATAACTGATTTGTTTAAATCTGTTTTTAACTATGTGAAATTTACTTAATTTTTTTGTTATGTAAAGCGCCTGAGAACGGCTTGCTGGATCGGGCGCTATATAAATGTTTTATTATTATTATTATTGTTAATACTGAGATGATAAAAATACAAATTACCACTAACGGTGTCAGATTGATAGACCGAGCTTTTACGCCCAAGTAACTTAAAATAATAACAGGGTAAGTACTAATATGTGACGCAATGCTGTAACCACCAAAATACACCACACTGGGTCAGGTTATCTTGATAGTCATAGTGATACTGAACTGCATTCCTTTACACCCTGGGAACGCAAAGCACCAGGCAAGGTTGACAAGCATCCGATTTATGGCTTGGATTTGACTTGGCTGAACTGGTGCACTCCGCATAGTCGGTCATTGATATGTTGATTCTAATTTAATTAGGCCAAGTGAACATTTTCATAGCATAACTTGATTCGCGTGTGTGTGTGTGTTGCTTTGCCTAATTATTGAAATAATATAAATCAGTCAATTATTACCATTAAGATTTCGGGATGGAAAAAACGATCAGATCATTATACTGTTTATTTCATACTATCTATTGGCTTGAATTTAATTATTATCTTACCATTAGTGTTTTACACTCTAATAGTAATAACAGTAACACCAAAGGTTATATCAGGACGGGTATTTAGACTGACTCTTCCCCAATGGTTGCTTTATAGTGCTGCAGCACTGGGATACCCAATGATACGAATTTGCCATGAGAATGCTATGTTTTACACCCTAATAACATCAAAGTTTATATCTAATCAGGACGGGTACTCAGACTGTTTTTGTTCCCCGGTGGTTGATTTATAGTGCATCTGACTGTCACTGAGGCCCGACGGCGTCTGCCGCCATAGGCCCGACGGCGGCTACCGCCGTAGGCCCGACACAATATATTTATTAAAAAAATAGAAAACCTTATACAGAAAAAGTGAAATATCGCTACAACCACACCACGTAGAAACACATCGCTTGGTACACATATAGACAATATCGTTACCAAAAAGATTATATTAAATTTATATGGTTAGCGTTCTTGATATCTATTAATTTTGAATAAAACTAATATTTTACACCTGTACGTATTGACACTATAGTGACAGTGTCTTCTCGGAAAAAACCAAGATGGCGGTCCTTCGTCAACATTCCGTACCGGGTAATTCAAATGGTATTAACACAAATAATTCCATTAATACGTCGTAATAAATTACAAAACTTTTACAAAATAATCTAAACATATTAATAAACAAACCTGTTAAATTATTCCTTAAAATTCCTGCGATTTCTGGAGTTATTTGTAGAAAAAGAACGCTGCTCAACGATCGCACGTGTTTCGGTGGCGACTCGAGCCGAACCATCAACAAATCGTACCCAATAATTCAAATCGTATTAACACGAATAATTCCATTAATACGTCGTAATAAATTACAAAACTTTTACAAAATAATCTAAACATATTAATAAACAAACCTGTTAAATTATTCCTTAAAATTCCTGCGATTTCTGGAGTTATTTGTTGAAAAAGAACACTGCTCAACGATAGCATGTGTGCCGATGGCGACTCGAGCCGGAAATTTAAAGAACTGCGCATGCGCGGATCAACACCGTCGGCCCGACAGTGGGCCGACGGTGGCTCAAAAGTGGAAAGGGATTGAACCCTAACGTCGGAACGCCACCGTCGGCCCGACGGTGGCTCAAAAGTGGAAAGGGATTGAACCCTAACGTCGGAACACCACCGTCGACCCGACGGTGGCCCGACGGTGGCTCGAATGTGGAAAATGAATGCAAACCACCGGCGGGCTACCGCCGTAGGCCCGATGGTGGCTCAAAAGTGGAAAGGGATTGAACCCTAACGTCGGAACACCACCGTCGGCCCGACGGTGGCTCGAATGTGGAAAATGAATGCAAACCACCGGCGGGGTACCGCCGGAGGCCCGACGGTGGCCCGACGGTGGCTCAAAAGTGGAAAGGGATTGAACCCTAACGTCGGAACGCCACCATCGGCCCGACGGTGGAAAGTCGGTGGCGACGGTGCGACCAATAGCCAACGTCGGGCCGACGGCTGTGTGCTATCTGGGTAGTGTATAGAGAGATCGCAATGACTAATGATGTGAATTTGCCATGAGAACTCCCAATTAATAGTCACAGGCTATGACTATGTAAACATAAACGCACAGTTTATATAATAATTAGACTTATTACTGGAGCCAATGTGCGGTGAGGTTTTAGGGGTGTGGTGAGGGTATAGGTGTGTGTGTTGGTACTATGGTAGTGTAGGTGTGTGGTGTGTGGGGGTGGGGGGGTAGGTGTGTATGGTTGAAGTTGAGGTGTGTGTGGTGAGGGTGTAGGTGTGTGTGTGGTGGTGTAGGTGTGGGTTTAGTGATGTGTTGGGGTGTAGGTGTGTGGTTTAGGTGTGTATGGTGGGGGTGTATGTGTGTGTTGGGGGTTAATGGATGCTAAAGATTGTGAGGTGCTGCTCTGCAAGACACACCTACACCTCCACCACAAACCACCTACATATCCACCACACACACACCCACCATCAACCCCCACCACACACACCTAAGCCCCCACCACACACCCCTAAATCCCCACCACATGCACCAAAATCCTCACCACACCCCTACACCTCCAGCACACACCCACCCCACCATACCTCTAAATCCTCCCCACACCCCAAAATCACCACACTCCATGACTCCTACACCTCCACCACACAAGTCACAAACATACGGCCCCACCACACACACACCTACACCCCCCATCTATGCCCCAACCACACACACACCTACCCCCCCCCCCCCCCCCCCCACCCCCCTCCTTCCCCAAATACCGATGTACCGTTTCGCACTCTATTATCGCCCACGAAGGCCCGACTTGCGTCGCAGCGTTATCGTCTCTGTCTGGAATATTGGTACATGTCTAAGTAGCCTACTCTAACCCCATTTCAAGTGATTGGAAAATTTATTTTTAGGGATTATTTTACTACCCAAATACTATTTAGTTTACTTTGACTTCACTTGGTTTGACAAACTCGCCTGTGTTGCCTCTTCTGGTTCTTTGCATGCAGTAGCTATTTCTTCGTCGGTCAAACCTTTAGGCTCCTCCATTATTGTCAATTAGGCTACTCCTACAAGTTGTATAGCACCCAAGACAAGAGGATTTGTAAACGCTAAATTATACCGGCCGGTTGCTCAATGTCAATGACATATATGGGCGTAATCGATTAATCAATTCGGGTCACCCGAGCCACTTTTTGACGCATGCGCGCATCCTATAGATTCGGGTCGAATAATCGAATACGCTTCTCCACGCTCGGGGTGGAAAAAATGGTGGCTTAATCCAACTTTTTTTTTTTAATAACCGATATAACTACACAATATTAGATTTAAAGTATTTTATGATTGCATAGTTTAGCTATATTTCCATTTCATTAATCTGTGTTATTACCAACAAAAAAACCGTATCTCGTGTGGCAGACTGGAAATCACACCCGTATCTGTAGTTCTGTGGGAATGATGTTCCTTTAAGGTGCTGTCACATTACGGCTTTTTGCGGGAGCATATGGCGGCGTGAGCGCTTTACGTCATATACGTCGGCATACGCTCCTCATGCGCTGTCATATGCCGTAATTCATAACAAAAGACTGAACTGGGAGTAAATTTATAATTTATTTACATCTTCAAGATTATTCATAGCAGTATAGGTTCATACAATCATTCTTTGTAAGTATACATAAGTATTGTACCACATGTCAGTTTTAGTCATATCTCTAAAAACACACAGGCTATGTTATTAAAACATACTCAAAGTTCCGGGTTCGATTCAACCGAAAACCTCTAACACTCAGCCCTAGTAGCCATATCATAAGTACAAGAGGGTGGGAGGGCGGGGAAAACCGCCTAACAGGTGTTTACTGTATGAGTGCCAGGACAAAGTGAGTGGTAGATCCTGAGTTTTTCACCTCTACATATACTATGGGTCTCCTTGGAGATTGTTTTGACATTTGATATGATTGCTTGGAGACATGAATGTGTCCTCACTACTGGACCTAGCAACCCAGATGCAAGATCCCAGGATCCCAGATTTGAGTTGAGTGGTTATGGCAACGCATTCAACTTTGTTTACATCACTTTGACAACACAATTTTTGAATAGTCAGAAACCTTCTATGTTGTGGGTTCAGTCATTCCAGCAGAGTTCTTTGGTATTTTAATAAAGAACAATAGATAGGAATTAAATCTTAGTTTATAAATTACTGATGATTTATATAACATGCATATATATATATCTGGGATTTCTAATTCTTTGAGATTGTCCATTAATAGTCGGAGATCAACTTTGAATTTAATTAATTTCTTTTTATAAAATATAAGCAGATAAATATCAGCAAGGTATTTGATTTCTTTTGAAAATATGAGACCATTATCTCTAGAATATGAGTTAACCCAGTTTATCTATTATATTGCTTTAGAAGCTTAATCTAGTTAGTAGATAGAACTTAAACTAAGTTTGAACCCATTTGTCAGTTACTAAAGAACAATAGATAGGAATTAAATCCTAGTCTATAAATTACTGATGATTTAGAAACATGCATAGTTATCTATTTATATTACTTATAAGCCCAATCCAGTTAGTAGATATAAGTCACTCTATGTAATAGAATTATTTGTGTTATTAAGTAGCCAAAATGAAATTTAACTGGGTTCTCTAAAGTTTTAGTTTTAATAACTTTGGTTTTGATAAATTCTTTGCCTGTCAGCATAGTCTAAAGATTAATAGATAATTAATGAGATCTATGTTGGGAGTTTAACCCAGTTCTTCATTTTAAATTTTTTACTGTTTGCAACCAAGTAATTCAGTAGATGTGAGGTGACCAATTGTTATGAATTACTCATGTTATTACATATATTATGCAGAACACTGTCCTGCAACAAGATAGCTATGAAAAGGACTTGGGTGTAACCTTCGACTCCCAACTCTCCTTTCAGAAACACATGAGGACTATCATCTCAAATGCTAACCAGAGAGTAGGAATAATTAAAAGAACCTTCCATCGCCTCAACAAGAACAATTTTCTCATTCTATTTAAGTCTCTTGTTAGGCCAATTTTGGAATACTGTCCACAAATTTGGAGCCCAATTTTTCGGAAAGATATTCTGGAGATCGAAAAGGTTCAGAGACATGCAACAAAACTAGTTGCAGTTATAAAGGACTTACCCTATGAACAAAGGCTCAGGAAATTGAAACTTCCTACCCTTTCCTACAGAAGGAAAAGAAGTGACATAATTGAAGTATTTAAAATTATGAAAGGTTTTGATAAAATAGATATGAACCAATTTTTCACCTTGAAAAAAAGAGAAGGCAGCCGGGGCCATACTCTCAAACTAGTAAAACCCAGAGCCGTTTCAAAATTAAGGCAACACAGTTTCTCAAACAGGATCATAAATATATGGAATAGTCTCCCACAAAATGTTATAGATGCCGGCTCAATAAATTCATTCAAGAACCGATTAGAAAAAGCATCGGCTGATGATATAGGGAAATTTGACCACTTATTCACCACATGCTACTAATTTATTCCTTGTGTTGCTAATTACTTGCACTCAAGCAAAAATGAGAGACAAATAAGTGTTCACACTTCCTGTCTACCAATCACTATATCACTATATAACATGCACCATACGCTTTCTCACATCCGTCCGTCCAAAAAATTGTGTGCATGCTGAAAATGTCTCGGCGTATGGGAGCGTATGGTTCATACCCTACTCATATGCTACTCATACACCGGCGAACGCTCTGCATACGCTAGGGGTATGCCGGTGTAGGTTACACATATGCTCAACCTGCGTCACCGGCATGTCTCTGGCGTATGTAGCATACGCATAACCCATGCGTAACGTATGGGAGCGTATGCCCGACCTATGGTCTCGGTATATAAAGGCGACGCACAGCTTCTTCGGTCATTCCTGATCTGCTGCTCATACAGGATGGATGTCCAGGCACTCCAAGTACAGTTCCAGCATTTCTACAGAGTTGCCCTTTATCACCATGAGCTTGGTCTATACCTCATGCTTCTTCTGGCGTGCCGTCTCCAGAGTAGAAGGAGGAGGGAGCGGCAGCGACGCTCAGTGTGGGTCAGACCCTGGATTGGGAGGCGGCCAGGCGTCTGCGGCATCGCCAGAGACGGCCGTAGTACCTGCGTAGGTGTGGCCGGCTCCTGACGCACAAGGAGCGGCTGTGGCAGAGTTGGAGGCAGAGGCTGAGGCAGAAGACTTGGCAGAGGCGGCAGAGGCTGTGACTAAAGATGTGGCTGAGGATGTATGTGTGGCTGCCCCATATAGCAATGCACATACTCCTGTGTCTGCGATGCCCACGTTGATGCCGGTGGTGGCTGGTGAGGTTGAGGCTGGTATGCCTCACTTGCAGACACAGGAGCAGGTGCAGGTGCAGCCACATGAGCCACGAATGTTCCTTCAACCTCCAAATGGTGCGACACTATGCGGTTGAGCGCACCACAAATCGCCACAAACCGCTCCTCCGGCATCGTCAGGACCATGTCCCGGACATAGTTGGCAAAGGCAATGCGCTTCGTCACCGGCGGTGGAGGAGGCGGCTGCACGACCTTGAGGATCTCCCCAGACTCGTCGAACCTCTTGTGGATGGCAGCGAGGAGGTTCTTGTCGACTGGGGCAGATCGCTTCCCTCTCCCCTTTCCCCGCTCTCGGAATGTAGCGGGGGTAGTGGGTGGAAGCTCATCGTCCATCGCCACCTCCACATCGGTCGCCACATTATCGTCCAGGCTGACATCGAGCTGCGGAGCCTCTACAGGAGCGGCCAACTGCAAGACAAAATTATAAAATAACATAAGTAACATGAACGCAAATCAATATTTTGACAAAAGACAAGACGAAGTCAACAATAAAGCAAAAATATATAAAGCAAAAATATTTAACGTTAAATGCAAAAATGGATTTATAACGATTATATATCGATATATCTATTGTCAATATCTCAATTTAAGAATAACAACACAACATTAAAGAAATACAACAAATACATAACATTTAACAAATAACTAGATTATTTACATAAATACAACAAAAGCATAACATTAAAAAATTAGAATACGAGCGGTTTTACGAGAATACTAACGGCCGCACTTGTCAGAACGATAAAAGATTATGTACTTACACTCCTGCAGGGCTCCGGTCGGTGACGGACGATGGACCGCAGGAACCCGAACTTGCGCAGGATCCACTCCTCCCGCTCAGTCAGGTCAGCGGCTCCGTCCCCGCTCTTTTTCTTGTGGAGCCGTGTGTTGGTGTCCCACAGCGACTTGAACCACTTCTGGAGATGGACTGTTGACGTCCCCATAAGTGTCGCCTGGTCCTCCCACATCTTGGCCTTCCTGTCTGCGCGGCGGTAATCTGTCAGCTTCATATTCCAGATGATGGGGTTCTCCTGGAGGAAGCCCAGCATCTGATCCTCCTTGAAGAACGACAGAGAACAGTCGCTCTTCTTTGCCCTCCTTCTCTTTGCCGAGGAGAGGCCACCGGTGCTGGTAGAGGCGGCAGAGGCAGCGGACGCCGCCCGTGAGCTGCCCCGAGAAGCAGGAGATGGCGAACTGGAGCGGGGACGCCAGCGTTGCTTCGTTGACCTCTCCACTTCCATCTCCTCCAATGGATAGTGGTGTTGTGGAGAGTGGTCTGGAGAGTGGTGAGGTGTGGAGGCAGCTGAGGAGGCTGGTGATGGAGAGCATGGCAAAGTCTGTCTCTTTCTGCCTCTCCCATGGCCTAGTCCTCCTCCTGTAGTGACAGCAGCTCTGGAGGCCGGTGTAGTAGTAGTATGTGTAGTAGTAGTAGTAGTAGTAGCAGTAGCAGAAGCAGCAATGGTGTTCATCTTAGCAGGCATGGTGGCAGAGTGAGGGGAGACTTGCTTGCTTTGGGGGTGTTTGTAACCTTACGACGGTTATACCCAGGAGCCACCCGGCGGCGGACCGTGGAGAGATTACATAGGTCGCGCATGGAATGTGAATAGCAATGATCTGCGACTGAATTCTCCCCGTCTAATCAACGAATGAAATAAAAACTATATTTTCTTAAAATACGGTTTGGTTTTGTGCTCGTGTTCGTGCTAAATGACGCAAACTAAGTTTGCGTTGTCGTGTATATTAGATTTTATTAAACTAATTCGGGCGTAATCGATTATTCAACTCGGGTCACTCGAGCAACTTTTTGGCACATGCGCACATCCTACAGACTCGGGTTGAATAAACGAATACGCTTATCCATGCTCAGAGTGGAAAAAATGGTGACTTAATCTAAAACGTAATATCTTTTTTTAATACCCGATATAAGTACAGCAAAATTGGATTTAAAGTAGTTTATGATTGTAAAAGCTGACAATCCGGGTTATTTTTAAAAAGCACCCTTAACACAACATGCAGGACTTGTACTGGTAGCTATTATCCTACAGGTACCAGCGCAGATGTGATGTCATCGCTCCTAGCAAACCCCAGCCAGGGCCGTAATCGATTAACACGACCCGGGCGACTCGGGTCACCCGAGTCGTCGGAATTTCAAATCGAACACCGCGAGTGGAGTTGACAAAAACACGTGCCGTGTGCAAAACGACCCGACGCCAGTAACCCACCTCTTGGCTGGGGTTTGCTAGGAATGCCTGAGCTGGTACCTGTAAGATAACAGCTACCACTACAAGTTGTTTTAATGCTTTTTTTTAAATAACCCAGATTGTCAGCTAATACGAATCCTAAGATACTTTAAATCCTATTTTGCTGTACTTATATTGGTTATTAAGACAAATAATTAGGTCTTAGATTAAGCCACCATTTTTTCCACCCCGAAAACGGAGAAACGTATTCGTTTATTCAACCCTAGTCTGTATGATGTGCGCATGAGCCAAAAAGTGGCTCGGGTGACCCGAGTTGATTAATCGATTACGCCCCAGGTGGGTTACTGCGGTCGGGTCGTTTTGCACACGGCACGTGTATTTGTTGACTCTACCAGACTCTACTCGCGGTGTTCGATTTGAAATTCTGACGACGTGAGGTGTTGCGGATTCCGATGGACATCAGTTTGCGAGGGACACATAGCTTCTGCACATGCGTCAAAATCGAACAGCATCATCACTAACCTTATAAATTTAATATAATGTTTTTGGTAAAGATGTTTTCTATATGTGCACCAAACGATTTGTTTCTAGATGGTGTAATTTGAGAGATATTTGACTTCTTGTGTATTTTCTGTATGAAGATTGCTTAAGGCCATTGACAATGCCTTGAGTTTGACGCTACGCGCAGTGCAAAACGTTAGTTTTATTCAAAAATAATAGAATTCAAGAACCCTAACCTTATAAATTTAATATAGTCTTTATGGTAAAGATGTTTTCTATATGTGTACCAAACGATTTGTTTCTAGATGGTGTAATTTGGGAGATATTTGACTTCTTCAGTATGAAGATTTGCTCACGGCAGTTAACAATGCATTTGAATGGAAGTGTTCCTGGCAAACTGGTGTCCCTCGGAATCCGCATCGTGATTACGGTGTAGCAGGAAATCGCAAACCCTGTAAATCGCAAACCCCGACTTGTGATTTCCTAGGAAATCGCAAACCCCCATGCCATATATGGGCATGGGGGGTTTGTGATTTCCTAGGAAATCGCATATCCCCCCTGGAGATCGCAAACCCCCCATTCGGCGGCGGCGGCGATTTGTTTACTTTACGTCCGTCGAATTTAGGGTTAAATTGGTCAAATTTCACTTATTTGGTTACCAATTTAACCCTAAATTCGAAGCGTTATTAAGGCTTACCGCCGCATTGGCGGCGATATTACTAGTTATATTTTCGAATCGACGAACGTAAAGTAAACAAATCGCCGCCGCCGCCAGTATGGAACGCGACGTCGATGCGGCGGCGATTTGTTTACATTACGTTCGCCGATTACGGGCCGTTTTAACGGCGCCGTTTAGTAATGCTGCAGTCCTGCAGCCAGTGACCGCCAGGTCACGAACCCCCCAATAATAATAGTTCGCCGATTAATATCGCCGCCAATGCGGCGGTAGCCTTAATAACGCTTCGAATTTAGGGTTAATTTAATGAAATTTCACAATTTGAGTATATAATTCTGTTAAATATGGTCGCATTGAATAGATTTGGCCCGAATCGGTCCCAAAACACAGGGGGGTTTGCGATTTCCAGGGGGGGTTTGTGATTTCCTAGTAAATCGCAAACCCCGGTGTGGTGGTTTCAGCGGGTTCCCGTGCTCAGAGGTGTCCCTCGCTTCTGCGCTGCTTCTGCGCATGCGCGGATTTCGCATCAACGGGCCGTAATCGATTAACACGACCCGGGCGACTCGGGTCATCCCAGTCGTCAGAAATTCAAATAGAACACGGCGAGTGGAGTCGACAAATACACGTGCCATGTGCATAAAAAGAATAACTTAGATTAATTAAATGGAAATATAAGTAAACTGGGCCATCATAAAATACTTTAAATCCTATTTTGCTGTATTTTTATCGGTTATTAAAAAAAAAAAAAAGATTGTCCACCCGAGCGCGGAGAAGCGTATTCGATTATTCGACCCGAGTTTGTAGGATATGCGCATGCGCCAATAAGTGGCTCAGGTGACCCGAGTTGATGCGAAATCCGCGCATGCGCAGAAGCAGCGCAGAAGCGAGGGACACCTCTGAGCACGGGAACCCGCTGAAACCACCACACCGGGGTGTGCAATTTCCAGGGGTTTGCGATTTACTGCCACAACGGCCCTCGGGTCACCGAGTCACTTTTTGGCGCATGCGCAGATCTTACAGACTCGAGGTGAACAAAATGGTGGCTTAATCTAAAACGTGATATTTTCTTTCAATAAACGATATATGTACAAGAAAATAGGATTTAAAGTATTTTATGATTGTAGAAGCTGACAATCTTAGTTATTTAAAGCATTAAAACAACACGTAGGACTCGTGGGAAAGGCACCAGCACAGATGTGACGTCATCGCAACTAGCAAACCCCAACCAACACTGGGGTCGGGTCGTTTTGCACACGGCACGTGTATTTGTCGACTCCAATCCATCGCGGTGTTCTATTTGAAATTCTGACGACATGGCCCGTGTGTATAGCGATGTCGGTGTACCCAAAGGCCAAAGTTAGAAGTGCAGTGATTGGCTATTGTGACATATTTTATCCAATAAACGTACGCTTATTATTTGACTACGGAAATCAATATTTAGGAAAATGGCGGTCTCGCCCAACTATTCGAAAGTTTGTTTTGGTAAGTTAACTATATGATTGCGCCAAAATTTGGTTGTAGCTGTACAATATGAGTACACTCACCATGTCATCATCATGTGATATATTTTCATTTCTGATCACCAGTTTGCATGTCCACTATAACTAAAATAAGCAGAACGTTTACCCCCAAAGCCCTGCTGTTCAAAACTTATGTTGCAGTCACACTACGACGACAAGGCCGACGACAGTCCAACGACTTGGTGTCTCTGTGTGTGTATCTCTGTCTGTGTGTGTGTATCTGTGTCTCTTTGTCTCTGTGTGTGTCTTTGTGACTCTGTTGCTGCGTGTGTGTATCTGTGTGTGTGTGTCTCTGTCTATGTGTGTGTCTCTGTGTCTGTGTGTGTGTCTCTGTTGCAGAGACACAAACAGACACACACACAGAGACACACACACAGAGACACACACACAGAGACACATACAGAGAGACACACACACAGAGTCACACACACACAGACACACACACAGAGACATAGAGAGACACACAGAGTCACACACACACAGAGTCACACACACACGGAGTCACACACACACAGACACTGTCGTCCCGATGTCGTCGGGCTGTCGTCCAACTTGGCCCAATTTGCATATGTCATCGGATTTTCACAAAATCCAAGTCGTTGGGCTGTCGTCGACCCTTGTCGTCGTAGTGTGACTGCAACATAAGTTTAAACTATAGTCTATAGTTACTAATAAGTAGGTATGTGACTAAACAATTTTAATTCATGTAATTGTATTATAACTGGTACCATTGGAAAGAACTGTGAATTGTGAAATTTATATTATAAGACAAAAGCTGCGTTTACATGGGCGAGTTGAAACGTCCTAGGTAGAACCAGTTGCCTAGATCGTTTTAAATGTGTCCGTGTAAACGCACCACTGCAGCGTTTTAGGGCTGAAACGTTTCAGCTGGAACGTTCCGCGTATACAACCTCGGGAGGTGGTTTACAAGAAACGTTTCAGCTGGTTCCCGGGCGGCGATTGTGTACAATAGCAGTGCTCGCCGGATACAGGCGGACCTAAGGCTGCTGGTTCCCCGGCGGCGATAGTGTAAAATAGCAGTGCTCGCCAGCTACAGGCGGACCTAAGGCTGCTGGTTCCCGGCGCCAAAACACTTTCAAACTCTGTCAGTGTAAACGCGCTTCTAAAACGCTTCATATAAATCGCTTTGTCTAGATCGTTTCACAATTCCCCGTGTAAACACGGCTTAATATGAAGAAAATTAGGTCATTTTGAAAAATGAAAATCAGGGTCAATTCTTGTACGTTGTAGCTATGACTATATGAGTATTTATTTTAAAAGCATTTGATCTCAATGGAACATATTCCAATGGAAAGAGCTTGAAGAGACCTTAAACTTAGTAGTCATATACTTTTTCGAATGTAAATGTCAAGAAAGTTACATCGATTTGAAGTTGAAAAATATCCCTAATTATGGGCCCTTTGTTCTATAGTAAACCAGCTAAAAGTTGTGACCCATATTCCTAGGTTTATGAGCACAGCTGAGGTGTGAATGCCAACTGCCAATTGGTGTGTGACACAGGGGACATTGTAAGCAAGTGCTATGGATTAAATAACTCTCTTGGTCATCTATCAAACATCCTTAAAATTTCACATGTAGAGAACTAATAAAGGAACAATATGTGCATAGTTTGATAGGACATTTTAATCAACTTTGAATGATTTGATGAAGATTTTGTTCATAAAAGTAAAACTTGAAATTCAACCATCAACTTTTGAAACTAATACTGGTCCAATTGAAACAATTAAAAAATGAGGATGTAGATAAATATGTGCTCTATGTCATGAACCCAAGAGTTAAATTGTAGCTAGAAAACCCCCCTTTTGGTGACCTGAAAGGTAACACCTACTGCAAAGCATCTCTGCGCACTGGAATGGAGCTAGCGTTATCGTCGTTGCCAAACCGCTTCGCGGCGATCAGCGTTTTTCGCACATAGCTAATTCTTGTCCTTTGTTTCAATGGGAAACAAAGAAAAACCTGTGACCCATTGCATAAAAAAATGAAATTCATATAATTGTATTTTAACTGGTACCATTGGAAAGAACTGTGAATTACTTTAAATTTGTATTTTAGGACAAATATGAAGAAAGTTAGGTCGTTTTGAAAAATGAAAATCAGGGTGAAATCTTGTCCTTTGCTTGAATGAAAAACAAAGAAAAACATGTGACCCATCCCATAAAAAAATACATTTCAAAATAGCCCAGCTGATTATAGCTGCTATCAGCAGCTTAAATTAATGCCCATGAGATAGACCAATTAAAAGCACATCGTGTTAATTGATTAATGTATTTAATTAATTGATTTTAATTAATTAACTAGTTACATCATACATATATTATATATATACATAGATACTGGAAAGTACTCATAACTTCCTTAATACGGGAAATATTTTGATGGGAATTACACCAGCTGAAAGGTTACAAAAAGGGTAAATTAAAAGCACATTATGTTAATTGATTAGTTCATTAAATTAATTCATTAACCAGTTATATCATACACGCATATATAGATACCTATAGGAAAATGTTCATAACTTCCTAAATACTTGAAATATTTTTATTATAATTGCACCAGCTGAAAAGTTAGCAACAGTCCTACTGAAATCTGCTGTTGAATGTGACCATTCTATTCATTAGGAAGCTATAATTATGCAAACAAAATACATAATAAAGCAGGACAAAGACTGGGGAAGCAACACAAACAAATTCTGGAAAAATGTAAATCTATTATTCCAAAAAAATAACAAAGAAGAGCATACAAACTTCCAGGATAACGAAGGGGCAATGCTCACAGACAAAGATGCAGCAAACAAACTGAACAGACACTTTGCCACAATAGGGCAAAAGCTGTCAGAAAAATTCCAAAAAAGATGGAAAACAGATCAGGAACTGTGGGGAACGAAATCCCCACCTGCAAAACAGATATGATAGAAGTAAAAAAATTAATAAATGACATAGACACAAATAAACCAAGTGGAATAGATGAAATACCAACCAAAATACTGAAAGAGGCACTCCAAGCCATCCCGGCCACCATAGTAGACCTATTCAACATCTCCTTTGAGCAGGGGCGTTTTATCTCAGCCTGGAAAATGGCAACCATCGTCCCCATTCACAAAGGCGGAGACAAACAAAACATGGGAAACTACAGGCCAATATCAATTCTTCAAACCCCAGGCAAGCTCATTGAAAAAGTGTTACATAGACACATCAATGAACACCTGGAAAAAAATGATATACTAAACGAAAGACAAGGGGGCTTCAGGAAACTGCACTCCACATCAAAAACAATAGCTAACCTAACAAATGACATAATGGCATCAATGAACCAAAAACAATTAGTTGGAGCTGCCTTCATTGACTTCAGCAAAGCATTTGACACAGTAGACCACAAAATACTACTGGAAAAACTAAAAACCATGGGCATAAAATCCAACACTATGGATTGGATAAGATGCTACCTGAACAACAGGCAACAGAAAACAAAAATAAACAATACACTATCAGACAACCAACCTGTCACATGTGGTGTACCCCAAGGGTCAGTGTTAGGGCCACTACTCTTTATAATCTATATAAACGATCTTGAAAAATGGTTGCAAACTGAATGCCTCCAACTATATGCAGATGACACAGTCATATACGCAAATGGCACCACAGAAGAGGAGGTAATAACTAAACTAAATAAACTCCAACTAAAACTAGATGAGTGGTGTGAGTCCAACAAAATAACCATCAACACAAGCAAATCAAAGACAGTACTCTTCTCGCATAAACAAATGCCAGAAAGAAAACTACACTGTAAGTTAGGAAACCAAACACTAGAAAATGTAGACCATTACAAATACCTAGGCCTTGAGTTGGACAGCCAACTAAACTACAACCTATGTATAAATAAAGTTATACAAAAAGTAAACCACAAACTGTGGCTATTTGCAAAGCTAAGAGACTACATGACACAAGAAATGTCAATAAAAATCTTCAAGGGCATGGTGCTCCCCTATTTCGACTATAGAGATGTAAACTACATGGGTGCGAGAAAAGAACTACTAAAAAAACTGCAAACACTGCAGAACAGAGCCCTAAAAATCTGTCTAAGAGTAGACAAGCTGCACCCCACCTATGACATACACAAAAGAACCAAAGTGAAATTACTAGAAAATAGGAGAATAATTCATTTGAAAACATTAGCATATAGCTATAGTCAAAACATTAAACTTCTAACAAAACCACAAAGGGCTACTAGAGCAAATAATGCGCCACTACTAAAGCAGACCAGAAGCCAAATATAAGCTCATGAGAGAAGCACGCTGGAAATGGCTGCCAAGGTGTGGAATGCCCAAACGGTAAAGGAACGACAAATTGCTGACCTAAAATCTTACAAAAAATATCTGCAAAATATGGCTAGGAAACCCCCAATAAGCTGCACTGCAAAGGGGCATGTGATATGTCACGGCCCACCAGCGGGATGCCCAATGGAAGGTAACCATGCCAAAAGTAGCCAGATAACACACCACACAGCTACGTACAAGCCTATGATATGTAAATAGGAGTAGCCTAGTCTAGTAATAAGAGTAGAAAAAATAAATACATATATATACCAAGAAAATCCAAAAAAACTAACATGGCTATTATTAGTATTAACCATACCAACCAATTATCTATCTGCTACTGAAATGCAGGCAATCAAATACCTTATCAGCAGCCACTGTGTGGTAAGATAACATCAACACTACAACTGGCCAGCATTGAAAACAAGCCTGGGTACCCGGGCTTATATCCTATGGACAGTATAAATGCATCCTCAATAAAAAAATATAAAAGATACAGAACTTGGCAAATGTGGACCGGTTCCTATGTATGAGAGACTTGCAGAGCAATTTCAAATATCAGATAGGCTTTCAAAACAAATGTATTCTGATAAAGCATTTAAAGACCTTTAGTTTAACATAGTCATTGGTGGGCTTTATGTCTAGTAGAACTAGAAGTAAGGTTATGATATTTAATTGACTGGTAACTTGGAAACTAGCCTAATTGTATAATAGTAATTGGTCTATAATGGCAGGATCTTTGGGCATCATGAAAATCAATATTGCAACCTACAAGTTGTTGTACAACATCCCAAGGTTTTCATGCAGAACAATTTGAATATTTCTAAAACTCCACGATATAGAATTAAACTGCTTGGCACACAAATAGGTAACATGTTTAGCAATCCAATTATATTGCATTTATAAGGAGGCTGTTTACTGATTAGCAGGGTTGATTACTGAAAATTGTATAACTTCAGTTGTTTTCTCAGTTCATCTATTTCTTCCTAGAAAATCATGTCACTGGATGTTGATGTTGCAAAGATTTGAATTACCAGTCAAGATTTATACAATGCATGCTTACACCATGGGAAAAAAAACAATGTTTTATGCGGTTAGCGTGCATGCTGAAACACTGCACAGTGATGTTTTCCATATGTGATGCTGCGGGAGGACTGCTTCGCGCAGATAGATCGCAAGTATCTATCTATGCCAGCACACTATCACAAAACAGAAATCTAAGAACTATTTTTTGTGGAAGCTTTGCCTTGCTCTTCATACCGATGTATTACATTTAGGTAACCAATCCACCACAGTATAATGGCAGACGTGTTATTAATGTTATATTTATTATATCAGTTTTATCATTCCCCTCAGAATAATGCGTCAAGAGACACCGAAACTATGCCCCATGGATTCGATCAGGAGGCATGGGACAGGTTATATGATGCCAGTCCCATTGCAAAGGTTTGTTTTTTTCAGTATATTTGCATACGTAAGAATAAATCAGCTGCAATGATAATATAATTTCATATAAATGCATATTATTAATATTAAAGTTCATCTTTCACATATATCTGATTGGTTGATTTAATGTGGTTAAGCACTTAAATTTCCATACTGTATGCAATAAGCAAAAGAAAACTTCTAACAGTAGCAGTTATCTGACAGTGAAAATGATTGTCTTGAATTTGAAATGTATTTTAGTGTTTAAAAACTAAGTCCTTGCGCCATAATATATGGCTTTTTGTGTGTTTAATACAGGGATGAAAGATCTCCGCCATTCCGCGGATTTCCGGGATTTGTCTCGCAGCACCATCAGCGTATACTAATATGTGGTGCAGACTCCGCAGTACTATCAGCTTATACACATTTTATTCTGCTAGTAATTTTCGGGGCAAATGGTCATTGCTGTTGCAGATATGAGACTGTCTCAAAAGGTGCTAAGCAATATGAGACAAAACTTTGTTCATTGTAACGTTCAGCATACTATCTGCTTATGCATTTGCTCAGGATAAACTGATTTGTTTTTTACATGGTGTTTCATAATCCCAATAGAATACATATTGATTTGAAGCAAATGTCCTTGTGTTTTCAGTGTAATCGTTTCTGTGCTGTTTTGTGTCAATCGTTACAATGGACAAAAAAATGAAGAGCTATCACCTTTTGAGACAGGCTCATAGTCATATACTAACCAGAAACAGTTAAATATTCATATTTGTTTTTAAAATGCCCTACACACAAATTGTCTGTTAATGTAATTTGTAGCCTTTAGACAATTAATCATATATGTGAAAGACGGCCTTTTATACAAAAGATATCACTGACCGTAGGACTAAAAATAATTAAATAACTACATGGAATAAATATTCATAGCAAATATGAATAAACTCTTTTCGAAGACAATTGACATGGCAACTGTTGCTAGTTAAAACCCTACTTTATATACCCTACTTAATATACGATGACATATTTGTCTAAGATTATTTATTTATCAGAGATGAAAGATCTCCGCGATTTCGCGGATTTCCGGGATTTTTCCTGTAGCTATAAGTGTATACTAATACGTTGCGCCCTTCCTGATATGACCTTAGATGTTGCCAGGATGTAAAACTCCAACAACCAGCCAACCAGTACGTTATTTCACGCTGCAGCACCATCAGCGTATATTAATATGTGGTGCAAAAGCCGCAGCACTAGCAGCGTATACTACTAATACGTGCTTCTAACACCGCAGCACTATCAGTGTATACTGATATGTGGTGCAAACGTCGCAGCACTAGCAGCGTATCCTACTAATACGTGCTTCTAACACCGCAGCACTATCAGCGTATACCGATATGTGGTGCAAACGCCGCAGCACTAGCAGCGTATACTACTAATACATGCTTCAAACTTCCGGGAATTTTCAGGGATTCCCTGACAATGCTAAGCCTATGGGACAACATCAGCATTTCCGCTTTTTTTCCCGGAGACAACTTTCATCCCTGATTTATGGGTATTTCATTTGCATATTTCGTAATCAATAATTAAGTTAACTCTAGAGCAATGTAAGATGATGATGTACCTTTGTTCTTCTTTATAGGCTTTTGTGACGAAGGCATTTAGTGTTGGGTTGTGTTCTCCGCCAGCCTCGATAATCAACCGGCGTCGCATCCTTAGTCCAAAAGAAAAGCTCTTCTTACGACCGTCGATGGCACCTAAGGCCAAGCTTAAGCAACAGCACTCCGTGGGTGCTGACAAACTGCCAGTTAGCAAAAAGCATACACTAGATAAACAATTAGAAGCACGCACGGCTACGCATCTTGAACCTGGTGATTCGCAGAACCTGCCTACCTTGCAGAGCCAGAACCGAACATGTATGGAAATGTTTGGGAAGAAATCAAAACGACTTTCTGGGAAATCAGCGGCTAGAAGTAGTTTAGAAGGCTTGGACGAGAGGCCGACTACTAAGTGTATACTGGGCTCTAAACAAGGCGCTAACGGAAGTGGTGAGTTGCAATTTTTATTTAAAGGTCCATTTTACTTTTGTGTATTCGTTATTGTAAGCAAGCGAAGGCATTAGGATGATAAGGGCGATATCAGTTTATTCAATGCACAGCATGAAGGTATGATAGCAATCATCACAAAGAATATCAGATGCACAAACTTCCAAATCGCAAACAGTATAACATAAGTAGAAACATGTCGAATAATATCAAGTAGCAATCATCAATGAGTAAGAGAGTCATAATGACCATCAACTGACATCTGGCTGGCCAATGCCTACCGTAAAAAAAAAAAAACCCAGGAAAGCTGTTGCACGGGGTGAGTCGGAAGGCCGAATGAGCCCCAATCGGTCGGCAGCAGGTCAGCTCTGCATGCAGCGCCGACATTCCCCTGGGTTCAAACCCGGGAACTACAATAGTAGAAAAGTAGCATAGCCGGAGTCTGCTTGGTCTTACAGCCGTATACAGTTTGTATACGAGTTATATATGTTAAAATACGATACTGGAGAGATTGCAGATACCTACATTTCATTTTATATTAGCACAGCTTTCAATGCTTTGATATAAAATATCTTTTGTCTAACATATAGTTCATGGATACGAGACATAGCTCAGAAAACTTGGTTGTGGTTTTTTTTAAAACTTTGAATGTCATGGAAATTTGCCTTCTAAAAACCCCATCAAAATGTTAGCCAATAAGGTGAGATTTCTGATTGGTAATATTTAATGGACAATTTCTAGTTATTAAAATCTGATAATAGAGTCATCGTGGGTGCAGGAGGCATGTATAAGAACCTAATCACCTATACGTTAAAATTTGAAGGCAAATTAATTTCTTATGAAGTTTTAGTGTCTAAAAAAAATATAATAAATCCGATTTAGCGTTTTTTAAATATGTTTTTGGGAGAATATGTCTATGTCTATGTAGTTCCTTGGGGTGGGGGTGAATCATTGTTTGATTTTCAGATGGTTTTGACATTTGCTATCCATGTCATGAATGTCACACTTTTGCTCACCAGTATCGTATTTTAACATATACCACGTACCACCAGGATTCTGAACCAGTTGTCATGACTCGGGGATCAGCAGTGAAATAACCAATTCAAAAGTGACATGCCATGGTATCGGGGAAAAATCCCTCAAATACTTCATTTTCATTGAACGACTTGTCACGCGGCGGTGCATGTTCTATTTTCTTTTCAGATCTTGAATCCAACATCAGTGTGGCAATCGCGGGTGGACAGGTGGAGCGCAATGATGAGATCTACGAGTCTGTGGACTGCGTCACCAGCCAAAGCGATTGCGGTGAAGTCTCTGACACTGAACAGGCACAGGGTGAAAATTTATGCACTACTTGTTCAGGTCGGCCTTTATCAAGGTTTACAGCGCTTCCTTGCAGGGTTCGCACGCGTCGCTGAAAGTATCAAACGTTTTTTAAATGAGTACCCTCGAAAGTTCTTGAATTTAACTGTATATTCTTAGTTTTTCTTGCTTATTCTAATGGCCACACTTTTGAGTCACATGATAATAGAGATGAATCTGTTTTTGACAAATTCCTATTAGTTACTTTTGTTGAATCGGTTTATCAACATTACATACTATTGAGTTGATTAGATAAAATGTTGGTTTCAAAATGTTGCGTGTGTCCTTAAAAGTGTTCTTGAATCTTCTTGAATGTGGTGGCCAACCTTGTGAATGATCCCTACTTCCAAGTTAAAAGTGACAAAAGATTTGATTGCTTTGAATTGCTTCTTTCTATGTTCTGTTAGTTTGATACAGTCAGATGCATGAAGCCACTGTATAGACAAGTATGTAATCAATTTCCCCCAAAAAATCGTTGTGTAAGTAATGTGTGCTTCAAGAGATCAATGATTTGAAGAAGTCGCCTATATCTGACAGTAAAGAGGTTTAAATATTTGTTTTGTTCATTTTCGTATTCGATGCACAGTCCGGTGGTTTTGAGTTTTGACATAGTTTGTGAATAAATCTATTATGTTGATCGTTGTAATATACATTACTTTAGTTTAGTTTGGAATCCATTATATTTTAATTGGTTAACTTTGGAGATATTTGAAGCGAAAATATCCTAAGTTGATTTTGGTGTGTCCACGGAAATGCTGGACAGACTTTGTTAACTTGTTGAACCTAGCACAGGAACACCAAAATGCAATAATGACTAATAAGTGCCTCTGTGCAATAGTTGTTTCGGTTTAGCAAGTTTTATACTTTCAGCATATTATGTGGCTTTTACCATGGAGATTTTATTACCAACACGATATAGACATTTAATGATAACTTAATTTTTTTGGCCCTAGGCTCAGAAAGAATCTACTATCGAATCGCAACCTTTCTATGATGATGCTCTTGGATCTCGTTGGCGGATGTTTATTTGTAGTCGGCTTAATTATGGCATTGCTTTGCAGTCCTGGTGGTGCCCTCACCGAGATGTACACTACTCAAGTCGAGCCTTCCCTCGCGCAGGGTGCAGCCCAGATTGTTGAGGCACCGACCAGTGAGAGATGGCCTGAGAAGCTTAGCAAACCCGCCACTCAAGAAGCCATCACCACCGAAAAAGCCACAGCCACCAAAACGGGCACAATTACTGAAAAGGTCACAGTCACCAAAAAGGGCGCAGTCACCAAAAAGAGCGCCGTCACCAAAAAGAGCACCATCACCAAAAAGAGCACCGTCACCAAGAAAAGCACCATCACCAAAACGTACACAGCTGCCTAACAAACACCAAGAGAAGCCGAAAGCCGCACCACCTCGGTCACGGTCTCACTCACCACCTCCTTCACCTGCATTTTCACCTGCACCATCACTCCCTACATCACCCCAGTACACTACGCCTTTTGAAACACCAAAGAACACACGAGTGAGTTTTGTTGTTATGTTCATTGATTTAAAATTGTTTAATCCAATGGTTTTGATTTTATGTTTTTGTTAAAGATAAATATATTAGTTGATTGTTATAATCTACCTTAGTTTAGTTTGAATTAACATTTTTTTTAAGTGGCTAACTTTTGATATATTTGAAGTGCAAAGCATGTCGAAACTCAACCTTGGGTTACGCAGTAAGATGTTCTATTAAATTTACTCAGTAGATCCTTCTATACAGCGTAATAAATCCACCACTGTCTATGTTAGTTATGTAGAATAAAATCTATATAATTGTTTTCGTTTCGAAAATTTGATGCTTTCTTCAGACTGTAATCTTTACCTGGGGAAATTTCAACTGCAAACAGACTTTTAAGTATTTTGTACACAGTTTTAAGCCAGAGTATGCCAATACGCAAAACCGCACCGTTATAGGATATCTAATGTTATCACTAGAATTTAACAAACTAATCGCCTTTTCTTTTTTTTCCCTTTTTTTCTTTGTAGCATCGAGCACCGAGGAAGAAATGTGCAGCCACAGAACAAATATACTTGTAAGTTGTCTCGACAAAATGCATATATTATGTACTGAAGTCACTTTTTAATGCATATTCTGTTGGGTTATTATGGCCAAGGTAAGAGCAATCAACACCATATGGGAAAGTGCATATAAAAGACCCCTTGATGCTTATCGGAAAGAGTAGTGTATGTGGCGGCAGCGGGTTTCCTCCCAAAAGAGAAATATCAGAATGACCATATGTGTGACGTCCAATAGCCGATAATGAAAATCAATCTGCTCCAGAGGCGTTGTTAAATAAAACAAGCGTTACTTTCAATCAAACCAGAGAAATCTACTATCGAATCGCAACCTTTCTATGATGATGCTCTTGACTGAGAAAAGAATATGTTATTTTAAAGTTCATTTTGTTTTTAATAGATGATTTCCATCACTAACCCACCTGTTGAAGAAGTAATGTGGAAAGCAGCTCCTGTGCAGCATGCTCTGTGGAAAAATGTTTTATAGAGCATTTCCATCAGCAACCTGGCCTCTGATGACAGTGGTGAGAATTAATATTGTGCAACAAGCTCTGTGAGAAAGCTATCATAGAGGATTTCCACCACCAACCTCCCCTTTGATGACAGTATGAATTAATGTTGATAACATGTCTCTCTGTGCATGGTTCGTTTAAAAAGGCCAGGAGGGGGGCAGCTGAGCTAAGATGTCTGCTCTGAATGGGCCTGAATTACAAATGCACGATCGGGGCCCGTATGCATGGGCCGGTGCTAGGACCCTAACCGTGGCTATTTTGGCACCACACGGCTAACGGTAGAAAATCCGCATGCATGAGCCGGTGCCAGCGCTAACCGCCGACCGTTGCCTAGGCTAAGTTACCCTGTCTACAAGTCAGGTTTAACTGCTAGCCGCGCCGGTTTGTGTGCGTGTGAGGGTCTCAATCTATTCAATGCTGTCATATTTAACAGAATTACACACGCAATAAGTGAGAAATTTGATCAATTTAACCCTAAATGTGAAGTGATATTAACGCTGCTACCGCAGCAGCGGCGATATTAATATTTTTGAATCGACGAATGTAAAGTAAACAAACCACCACTGCAGCGACGTCGATATCCATACTGTCCAACGTCAAATAAACATGGTCGCCGCCGTCGCCGCCGAATCAGTGGCAATATATTACACCCAAATCTATTCAATGCTGTCATATTTAACAGAATTACATATGCAATAAATGAAATCTTATCAATTTATCCCTAAATTCGAACCGATATTAACGCCGCCGCCGTATTCATATTGTCGACTCGAGGGAGTTCCCAAATCTATAAATAACTTCACGGTTAGCTATCCGCACCGGCTAGTATATTTATGCATACGGCTTGACCTAATTAACCAAGGCCCTCCTAACCGCGGATAGCTATCCCATATCTACCGTGTAGCACCGGCTACGCGTAGCTCCAACCCATGCATACGGCCCCAGTTCTCTTTACACTGATGCATTGTACTTTGTCGTTCTCTCCTTGGCTTGAATTCAATCTGATTGTTAAAGCAGGGATGAAAGATCGTGATTTCGTGGATTTTCCCAATTTTTTATATTCACCATTCACAAAATGACAATGTGACATATGACAGCAATTGATTAGTCCGAATCCCGTTCTTATATCATATATGATCTAGATGTTGCTAGAACATAAAACCCAAACAAGAAAGAGTTTTGCATGGGTGATAGATAACACAGTGACAATAAGGACAGTTGAAACTTGACTTCCGGCATATTTCCTCGGCTCCCTGATAGTGCTAATCTTATGGGGGTGGGGGGCGGGAATCTACAATGTCACGATATATCGCTATTAGTTCTGCTGGAACCCGCTATGTGACGCTAAGGTCTCAGCCTGATTTGTGTGTTTTGCTGGAGACCACTTTCATCCCTGTTAAAGATAAGATTATCGCTGCCTCTTTGTTAGAGCAAGGGCTGAGAAAGGAAACACTTCCAAAGTTGGTGCTAAATCAAAGGGGGACACCTTAAAGCGTCGGATTCGCAAAAATGTGAAAAGGAAGGACGAAAGCCAGAAAGGCACGGAACAAAGTACGTAGCTTGTCACATATTGAAAAAAAACACATAGGTATCTCATCACTACTCAAGGCACCTTTATGTAAAAATAATTTTACCATGCTATGGTAATTGGCATTCTCCCTTGGCCATGCATTTCCAAATAACATATATGTAAGCTACGTTAATATTAAAGTTGCACAGTCCGAGTAAAGCATCATTTTTTCCAGTTGATTCTATATATCTAACTTAGATACTGGTGCACTCATTAAGCATTTGTTGCTGTGTAGAAGGGAACACTGAGTCAATTTAAGGGGAGACATGGGTGATCGGACATTAATTTGGGTGAAACTGGTGATTTCGGGTTTTTTGTGTACTAATTTGGTGTAAATGATATGGTTTTTGGACAGATAATTACTTGACTGGATATTTGTGTATATATTATGGGATTCTAGATGATGATACTGGACTTTACCATTTGAAAGAAACACTTTGTGAACTTTGAAGCTCGTTTTCTCAGAACTGCTTTTCCCAGGGTTTTGCCAATTTGCCCCCTCTAAAAATGTAAGTTGTAATTGTAGCAGAAAGTTGAAACTTGGCAGTCTTATGTAAAAGTTGCTGCTGAGTGCAATAAGATGGTTAAAAACACTATCTTTCATAGTTCAAGAGCTAGGGATGGAGACACAAAAATTGACCATTGAATTTTTTTCCCCTCTGGTTCGTCATGTAGGGACATGTTGGTAATGACATATATAAATTCACAAACCACCTTCTTGCACTCAAGTGGACCAGTTCTTCATATAATAACTTGATTCAGGCAATTCTAGGCACATTCAGTATACTTCTGGAGGGTGTAAAATTTAGATTTTTTTGTGTGCAAGATCCTTCATCAAGATAGAGCTTTGAAACTCTGCAGATATGCTTCTCTTGATACAAAGAACGTGTGCTCCAATTTTCAAAGCTCTATCTTTAATAGTTTTTGAGATACGGAAATCACCCAAAAATCACCCGTGTCTCCCCTTAAGAGAACATGTTACTGCAGAATCCTATGGTGTCAAAGTTTTGACATGCTTGCCCAAATTAATTTACCATATTTTCACTTCAAATATCTGCAAAGGTAGCCTTAAAAAAATATAAGTGACTTCAAACTAAAGGAAGATAGATTATAGCAAAGAACTTTATATATTTATCTTTTTAAGAAATGATAGAATGTCAAAACCATCGGGCTAATTATTCCAATGAATGAACTATTTCATTTCCCCACCCCCCAACCCCCCGAAAAAAGAAAGAAACCACTTGCTAACTGTGGTGTTCTGGTGTGCTTATGTCACACAGACCCGCTTGATCTACATGATCTACCACAGACGCGAAGTGGCCGGATAGTGAAGCCCCCTCTGGCATGGTGGGCAAGTCAGCGTTTCATAGTCCATCCTCACACCAATATTGTGGAGATCAAGCCACCAACACCATCGAACGAAAGGGACCCGCTTAACGCCACCCTCATCCACTTCAAGGTGGACAAGGTAGGCAACAGCTTAACCTTCGTCTACCAGGCAGAATGACCAAGTGTCTTAGTCAAACCAAAGACTTGGAAAATTGGTACTTGTTGTTACCTTCTCTCGTTCTGGTCATTGCTAGGACAGGGCAAACTTAATTAAAACATATTGACAGATGTAGAAATTTCATTTACCAGGGGAGAATAAAAAGAAGATTTCTACCAATTCGATACCCAGCCTACTCAATATTGTTAGGACATGAAATCCATCAGTACACTCACCCTAAACCTTCTTTTCCTATCTATGAGCTAGCTATGCTCTCGAGTTAGGAAAAGGTGATTAGTGAAGTACTACTCATGATTAATTCATAAGGAATATTTCCTAGACTACTATTTCACTTACTTACAGGGTGAAAAACATTGCTGTGTTGAATACATGCTCCATGTTCACAGTTAGTTTAATATTTAAAAAAAATGTTTTTTAAGCAAATAAGCAGACGCTTTTGGTATTTATGTACCGAGCCATTTATAATTATGAGATAATGTCAGTAAAATATATACACATATCGTCACTCAATTAGTCCATATTCTATTAGTCCAGTTAGTCCACATTTGGAACATGTGCCTACGTGCAGTCATCTGACTGTTTTCACTCTTCACAGACAGTTTGTGGTCACACCTAGCAGTCACACCTCTAGCTTTTCACTGCTTCCTCTTTGAATTGGCGAGCATTACTATCCGTGATATATACAATGACAGCTTTGCATCTCATCTTATTGTATTCATTTCAGTTAGCACAACGTCGTCAGAAGCGAGCTCAACAGGAGCTTATTATGTCATCCCAGCACAAGAGAAATAAGGGCAGCAGAACTTCCAGCTCCTTGGAGACAGAGAGGGATATTAAGAAGACAGTTACTGGCAAGGTGCTCAACACCATATCTGAGGAGAATGTGGCCAGTACACATGAAGTGCGCGAGTGGCTTAATGGTTGTCCACTGGAGCCCAAAGAGAGCTGCGAAGAAGACTTCGAGATGGACGCGCTGGAGGTCTTCGACACTCCTGGTCTACCAAAGGACCCCCTGAGCAGACCTCTCGGGTTCAAGCATCAAATCAGCCGGTTTTCTCTTTTGAGTGCAGCTGAAGATGTTGAGAGAGATGCACTTTGTCGCTCGTTTGGGACGACACCGGTGAGTCACTTAATAAGACGGAAAGCTTCTCAACAAAGAAGACCAGTCATTGCAGCACAAGCAGAGGAGGGTGAATCACATCAGGTACAAAGGAAGAGGGGGCTGAAGTTGAAAGGCGCCTTACAGGAGATAATCAAGACCAACACAACAGAAACTGTAAGCACAGGCAAGCTAGCATCAAAACGAGACCAACCATTCTGTGATTCTGCAGAGAGTTTACGTGATGACTTTTCTGAGATAGCAGATGATAGTGACTCAGATGTGTATATTCCTCCAAATTTAAAAAAGAAGGTCGCCAGAGAATCTCAGAACAAGAAAGTAACCAACAAATGCAAGATTTTAGCAATGTGTACGTCCAAAGGCATTGATCAAAGTGATAGCACAACTGAGATTGAAATCAAACAGAAAAGGCTGTACAATTATAAAGTTGCACCAGCCAGTCACATAAAGGAAAAGCTCAGAGAAGGTTTGGCAATTGATTCTGGTGATGAAACTAATGAACGGAAGCAGAGATCAGCGTTTCGCAAGACCAACAATGCAGTGATGAAAGCTGCATCAAAAACAACTTCCAACAACAAGGCATCTTCAAAACGCGGTCGCTCAGTGTATAACCAAGAAGATTCATCTGAGAACATCATCACGGTAGAGTCAGAATCGAGAAATGACTCGAATTGGCATTCTGACCATGAAAATTCTCCTCCAAGGCAAACAGTAAGAAGTGCCAGGTTACTGGCCAAGAAGAAATCGCAGTCAGGTGAGGCTGAAGTTAAAGCCAACTCACAGAAGGTTCATCTTTTGACAGATGTGAAGAGCAAGAAGGGAAGAGCTGTTCTTGGTACTGGTAAGGAGTTGCAGAATGGAGTTGCTCAGCAGAATGGAGTCCCTCACGATAATGGGGTCCCTCAGCAGAATGGGGTGAAATCAAAAGGCATCGGTAAGGAACAGCGAGGCACACAAAAGCCACATATGAGCAAGGCGAGATCAACAAAATCTACTGCAAGAGTTAGATCAAACAAAGGGTCAAGGCAAGGTGAGGCAGATTCCGCCAAGCCAACTGTTTCTGATGACGAGGATGACATGTGGGACGATAATGAGATATCTCTGTATAAAAAGTGAGTCTACTACGTTAATCATTTGTTGATTTTGTCGATATGGCATTACAAATCAGTTAAATATCATATAAATTCTTAATGTATAATATCCAGTGAATCACATGTATATTCTTAACATATTTCCATTTAAAATCGCCATTCGGTGGTATGGCATCAAATCAGTATGTGTATTATTCATTTTGACATCTGGCACACTATGCCACTTGAAATATTGCACCACTGGGGCATGTATTGCGATGTTACCATGTTGATATTAAACCTGATTGATTAATAGAGCAGGTGAAGTTACATTTGCCAGTTTGAAGAGTTGTTTCGCGTGTTAAGTATGCTGATGCTGTCGATAGTGCTTGATGTTAAGGTGATCTGTTGTAGGGCACTTCAAGAGTTGAACCCGGCTATGGACTACTTCTGGCACAATGTAGCTGTGCGGGTCGGTCCACACAAGACGGCCAAGCGATGTCAGGCGTATCACCAGCGCTGTGCACCACCAACCATACAGAAGAAGCGCAAGCCCCAAGTCCAAGCCAAAGAGACCACTGGTCAGCTATGTGGTGTGCGCATGCAAACACACATCCTTCTCTATTTATCTATCTATCCATGTATATATTGGTCATTGTGATTTATGCAGATCCTGTGAACAAAATATTTAGTGTTATATTGATGCGGTAAGGGCTTATTAATAAGTGTTACTTTGCATGAAGTAAAGATAATTGTATGTTTTCCTGCTGAATATACTATTTTTAAGGCCCTTAAAATGCTTAAATTGCTTATGCTTCCAGAGGTGCTGCCCCTTGGACCCTCATTGGGGCGCTGCCCTGAACCCCTGGCCCGACTTTCAGAGTTTTTTTGCCGATCATCACAACAAAGAAACTGGGTCAAATGAGACTGCTATACTAATAACAAAAAATACAAACCATAAACATTTGATTCATTAGTAGATCTATTCAGTCATATTTGTTCAGCGTCTTCCTCAATTTTTGTAGAGCATAATATAATGGAGCTGGGTAAAGGAGAACCAAGAAAGCTTTACATTAGCAGGCTATGTACCAATAAATACTTTCCAAGCATAGTATTAGAATGGAATGCATCGTGTAAGACAACAAATTCTAGTGGGAAGTTCAAATCAATTCTAAGCATGTATACTTAATTACTGTATTGGTTAGAATGATTAGCAGAAACATTTTCTGTTTTTTTTTTCAAGAACAAAAATTAAATAGGCAGTGAGGAGTTGCTCTGTTTGCTTGAACCGAAGAGAAACTACCAATCTCAATGATAACTTGAGGAATTGCTCTGTTTGCTTGAACCTAAAAGAGACTGGCAATTTCCATGATAACCTACCTACATGTTGCTTCATGTTGCTTTCAGGTGTAAAGGCGGGTCTAACTGGAGGGGTTGGGACCCTGAAGCGGAAGCGCGAGTTGAAGCAACTAATGGACAACTTCAACGAGAACCATGAGGATGACTTCTTCAACGGCACACCAACACGCACATCTACAACTAAGCGCTTCAAGGTAGATGACCATGACCATGCATCCGATCAACTAAAGTGCTTGTTCGAACCCTGGTCGTATCAAACCAATGACTTAAAAATTTATACTTGTTGCTTCCTAGCCAGGCACTCGGCATTATTAGGATACGGTAAGGACTGGTTGCCTCAGTGTCAGGATAATGTGACTGAGTGGGATATCAGGTCATGGTGCTGGCGGCCTGGTCTCCCAGTGGGGCAGCACTATAAATTCACCATGAGTGTGCACTGTCACAAGTCGGTACCCGTCCTGATATAACCTTAGATGTTGCTAGGACGTGAAACAACAAGAAGCAAACAAACAAATTAAAGTGCTCACTGGTTAAAGTTGCATAGTTCGATAGCTTTGAATTTCATTCATTTTCTGAGATAAATATATTAAATTGATTGCTATAATCTACCTTACTCTAGTTTGAAGTAGTTTTCTTTTTTCTTTTTTATTGAGGCTGTATTTATACTGTCCATAGCATATAAGCCCGGGTACCCAGGCTTGTTTTCAATGCTGGCCAGTTGTAGTGTTGGTGTTATCTTACCACACAGTAGCTGCTGATAGGTTATTTGATTGCCTGCATTTCAGTAGCAGATAGATAATTGGTTGGTATGGTTAGTAGCTTATGTTAGTTTTTTCGGATTTTCTTGACATATATGTATTTTATTTTGTTCTACTCTTATTACTAGACTAGCCTACTCCTATTTACATATCATAGGCTTGTACGTAGCTGTGTGGTGTGTTATCTGGCTACTCTTGGCATGGTTACCTTCCATTTTATTTTAAATGGCTAACGTTTTTTTAAAGCCAACAATGTATTTCAAAGTGGATTTTTGTGTGTTTTCTTTAAATATGCTTGGATGTGGCACTGCAAAAACCCTAGACCTGAGGTGCATTGGATAATTGAGGACCTACTGTGGAAGTTTTGTGATGGTTTTTAATTTCGCCACGGCATGAATTTGTTAACACTGCTATCATTACTTTGATAGGTACCACTGCTGGATGATGAAGATGATGATGACTTCTATCAGAATCGACCTAACACGGAGACTCCCCTGTCCTCCCGTAACGATTACTGCACGCCAAAGTCACGCCTCTCTTGGATGCCGGTCGCAGACAAAACGCCAGTCACATCCCTGCTCACTCCCTCGGCCACCAACACTATTGACAAGTAAGTATCAGCCGTCTTCCACAGACCACTGTTATCCTGTAGTCAATTGGCAAAGAAAATGAAACAGGAATATTTTGGTCAATGACAAAGTGTACATTCATGGCAGGTATTCGGCCATCCCAATGGTGACTTAAGATAGGTACTACTGTAGTATGAAGACAGTTTCCTCTGTAGTATCTCACGGAGAGGTGCACCTATGTCAATTCCATGTGAACACAGCTTCACTTAGTGCCCTGTTCTATTAGTTTAAATGAACACAGCTTCACTTAGTGCCCTTTCTCTTAATATCATGTGAACACTGCTAAATGCATAGTTGCATGTTCTCTTCATGTCATGTGAACATGGCTTCAGTTATTGCCCCTTTCGTTTATTAACATTCGAACACAGCTTTAGTTAGTGCCCCTTTCTTTTAATGTCATGTGAACACGGCTTCAGTTATTGCCCCTTTCGTTTATTAACATACAAACACAGCTTTAGTTAGTGTCCCTTTCTTTTAATGTCATGTGAACACGGATTCAGTTATTGCCCCTTTCGTTTATTATCATGCAAACACCGCTTTAGTTAGTGACCCTTTCTTTTATTGTTATGTGAACGCAGCTTCAGAATGTCATGTGAACACAACTTCCACTTCACATACCCTGTGTGCAGATGGGACCCATTCAACAACTTCAGTGAGTGCCTCATTCTCTTGATGTCACCTGAACGCAGCTTCAGTGAGAGCTCCATTCTCTTTGTTTGCAGGAAGAACACAGAAGCGTATGTACATCGACTCGTGCAAGGTCGGAAGCGTGGCAAATTGTCCCCATCCAAGAGACCGGCCCAAAAGGTAGTTTTTCTAGTGCTTAAATTATATGAGGAAGTGGTCTTGGTAAATATGCTTATTTTCAAAACACTTTCCCATTTTTATTTGTGGATATGACGCCATCTGTGGAATATGATGCCATCCATGCATTGTCTTCTACTCACCAGTATATGTTGATCGATGGAGGTTTTTATGTCCTAAGTCATGTCAGGATAGGTACCGACTTGTGACAGTCCACTCATGATGGCTTTATAGTGCTGCCCCACTGGATCAACCAGTCCCTTTGACCTATACCAATAATGCCACAGAGCATTCTTTATTTCATGCACGCCCCTCAGAACTCCTGTTACACCCCCAATGAAGCAGTGTTTTGGTCACCTTGCTGTTTCCAGAAAGCAGCCAAGTGCAAATCCTCGTTCAAGCACCTGTCAGACCCTCTCTACCAGAACTTATTCAACCAGGATGACCTCGATGATCATGCGCATGATTCGGAGCATGAGGACGACTATTACTTCTCTGACTGACACGCTGATAGAAGTGGACGGGAAGCAGGAGAGGGCTGGGCAGGCATTGTTTTAACCCGGAAGACACTGAAAATTTGTAGCTCATCTCAGAAATACAGTGCTACCAGAGAGCGTGCACATTCCGGCGCTCCCAGATTGTAAGCGCATGAAGCCCGCGGGCGTTCCTGGCTCCAAACGGTTAAGCAAAAATTTGTTTATGCACATTAAAAAAGAACAAATTTTAAATCAATTTTCTCTTTTACATCTTGGAATGTGGTGCACTGTAGATATGATGCATGTACGGATCTGATATGGCCATGTGCGGGTCTCCGTTCTTAGTCAGTTGCGCAAGAACCTGGTCAGTTATTTTAAAGTTCTTTTTTTGTGTATGTGTCTTTTTTTAAGGAGAACCAACCAATCAGAGCAACACTTCTATTCCCTCTCTTTACGTAAGTACAACATCGTGCCAAATATTTCCTATGCATCCATATGGCTTATTGAAGGTTCGCTGTGTTCTCCATATGTTAGACGTGTAAGACACTTTTTTTCTATTTTTGTCCTCTCTTTTTGTGTGTTTAAAAGTGTACCAGTTCTTAATGCTTCCTTCTGGAATGAAAACCTAATATAACCATATCCGATTTTGCAAGGAGGATGAAAGCTTTCTGCGTTTTCGCTGATTTCCGCGATTCTTGATATTCTAAAATAATCTGACAGACTATTTCCACTTCATGACGTCAGTTCTGAGTAGCAACACATTGTGTAGAAAAGGTTTGTGCAGCATGCCCTGTGGGGAATGTCCTATAGTGGATTTCCACCACCAACCTGCCCCCTGATGTCAGTGGAAAGACTAATCTGGGTAGTAGCTTACTGCACCATGTTTTGTACAAAAGGTCTGTGCAGCCTGCTCTGTGGAGATTTTATAGAGGATTTCTGTCAATAATATGCCCTCTGACATCAGTGGAGGAACTAATGCGGGGACCGGTAGCAGTGGCCGAATCGGTAGAGTGTAGGCCAGGCCTCCTGTGCGGAAGGTCGGGAGTTCAATTCCCAGTCGAGTCCAACCAATGACTTTCAAAATTGATACTTGTCACTTCCTATCCAGGCGCTTGGCGTTATTAGGATAGGGCGAGGACTGGTTGGCTTGTTGTCAGGATAATGTGAGTGAGTGGGATATCATGTCATGGTGCTGGCAGCACTATAATGTCACCATGAGTGTGCACTGTCACACGTCGGTACCCGCCCTAAAATGACTAGATATTGCCAGGATGTAAAACTCCAACAACTAACCAACCAAATAATGTGGGAAGCTGCTCATTGTGTAATGCTTTGTAGAAAAGGTATATACAGCATGCTCAATGGAGAAGGTCTTATAGAGGATTTCCACCAGCAACCTGGTGGAAGAACTAATGCTGACTGTTGCATGATCTGTTCAAAAGGTCTAGAAATGTTTTTCCACCATCAACCATCAACTTGATAGTGGTAAGAACTTATATTGTGGGTAGCAACTCACTGAAGTATGCTTTGTGGAAAGGGTCTTATAGAAGGTTTCCACCACCAACCTGCCTTCTATGGCAAGAACTAATATTGTGGGTAACAGCTGACTGTAGCATGCTTTGTGGCAAAAGGTCTTATAGAGGATTTCTACCACCAACCTGCCTTCTAATTTGTGGCAAAAGCTAATATTATGGGTAACAACTCACTGAAGTATGCTTTGTGGAAAAGGTCTTATAGAGGCTTTCCCCCACCTGTCTGGCCTCCGACGTCAGTACAAGAACAAATATTGTGAGCAACATCTTAATGTGCATACTCCAAGGAAAGGTTCTATTGGGTTTCTGAAAATTATAAGCAGGCATTTTTTTTATGAACTTAGCACTGCAAGAGAATCGTGGCAAATTAATTAAATCACATTTCAAGGTGTTTCCCCCCCCCCTCCCCCCTTCCTTTGCGCGTGTCAGAAACGACTTTCGTTCATGAATCGATACGAAATGTTCATTTTTGGAGGACATCATTAATAACTTTACATATTTGATTGAATAAAAATGTCTCCCTTTTGAGCGACTCAAATTAGTACTTCAGTGTCAAGCCATGCCTCCTCGTTAAGTCTCTGCAATTGTATAATACATAGTTGGTCCAGTTGGATCATTTTAGACAAATACTTATCGCAGACTGTTAGGAATCATGCATGTACACCATACTGTAGTGTATTCAATTTGTTTTGAAAATAAACGTGATGTAATTACAAAATCTGTTCAACATTTTGCTTCTAGTGTAACTGAATAGTTATCAGCATATATATGTCAATAGTACTATTACTAGTGCATTACCCGCTATCTACCAGGTAGAGTTTTCAGGATGGTTCACGAAAGGTACCATACTAATGGACGAAACTTGTAGTTCTGAAATGTTATTTATGTCATTCGTTCCGTCATTGTCATTGTTCCGTTCTGATACGATCTTAGATGTTGCTAGGACGTAAAACAACAGACTTGTCATTAGCATTGGAGGCCTTGAGCCCAGGCCATGGTATAATTACAGATGGGCTACTGCCAACAGCGTAGTTGGCGCTTAACCATACCCGATAAAGTTTTGGTGTGCATGTTTAAATCCTGACAACATGGCTTCAGCATTAAAACTTTCTATTAAATTTGATTTCGCATTCCCTTCTATGCAGCAAGAAATGCTTAATTACCAGACCAATATCTAAATTGGATATGTAGAGTGGGATCGAGACAAGCCTTTTGGTTGATGTTTTCATCGGAATGCAGTTTTAACTTTTAAGTCTTTCTGTTCTACGAATTATCCAATATGCAATAACATGGATAATAGTAGACATTCTCTGCATTTAGGTCGAAATAAATCTGGAATTACAAGTTTTGATACTAGTTGCTACTTATATATTTTTGATCAAGAAGTCAGGACATCACACCAATGGTAACTGATTGATAAATGCATCAGAAGGTTCAATGAACATTGTATTAATAGCTTGTCTATAGGTGGCGCCACTCTCCATCATCAAGTTACTCCCACAGTTCCATTAGGTGGCACCAAAGTAGCATAAGCGCGCCTAATATTCTACAATAATGAGTTGGAAAAAATATATCTTTAAAAAGTACTTCATTACAACTAAATGCGTTCCTTAGCTTTGTATCATCATGTAAACCGACATCAGTGTAAAGTCAACTTTAAGCAACAGTTAACAGCCTAGTACCAATAGAGAGCATACTGAACAAATTACGTATAGTGGCGCCAACTATCGGGAAAATTTCCATTATTCTTTATCGCTTTTGATATATGCACAATTATATGCATATGTCGTGCATCCATCTGATGACCAACTTTAGCAAAGCCCTTGCCCTACACATGTTTCAAATGTGCATTCAAAATATAACTATGCTATGCTCACAAATAGTCCACTACTGCCTCGTACCTATGTGTGCACCCCCCCCCCCCGTCCTGATATGACCTTAGATGTTGCTAGGACGTAAAACAACAACAAACAAACAATGTGTGCACCTCACCCTCTGAGAGCTGCTCACGTACTATGTATTACCAGCTAAAATGTTGTAGTCTAAGTGGTAAATTATTTACACGGGATGTACAGTGTTCAAATCCCAAATGTATTTTACTTTTTTTTTGTGATTGAAAAAAAACATTATTATGTTTTCTTTCCCTATGTGTGTTTCTGATCTAGATTACACAAATAATTTATCACAATTGGCTAATATCATTGGATCAATTGGTTCAAACTATTGGACTAATATTGGCTTATACCATTGGGTCGCTGTTGGCTTATAGCATAGTCATAGAATTAGGCCGATGAACACCAGAATGCTGGGCTAATATTAGGCCAATATTCACGAATATTGTTGCGCCAATATTTGGCTAAGATAAGCATGATATCTGGGAAGTAGTCCTAACCATTTTCTTAATTGATTTGTGTGCATAACATTCCTAAGCAGCTAAATGTCGATTGTAGACAATTGGTATTCCTGATTCCAATGCTGCTAGTCATATCTTACTAATGAGGAGCGCCATGCAAAGTACCAACAAGAATAAGTGTGTATGCCATTGGTTTCATTTGTCCGGGGTTAGAACTCGCGACATGCTATATGCCTACTGGAAGTAAGCGCTTAACTAATTTGGCAATTTTGTATAGTTTACATGAGTCCATGTAGAAATATGCTATATTTAATTAATTCTCATTTAGAATAAAATGAGGATTCCATAAACATGCAGTAAGCCAGGATTCCATGTCATGTGAATGCTATATAAAATAGAAAAACATTAAAGTGGCGTGGTATACCTCGTGGCGACGGGAACCGTACTCCGACAAATGCTCTCCAAGTACAACTCTGCTTAGTTTATATGTTTATATAACCAGCTATGTGGGGGGAGATTTGTAGACTCACTGCACCTCAACTGGGCCAGGAAGAGTGCTGAGGTCAGTTGGGGGTGTTGGGAGGGGGGTGCTGAGGCTGGGTGAGAAGTGGGTCAGTGCTGAGGTCAGGGGAGGGGTGGGGGTTGGTTGGGGGGTCTGAGGCTGGGCCTGTAGCTGGCAGCAGCTGTTGTGATAATCGATGGGTGAGTGCAGAGACGGGAGAGTACAACTAAAGTATTTTCAATTTTCTTTAGAGTAGTTCAAACAGGAAAAATATTTGCTTTAATGTGAAATATATGTTAGTACAATTACATTGCATAATTCAATCAGAAACACGTATAGAAGGGAAAACGGTTTTTGTTGTTGAATGTAAAAATCCGTGAAACACATGGATTTGAACCCACAAGACCAAACAACTTCAGATTACAAGTTCAACACCTTAACCACTAGGCCACAGAGACCCTGCATAGTCACTTGTCTCAGTTCAAGTATATACGACATCATATATACAAGGTATGTGATTGTGTGTGTGTGTATATATATATACCATGTGTATATCATATGTATGATGTTTATACTAGTCATATATAAAATGTATGTCGCGAGGGCATCTCATGATGCCCACGCAGTAAATTCACTTTATATATGCACTAGTAATAGTATATATGTTACATATATACAACGTATATACAAGCTATATATATATATATATATATATATATATATATGGTCCCCACGAAATAGATATATATTGATCTGCCAATACTAATATATATATAGGCCGGGGTATCAGATTCTACACTCACCTATGATGAATTGCACATTCTATCATTCAGCTGGGCCTGGGCATTAATGGTTTGACCGGATCCGTCGCAATTGCACAGGTTTTTGGGTTTAATGCTACGATGGCAGCTGCCATTCTGGTCATGCCTATGTGTTATCATTTGGACGGGATCCATCGCAAATGCACCATTCCACAGTGTATGCATCGGAAGAGGGCCTGGGGTTGTAGCACCATATCAGTTTCTACACTCACCTATGACAAACTGCATGTTCTGCGATCCCGAGTGCTCTGCCGGCGCCTATGCTGCGGAACGGCTGGTGCTGTCATAGCGTTAAGCCCAGACCCCGGTGCATTTGTGATGGATCCCATCCAAACGATAATGCATGACCAGAACAGTCGCTGCCATCATAGCATTAAACCTGGAAATCTGTGCATTTGCGGCGGATCCTGTCAAGCCATTAACGCTCAGGTCCAGCTGGATCATAAAATATGGCAGCTGGCATTATAGCATTAAGCGCAGAACCCTGTGCATTTGCGATGGATCCCGTCCAAACGATAACGGATAGGCCACCCAGAATGGCTGCTGCCATCACAACATTAAAACCGGAAACCTGTGTATTTGCAGTGGATCCGCTCAAACTATTAATGCTCAGGCCTGGCTGATGTGGCCAGCATGGAATGGCTGCTGCATTAGTTAATAGTAATACAAAAGATCTGAAAGTCAAAAACTTTCAAATGCACATACCTCACTCCATATGGTTCACTCCTTTTTACATTCAATAACAAAAAAGTTTTCCTTTTATATACAGTGTAACTGACAAATTTCAAATGGATGCACACAAAACATAAATACATACATACATATACATACATACATACATACATACATGCATACATACATACATACATACACACACACACATACACATTGTATATATGATGTCCTATACACAAATAGCTTGAACTGAGACAAGTAATTTCTCTGGTCTCTGTGACCTAGTGTTTAATGTGTTGAACTTGTAATCTGGTTTTGCGGGTTCAAACCCCATACAGTCCAAAACCTTTTTACATTCAACAACAAAAAAACGTTTTTCATCTATATGTGTCTCTCATTGAATTATGCAATGTAATTGTACTAACATATATTATACATTAAAGCAAATATATTTCCTGTTTGAACTACTCTAAAGAAAATTGAAAATACATCAGTTTTATTCTCCCTTCTCTCCACTCACCCATCCATTTTCACAACAATAGCTATCACATGACCAATCTAGGTCACTCTACACCACCAAGTGGAAAAGCTCAGTACTAAGCATCCACCACCCTGTCGCACAAATTAGAACTATTCCGAGTTTGTTTGTTTTCCCGGCAAGGTATACTGGTGTTGCAGTTTCCGCGGCACACCAGTTTGCGAGGGACACATCGCTTCTGCGCATGCGTCAAAACAGCATCGTCACTAACCTTATAAATTTAATATAATGTATTTGGTAAAGATGTTTTCTATATGTCTACCAAGCGATTTGTTTATAGGTGGTGTGGTTTTAGAGATATTTCACTTTTTCTGTATTTTCTGTATGAAGATTGCTCACGGCCATTGCAATGCCTTGAGTTTGACAGTATGTGCAGTGCAAAACATTAGTTTTATTCAAAATTAATAGAAGTGCAGAAGCCTAACCTTATAAATTTAATATAATCTAGTCATTGAATATGTTTTCTATATGTGGGTTGCTTCTAGGTGGTGTAATTTGAGAGATATTTGACTTTTTCTGTATGAAGATTTGCTCACGGCCATTGACAATGCATTTGAATGTATGTGTCCCTCGCAAACGGGTGTGCCGCGGAAACTGCAACACTGGCCAACTTTAAACACAGAATAGCTTTGATTCCATATGTCAAACTGCGATGGGGTTTGTGTAGACGGCTAACTGGATCACTTCATGTTGCGATTGGTGCAAATATGAACAGAGTGTACCGCTTCCATCACAAAAACAGAAAAAAGTGGCTGCATACCCCATAAGGGGAGGCCTATGCAGCCTATGCATCGCATAGGTCTACGGCATACCATGTGTATGGAATGCTAGCTTAATGCTGTACGATTTTGATGCTATAAGTTATAACTGACGACTGCTGTAATGAGAAGACGCGAGTCTATGCATATTTACAGATTTTATTTCCATCCTTTTTCGGTACCACATACTTGAGCCTATGTTTGTACATCGTCTGCCAGCAAGTATTTATTTATACACACGTTGTCGTAACCTGACCGCCAATGAGAGAACTAACACGAAGGCCGGACACTGCACTCCTACAAGCCTGAACAAGCGGTAACAATTCACATCGATGACCAGCGTAAAGGCCCTGTCACACTACGACGTTTGGTCCGGCGTGCCGCCAACGCGCAAAATATTATCAACGCGTCGAGAAACGTCAAACTTTTCGGCGGTTTGGGAGAAAGTTTGATGGGTTGTAGCGTGTTAGTGGCGTGTTTTTGGCGCGCGGCCAACGCGTTTCGACGCGCGGCGGAACAACAACTCAACGTCCCGCCAGCGGGTTCCCAGCGTGCCATCAGCGTGTTATCGGCGCGTTGTCGGCGCTCCGCCGGCACGCCGACGGCATGGGAGTAGCGCGTTGGTGTCATGTTAGTAGCGTGTCAATGCGTACATACCCGCCAGCAACACGTTAGGAGGCGCCCGCAGCGCGTCCACACCCGCCGCCAACGCGTCCAGGCGCACCGGCAATGCGCCGAGAAACGCTGTAGCAACGCCAATAGCGCGCCCACTACCCAGCGATGGCACGTTACGGACGCGCCGACGGAACGGTCGCATTTTGGTGAAAAAAATGCCAACGTTAAGTGACGTTGCTCAACGCGATGCCAGCGTTCCGCTGGCGCACCGGCAACGGGTTTCGACGTGTTGCGAACGCGTCCGTAACGCGCCCTCCAACCCGTTGGCGCACGTCGCCGCGCGTCCAAAGTTTTGTGCATGCACAAAACCTCAACGCGCCCCGACGCGCGCCAACGTGTTGGTCAAAACGTTCGGCGTGCTCAACGTGTACCGACGTGTACCGACGCGCCACTAACGCATTGATAACGCCCCGTTAACGCGTCACGACGGGTGACGACGGGTCCCGACGTTTCGCCCAAAATGGCAACACGTCGCCACGCGCTGAAGCGCGTTCGTGAGAAGCATCGTAGTGTGACAGGGCCATAAGGTGTGATACTCAACAAGAGCTACCAGTGTACGATGTGACAAGTAATGCCCCTTATCAATGTAACAATCTACTAGGGTGATTAGTAGTGGAAGGATTGTCGATTTAACACCGGTTATCAGATTGGGTTCTTTTTCTTTTGAGAAACTGAACAAAGTTGACAAAATTCAGACGAACAAATTTAGGCTATAGACCTATTTGTCAAAGATGATACATATCAAATGCAGACTAAGGATTTTCAATACATATATTTGAATACATCACATCCAGACTACATTGTAGGATTACACGTGGTTCGATCATGATAGTTGTTTTGTCTGTTTACTTATGTTGAGTTCTTTGTTGGGACCGAGAATCTTTATTGCGTGACGATGAATATTATTTTTGCCCAAATAGATTTAAACTATTAAACAGATTATTGGCATACACAAATACATCCAGACCTGTATACTGACATTGTCAGGCTGTGATTACAGTTCAGGCACGAGAAACCTTGTCTTGTATGTAAGGAGACAACTCATCTATGTATAAGCCCTGTTCACACGGGCAATGTAAATCGATTCGTAGAAAGCGACTTGTATAGTTCGCCTCACATTTCTCGTGTGAACAGGCGTCTGATGCGGATTAGGGCTGATTCGACTCACGTGATGCGGATCGTGTAAACCACCTATGCGAGGTAGTCTACGTGAATCGATTCCTGTGATGCGGATAATTTTGCCCGTGTGGACGCAACCAATTCGCCTCACCTGATTCGATTTGTGTGATACGCCTTACATTTTGTCCGTGTGAACACGGCTATATGTCACTCATAAACCTTTAATAGTCTACATAATGACACAAGTCAACTACGTCGGCAACCGGATACGCTGCGCGCGTGCGTCGTCAAGACACTCGTAAATGAGTAGAGAATGCCTATAAGTATAAGCACTTTCCTTCGTGCACTGCGGTGTACATCACCAACTATCATCATGAGCTCGCAGTCGTAACTTCTATTGACACAATTATTTGTATTATGCGAAATTCACAGCGCTGAATTTTAACCGTTGTACCCGCACAATACATGTGTTGAACATCGAGCCGTATTTTTGTTGTTGTCTTCAACGATACACGACAAATAAGACAGATTGGTTGATAAGTAAGTTTAAGTAAGCGAGCAAGTTGCTAATATATGTTATCAATAATAACCAGGCAGGGCATAGGTTTTTTGGGGTTTTCCCCACGTGTTCTTATGCTATTTTATTGATTGACATTATGCTTAATTAATACTTATTTGTTGTTGGAAAACACTTACGCAGGTAACACCTGCATTTCAGGAAGTATAATTGGATCGCTTGTCGAACATAATTTTGGTTTAGCATGTAAAATGAAAACAGCATATATTTTTGGTTTATACTTCGAGGAGATTTTGCGCAAGACTTGTGACTCGGTGTTTGTTGCACAGAGAGTATCAGCCAGTAAAGTAGACGGAACATTGTATGGATAACATTTACTATTTCTGACATCGGTACTAGTGAGTTGGGCTTTGGAATTAAAACATTCCATTGATCCAGTCTAGTAAATGACACCTTATAGGTCCTATATGTAAAATGTCGCTACTTTAGGCTTTTTTGTTGTGCTGTTTTAACTAACATCTGAACTAATATTCATTGGCATACACTGTATATTGGAGTTATGTAAATATACATAATATACATGTGATATATATAGCTCATATATAGCTTTTATATAAGTTATAACATATATACTAGACATATACTATGCATATCACATACACATACAATCTACCAATGGAAATTAAATTAGGAAACCAGATATCGGTATATGTCGGGTTTAACAAATTGTTCTGGAAATCTCTTTTCTCTTGTGACATTATGCTTACAACATTATTTTCATAAACATAGGTTTGGCAGCTCGGTAGGTAGGTACATAGTATAGTCACATAATCCCTAGTTATATATTGACTGTAAAGAGGTGCTACATGATCCAATACTGTAAAGATATTGTATTATGCAACATAATATTTTCCAGCAATCTGGTAATTTCCGACAGAATTCTTCTTCAGGTGTCGATTCACAAATTTATGATGGCAAAATAATCCAGGACATTTTTGTTGTTTGGTAGTACGAGACATTTTCTTACAACAAAACCCAACAAAAATCAGCCCATCAAACCAACCTCCTCCAGGCAAATATGAAAAAGAAAACTCACAAAAAATACAACCACCTTATTTAAGTAGATTAATGTAGTGTACCTGGTTCATATACTTGTTTAGTAATCAGCTATAATATACACAAAAATAACCTGATTGCATGAGACATATTTTAAGATGCTTGCTTGGTCGCCATCTCACTTAATTTCCTATCTTATCCCATAAACTAATACACCACTCGTAGGTATTGCCAATGGCTAAAGTTAATAGATTTCACTGTTTGCTAACATCTTTGGTTATCTAGTTTTCCATTGATTGTGTAGATAGATACCAATTTGTTAATAAAGAATATGTGCAACCAACAAATACAGGTTGAATGTGTCAGCTGAGATTCAAGTCTACGCAGAGTGTGGTAAGGTGACCAAAGTGCATATTGTCTAAGCCTGTAACAAAGAAGATGTTTTTTATTTATTTTATTCTTACTCTTTTTATACAATATCTACAAAGCAATATTTGAATAATTTTAAAATAATAATTCAAAAAGAATCTGTACAGTTTGCTTTTGTCTTTGCAAAGCCAGTGTGGCAGTAACTCGCAAAGCCCTGGAAATTGCACACCCCGGGGTTTGCGATTTACTAGGAAATCACAACCCCCCCCTGAAATCGCAAACCCCCCATGGTTTGTAGCATTTATCACCACAAGTATGGCAGCTATAGGCCTATGTTTGATTTTGAACTTCTACCAGATCTGGGGAATAAAATGGATTCAAGGAGGATCGAGATCGATTAATTGATTAGTGTTGATGTCATACTGTCACAGCAAAGGCCCTTTTCACTGCTATTGATCACTCACAAGAAGGATAAGGGACCGGATCAATTTTTGTCAAAGATACTAAACTACAACATTAACTTCTTTAAACACTTTGAACTAACAAATATCCAATTCCCTACAAAACTATCAGTCACTTTGCACATACATAGGCTGCTAAATTGCATACTTTTCAAATGAAGAAAATGAGAACAAGTATCCAGCAATGGTGGTATTGGCTTTTTGGCCTTATAACATTTTGGTCACAAATAACAATTCTAGAAATACCTAGATTTATAGTTCTAAACCTGAATTGCAAACCCCCTATGCCCATATATGGCCTGGGGGGTTTGCGATTTCCTAGGAAATCACAAGTGGGGGTTTGCGATTTACAGGGTTTGCGATTTCTTGCTACACCTGTGCTGAGTTCGACTTTGAGGCCCGTGTAACATAGCAATAACAATACTTGGGCCTACTCTTCTTGCACAACCGTTCGCACATCACACCATGCAGACCCCCCCCCCCCCCGCAAAAAAAACAACACGGCCCCCTTTAAAGAAAATGCAAGAGAATAAAAACGCCAATCACTCAACATTCTAGCTCTGTATCACAAGCAAAATAAAAAGGTAACCGTGCCTAATATTAACACGGCCAAATAACTGTGCTCGTCTTCTATGAGGAAAGACTTACTGTGAGGCAGTTTAACCAACCGACTCATGTTGGTCTAAGCTTAGCTTCTTAGAAAGGGTTATGCCCAATTTACTGTTAAGCAATTAAATCTACATTGTCCGATGACAACTTTTAAATTTTCAAAACCCAAAACAATTATCTACATTTGATTAAAAATAAGTTACTCGCACTAAAGTAAGGTAGATTATAACAACCAACCTAATATATATTTCTCAGAAAATGACAGAATCTCAAACTCATCAGACTATGCAACTTTAAGCAAACCCCAAAAGAAATTAACTTTAGAGAGCTTGCGAGTGGATTGTTTTACAACAAAGAACATCAATTAAAAAAAATGCCAGGCATTAACCAATCCGACACCTGATTAAACTAATACCGAATGCGATGCTAGGATTAAATCAGGGCAAGTTGGCTTGATTTGTTAATACTTAATATCTGTCCTGATTAGAAACGAGAATCTGGCAAAAGATTAGTCGGTGATGTGCACCACATTCAGACTATGTCGTTAGTCTGTGAAACCAATGACTGAAGGTGGACAGCAGCAGGAATAATGGTATAGATGGTCACACTCCCCTCAGATTTCTATTCCTTATTCACATTTCGATATATTTATTTAATGATGCAACGCATCAGCACCAAACTGTCTGGAATACTCGACTGAGTGTAATCATAACAGAGGGAAGAACAACCAATACCAGAACCAACCTGGATTGGTTGCTTATTTGAAGTTCTGTCTAGAGTCAGGTCAGAGCAAATCGATGCAGTTAACAGCTAGCATAATCTATAACCTCTTTTGCGAAAAGAACAGCCCTACTGGTAACACCCCTCCTAAAATAATATGGAGAAAAGAATCAGTTGTTCACACCACTTGTGGCCGCTATAAGAGAGAGAGAGAGAGAGAGAGAGAGAGAGAGGAGAAATGTCTTTCCTATAGACATAGGTTATTCAATAAACTGGGGTTGAACGAGCTAACAAGGATTCTAGCAGAGATAATAGTTTATGTACATCTCATTCTAAATGGATGTCAGAACCTTTCATGGCATACAACTTGATTCTATTCTTTGACGGTCAATTGAATCAATCATGTGTGATCAGTCTGTCATTCTTATTTCCTGCTCATGTACCCAAACTGTAGACACTGCCCCGCGCTTGGTATATGGTACAACCTTGCTGTAGTCGGACCTGACCATTCAATCTTGGTGGATATACCACCACTATGTACATAAGATTGTCTCTCTACATCACCATGAGCCTGTCAGCTTGTTTCTAATTTCTTATCGCATACAAGCTTTGAATAATTCCACAAATAAATTATAGGTAAAGTGAAATACATCTACAATGTTTCCCCTACACCGCAGCCTGTTTTTTGTTTGTTTATTTGGAATGCTCTTGCTTCGTGCCTTCGTCAGTGTGGTGTTGGCATGCAGTGTTCATATCATCTACTTCCAATTGTTAGAATGCTGCGCAGCATGCATTGTTCACACCATTTAATTCCACTTGTTTGACAGCGTGGTGTTGGCATGCAGTCTTCACACCGTCTACCTTTACTCAGTAGATTGCATGGTGCAGTATGCGATAGTCACACCATTTCATTCTGCATGTTAAACAGTGTGGTGCTAGCATGCTGTCTTCAGACTATATCTACTTCCATTTATTGGAAAGTTTACCATTGGCATACAGTCTTCACACCCTGTGCTTCAGCCCGTTGAACAGTGTGTTGTCAGCATGCAGTCTTCACACTGTGTCCTGCAGCCTGTTGAACAGTATGTCATTTGCATACAGTCTTCAAACCCTGTCTTTCAGCCTGTTGAACAGTATGTTGCCCGCATGGAGTCTTTAAACTGTGTCCTTCAGCCTGTCTAACAATGTATTGTCAGCATGCATTCTTCACACCATGTTGAACAGTGTGTTGTCAGCATGCATTCTTCACACCATGTAATGCGTTGTCAGCATGCATTCTTCACACCATGTTGAACAGTGTGTTGTCGGCATGCAGTCCTCACACTTGTGTCCTTCAGTTTGTTTGAACAGTACGTTGTCAGCATGCAGTCTTCACACTTGTGTCCTTCAGTTTGTTGCAATGTGTGTTGTCGGCATGCAGTCTTAAAAGTTGTGTCCTTCAGTTTGTTGAACAGTAGACCTACATTGTCGGCATGCAGTCTTCACACCATGCTGAACAGTACTTTGTCGGCCTACAGTCTACACACCATCTTGAACAGTGTGTTTTTGGCATACTCTTTTCATATGGCACACTATCTCCTTCAGCTTGTTTGACAAGTATTCTCTTTGAGGTTCTGCGTAAGCCACCTGAACTTGTAGGGCCAGCTATTATCATATCCCATCATATCATATCATATCACAGCTTTTAGCCGTCACCATACGAACACAACCTCTGTCCGCACACAATGTTCCACACACACAACACACTAACGGACCAACCACCTCAGCTGTGATTGGTTCCATCTAGCTTTCTCGTCACAACCAATCAGGAACTGATGTGGATGTCACGGTGTCAGAGCCTATACAATCTCCACTGTCCGGTCGGTGTGACCTACATAGACTGTCCACACAGGGAGATGTTACAGCGGTAGTGTGTGCGGCAGGTAGTGTCTGTAGGATCAAATGGCAGCCTCTCCCAGCCAACCCTGCTGCCCTTCAGAAGGGTGCCATCCCATCAGTCATGCCTTGGGTGTGAATCAGTTCAGGCACCCCCTCCTCCTCCTCCTCTCCTCCACACACACACACATACTCACGCACACACAATCCCGCCTCTCCAAGCCCCATTTGGCACCCTCTTACACGCTCTTCCTGAAGTCATTCGGGTCCGTCGGCACTGTGAGGTTATAGGACAACATGGCGTCGGCGCAGCTATTCCTGTAGGCCTTCTCCCCATCGGACCTCGGCTTCAGGTTGCTCACCTTCTGCGCAGGCGCGTTCAGGTTCTCGTTGCGCAACACGACGGGCCCGTCGTAGCCGAGCTTGCCGCAGGTGGCGCCACCTATCGGTGTGACGCCCTGCAGCTCGACGTGGGTGGACTTGGGGCGCGACATGCGCATCACCTCGGTCACCTTGGTCGGCATGTGCGGCGCCTCTGTTTTCCGCCGTGACCGGTAGAGGGCGACCAGTAGGGCGGCGACGAGCAGCACCAGGATGCCGACCATGGCGCCCAGCACCCCGATGATGACGCCGAATGCCTGGAAGCCGCCGTTCTCCCGCGGCATGTCTGTGGGGAGAGGGGAAAGGGGGGGAAAAACCACCACACGGTTAGTTAGTGTCGAGAGAGAGTTGGTTGCGGAAGGGCGGGAGAGGGAGAAAGTGGTGCTTGGGGAGTTCCGCTTAAAGCTGTATAGTCCGATAAAACATCAAATTGTCAAAACCAGTGATCTAGATTGGATTGTACATGTGTAACTTAGATACTGGTGCACTTATAACATATTTGTCACCACACAGAATGGAATTTACCGAGCCAATAGTTACTGCAGAAGCCGATGGTGTCAGAGTTTTGGCATGCTTGCTAAAATTAGTTTAGTACATTTGGACTTAAAATATCTAAAAAGTTTGGCATTTAAAATAAAAGTTACTTCAAACTAAAGTAGGATATATTATAACAATGCATCTAATCTATTTATCACAGGAAATGATAGAAACTCAAAATCATCGGACTATGCAATTTTAAGGTGAAATTCCATTGACGCATAGTTTGACATTTCGATGTGCGGCATGTAAATTGTAATAAGCATTTGAAGGGTTCAGGCGCAAAAACCGACACATGGCATCCGGGATGAAATGAAACCATGTACCACAGAAGTGAGGTTTGATGTGATAATGAGATAGAGGAATGGTTTATATTGCAATACACAGTATATCCTGGAAGTGGGGTTTGATGTGATTGTGAGAGGGAGATGCAGTATATTATATCACAGCCATATATATATATATACAACAACAATATAGATATATGGCTGTGATATATCACAGTACACAGAGCATCGTGAAAGTGGGGTTCAATGGGATGGTGAGAGGGAGGTATAGTATATATCACAGGTATACATCACAGTATCCAGAGAATTGTGAAAGTTGGGTTTCATGGAATGGTGAGAGTGAGTATATATGACAGCAATATATCACAGTACACAGAGAATTGTGAAAGTGGGTTAAATGGGATGGTGAGAGGGAGGCATAGTATATATGACTGATATATCACAGTTTACAGATAATTGTGAAAGTGGGGTTTGGTGGGATGGGAATAGGGAGGCAAAGTATATATATGCCAGCTATATATCACAGTACACTGTGCATCACGAAATTGGGGTTGGACGGGATGGTAAGAGGCATAGAATATATGACAGCTATATATCACATATATTTATCACAGTGTGCTGTATATCATGAAAGTGAGGTTCGGTTGGATGATGAGAGGGAGGCACAGTATATATCACAACTATATATCACAGTACACACTACATTGTAGAAGTGCGATTTGATGGGATGGTGAAAGGGAGGCATAGTTTATACCATAACTATATATCACAGTACACAGTGCATTGTGGACGTGCGATTTGATGGAATGGTGAATGGGAGGCATAGTATACATCACAGCTATATATCACAGTACACAGTGCATTGTGGAAGTGCGATTTGATGGAATGGTGAAAGGGAGGCATAGTATACATCACAGCTATATATCATAGTACACAGTGCATTGTGGAAGTGCGATTTGATGGAATGGTGAAAGGGAGGCATAGTATACATCACAGCTATATATCACAGTACACAGTGCATTGTGGAAGTGCGATTTGATGGAATGGTGAAAGGGAGGCACAGTATACATCAGAGCTATATATCACAGTACACAGTGCATTGTGGAAGTGCGATTTGATGGAATGGCGAAAGGGAGGCATAGTATACATCACAGCTATATATCACAGTACACAGTGCATTGTGGAAGTGCGATTTGATGGAATCGTGAAAGGGAGGCATAGTATACATCACAGCTATATATCACAGTACACAGTGCATTGTGGAAGTGCGATTTGATAGAATGGTGAAAGGGAGGCATAGTATACATCACAGCTATATATCACAGTACACAGTGCATTGTGGAAGTGCGATTTGATGGAATGGTGAAAGTATACATCACAGCTATATATCACAGTACACAGTGCATTGTGGAAGTGGGGTTCGTTGGGAATGTAAGAGGGAGGCATACCGTCTATATCACTCGGCTTAGCGTGAGTCCGGTTAGGAGCCACAACTGGCGGGATGACCTCGATGGAGGGCTTTGTGGGCTCATGGGTAGCATCTGAAGCAGGAAGGTGTCCATGAGTCAATGCAAAAGGCAGGCTCCTTACCACAACTATCTAACCTACACACCCTCATCACCATGCTACAGTAACCGTTTGACTCCCAATTGCCAATATCAATTTTCACTTTGCCATTTTAAAATTCTTTCTTCATGAGCGGATGGATTACAAACCAATTTTGGAACAATTAGTTTTGAGGTAAACATATCATCAACAATTAGGGAGGAAGATTAGAATCTTTTTTTGTCTAGACAATCTTTTTCATTGAAAAGCTGACTAAATTGGTAGTAGAAAAGTATCATACCGGCCACTATTCAGATATATCGGATAAGCACCCTTAATTGGGGTCAGCTCACCCCAAAAACAATATTTACTTTAACAATATAGCAATGGCTAATATGGCACAATCCTTCATTTTTATTTTAAAAGATTGAAATGTAAAAATATATGAAAATTAAATTTTACTCCACCCCCTAACCCCACAAACAACTCACTAATCAATGTAGGAATAATATTACCAATAATAATAAGGATGTTGCTATTCAGGAAAGGTATCAATAGGAAAGAAACTATTTAAAAACTGTCCTAATCACTTATTAAAAAGAAAAAAGATGATGCTATTTAGCTGTAGGTGCTTATTTTATTGGATATCCTTAACGTCTTACCATCTGATAAAAGACAGGTGTATATTTTCTATGTGTACTATGCGACCATAAACGGCCAGAAACTCAATCCCTACTTCCCACCGCCATTTATATGATTAGATTAGTTCTTGAGATACCAAACTATAAACTGTAAGGCATTCAATCCCCACTTGAGACTACGTTCTGTCGGATTAGATAAGTTCTTATGATACCCAACTATAAACTGTAACACCCCTCAATTCCCCCTTCACACCGCCATCTATGGGATTAGATTAGTTCTTGTGGTACCCAACTATAAACTGTAAGGCATTCAATCCCCACTTCAGACCACCTTCTGTCAGATTAGATAAGTTCTTATGATACCAAACTATAAACTGTAACACCGCTCAATTCCCCCTTCACACCGCCATCTATGGGATTAGATTAGTTCTTGTGGTACCCAACTATAAACTGTAAGATATTCAATCCCCACTTCAGACCACCTTCTATTGGATTAGAATAGTTCGTGTGGTTCTCGACTATAAACTTTAAGACACCCAATCTCTACTTCATACCACCATCTATCGGATTAAGATTAGTTCTTGTGGTAGCTGACTATAATCTATAAGACACAACAAGGAAGGCGCACTTGTGCAGATCGGACAGCAGATGCCGGGTATCCTGACGGGGCGCCTGCACCGCGGGGGCGGGCAGATGAGCTTAGAGCAAACCACGTGACCGTGGTCACACATGCATTGGCGGCAGTTCTCGATGAGCCAGCTCTGTCCCGTGGCGTACGTCTCACCCTCGTGCCGGCAGGTGGTCAGCGCATGCTCCTCTGGGAAGAGCAGACGACATTCAAGTTCAGACGGGTAAAGGCAGAGGATCAGAGGACATGGAAAGGAGAACAGCAGCAATAACTTGTAGCAACACCATGTGTGGATGTGGCGTGTTATATCGGTGCTTTAAAAATAGTGGTTGTTACTGTTGTAGACCATTTCATAATACAGATGCATACAGATGCTAGTAGATTTTAAATGGACTCAGTTAAACATGCTAGCATAGCAACACAATCGATGAAAATACTTTGGCTATATGATTCACTTTATTACAGTATCTTGTCGATTTTTGAAAAATACCAACAACTATTTAGGAAATAGTGAGTCAACCAATATGAAGGAAAGCCCCCCCCCCCTCCCACAACAACAACAAACTGACCCACAATACCACCCCAACAAAATCTGCAGAAATCTGACTTCATGTTGCACAACTAAAGATATGAGGGGGAAATACCCTGATGACCAAGGACAAAATTAGGAAAATCGCTCAAATCTAATATAATCCGCATTACTAATCAACCACAGGCTATTTGCCCACCTAATATTTAAACAACATTAAAGATGAAACTCACCACCAAACTGACCACAGCATTTGTTCAACAAACTAAATCTTCCGCATTGAACAATAAGAACGAACTATCACATAATTATAAGTAAAACTCCTAGTTTTACAGGACATGATTTCTTAACCAGGTATTGTATCCATGTAATATAAACTGGCCATGCTGGACATGATTCAGCTTCGGCTACCCTCTCCTGCACTACATAGAGTGATGTGTGCTGTGCGCTATACAACACGGGCTCTTTCCCTTCTAATGCACATACTGGTATTTTCTGTACGCTATGATTGTTTCCACAGCTGGAAGACCAGTGCTCCGGCACTGGCAAATCGTATGTTCAGAGGAATAAACACATTTACCCCACCGCGCCCCAACCCCACAAAAATCCTTAATTTCTCATCTCTTGTCCTCTTAAAACCAAAACCCACTAACGACACACATAACTAACAACTCACCGACGCAGAAAGGGCAGCACTGGCCCTTCTTGAGCAGCGTGTGGTTGCATCTGAGGAGCGGGCAGGTCTTGGAGAAGCAGTTCACCTGGCCGGCGTGACAGACGCAACTCTGACAGGAGTTGACGCGCCACGAGTCGCCGTCAGCGAACTGGGCGCCCGTGGCGGTCGTACAGGCACGCTGCGTCTGCACCGAGGGCACCGGGAAGAACGAGTTGCCCTCTGGGAAAGAACGTAGGCGCCAGCGTTAGGTAAGGTTCTCACACCTATCTATAGCATGGTATATCATGTATTATGCATATATATAGTATAGTATATCACAGGCACGAGCATTAGGCAAAGTTGTAATGTAGCATATACACACATACATATACCTATATACACATACCGTAGTATAGTATATCATGTATAATGCATATATATAATATGTGTTATACAGAATGCACTCAATTATGTGTCAATAGACACTCATGAATTAAAAAAGTTCACAATTATATAAGTTGTGGCCAAGGGAAATACAATTCTAGATACAAGTTAAAAATGGTATTGTCAGTAATTGATCAAATGTGTTTAATAGAGGAACAAGAAGAACAGGGGGGAAAAAAGAAAGAAAAAAAATGAAGCAGAGAAAAAGATGGTGAAGGAGGAAGAAGGAAGAAGAAGAAGGAATCTTCAATCAAGATGTTGCTACTTTGTTGGAGTTTACGTTCTGGCGACATCTAAGGTCAAATCAGGACGGGAATAAAGAAAAAGAAGAAGAAGAAGAAGAAGAAGAAGGAAGGAGAAGCTTTTGCTTATTTGTTGGAGATTTACATCCTGGGGACATCTAAGGTTAAATCAGGACGGGGAAGAAGAAGAAGAAGAAGAAGAAGAAGAAGAAAAATATAATAAGAGAGAGAGCGCGAGAGAGAGAGAAAAGAGAAAGAGATGAAATAATCATGCAGATCATCATGGCATCAACGCTGAGCTGTGGTGATCTCCAGACTGAGAAAGGGGCCGGTCACCTGGGCAGAAGGAGCAGCACTGGCCGGGCAGCCTGACGGGGACGGAGCAGAAGAGCGGCGGGCAGGTCTCCGTCTGACAAAGCATGCCTCCCCCGTGACAGATGCACCGGGTGCACGAGTCCAGCCACCACGTCTCACCCTCGGTGCGCAGCGTGCCGCCGCTCGCCTGGCAACGGGTCGGCTCACCCGGCACCAGCGCGTTGGGGTCGTCCTCTGTGCGGGCGATAATAGGTCGGCATGAGCATAGTTAAAGCCATAAGCATATTCAGCGCTAAACGGAGCGACCCAACTAGCCACGGTGCGACCCAACCAGCCACGTTTGAACTCGTTTCAGCTCGTTTAAACTTGTTTCCGGTACAAAGGCTAGGGGACCAGGTTGGAGACTGAGTGATAATAGATGAAAACTCCTGTGCCTCTGCCTGAGCAAATGAATGCCAGGGGACCAGGCTAGACCTCCACAGAGCTAGAATTTCAAATCGAACACCAGGAGTGGAGTAACAAAATACACGCGCAATCATAAAATACTTTGCTGTAGTTATATCGGGGGGGGGGGGGAATAAATGGATTAAAGTGTTTGAACTATATTTGAAATTTATCTACATCAATTTCTGTTTAAATTACACAATATCAGTAATTACTGAATGGGAAACTATTCCTGCAAGGGTATGCTCGATATGACCCAATGGTCAGCCGTTTTTGCTTCTTTCGTCGCTGTGGACCCTTCTCGTTAAAGCTGCATAGTCCGATGAAATTGTCAAATTTTCTAAATAAAAACACTGACCTAGCTTTCATTCTACATAATCGGCCTTCGATACTGATGCACTTAATATGAATAAGCAATGCTTATGACCGACCCCCCCCCCCCCCCCACACACACACACATTGGTGATTAATTAATAGACGGTTCGTAATTCACCAGAAACCGAAACCAGCTACCCGCCGGGTATAAGTTTCAGTATCGCTGAAACTAGGTCTGGGCAAATCTGTGCTTACAAGTTACAGATTGTGTCAGCTGGTGACCAGCGCAACACAAATAGTAATTCTGGTTCCGGTTTCTGGTTTCCTTTATTTTCGCTCTTTAGGTATTCCTTAATGTTGCATAGTCCGATGGGTTTTGAGTTTCTGTCATTTTCTGAGATAAACTTATTAGGGTGATCGTTATAATCTACCCTACTTTCACTTGAATTAACTTTTATTTTAAATAGCATATTTTGAGATATTTGAAGTGCAAACAAGCTAAATTAATTTTGGCAAGCTTGCCAAAACTCTGACACCATAGATTTCTGCAGTAATAGGTTCTATTAAATTGGCTCAGTATCCCCTTCTATGTGGTGACAAACTTTTAACAGGTGCACCAGTATTTAAGTTAGATATGTAGAATCAAATTGAGATACTTGTTTTGGTTTTGAAAATTTGATGCTTCATCGGACTATGCAGCTTTAATACACGTGTTAGTCACTAGCCTCCCCCTTCAGGGCTTGGTATTGACCATTTGTTGCCACATAGAAGGGCATACTGAGGCTATTGAATAGAACCTGTTACTGCTCAAACATATGGAGTGAGAGTTTTAGCAAGCATGCCAACATTAAGTTGGCATGTTTACACTTCAAATATCTCCAAAGTTAGCCATCTTAAATCAAAGTTACTTCAAGTTTATGTAAGGTAGATGATAAACGAGCAACCTCATATATTTATCTCAGAAAATGACAGCAACTCAAACCCATCGGACTATGACACCTTAATTGAGGTCCAAAGGGTTTTCAGTTTCTGTCACTTAAAGCAGTTTTTTTAAAGACAAATTGATCGCTATACTCTACCTTACCCTCAGTTTGAAGTAACTTTCGTTTAAGATAGCTAACTTAGGATATATTTAAAATTCAAGCGTTTACTCTGTGTGGGCGATAATAGGGTTCCAGGCAAGGTTAATTTAAAGCTGCATAGTTCGACGTTTTTTGAGTTCCTGTCTTCTTATTTTAAAGACAATCTATAATTATAATCTATCTTACCTTATATTGAAGTGACTGAGATACAATGGCTAACTTATGATAATATTTAGAGTGTAAACATGCTAATTTAATTTTGGCATGCATTTCAAAACCGTTGACACCATATACTTCAGCAGTAGCAGGTTCTATTAAATTGACTTCTTTTTCACTTCTAGGGAGCAAAGGATACTTTATACGTGCAACGGTATCTAAGCTGGATATGTCGAAATTGGATCAAAATTTGGTTTCGAAAATATTACACTTTTATCGGAGTAGGCAGCTTTAAAGCTACCTAGTCCAATGAAAGTATCACATTTTGCAAAAGCAAAACCCGTCCTGATATGACCTTAGATGTTGCTAGGATGTAAAACAACAACAACAAAAAAGCAAAAAAAAGAAGCAAAACACTGACCTAAATTTGATCCTGCGCGCCCAGAGCATTGTGAGTAGTATATGGACAAACCGTGTTGTACCGGGCACCAGTAAACGCACGCATATATGTATGTATACATTTGTATATATAATGTATATAATATATATAATATATATTATATATAATATATACAATATATTGAATATATACAATATATACAATATATACAATATATATAATATATATAATATATACAATATATATAATATATATATAATATGTATATAATATATATATATTATATATATCATATATATAATATATATAATATATATATAGCTGCCTGTTTATTTGGGTTTTACGTCCTAGCAACATCTAAGGTAATATCAGGATGGGTACCGCCTTGTGACAGTGCGCTACTCAAGTTGACTTTATAGTGCTGCCCAACTAGGAGATAGACCATGATCCGATTTCCCACTCAGTCATATTCATCCAGTTACTGAGCTAACCAGTCCTTGCCGTATCCTAGTAAAGCCGATCACTAGGATAAGTAGCAACAAGCAGCAATTTGTGTACATTACTGCTTTTGATGGGTCCGAGTTTTCAAACTCCCAACTGTCCACAGAGTAGATGTTGCCAGGACGTAATACTCCAATAACCAACCAACCAATCCGTAGGATAATGTGACTGAGTGGGAAATCAAGTCACGGTGCCAGCGGCGCGGTCTCCCAGTGTGGCTGCACTAAAAAGATAAAGTAGCCATGAACGCGCACTGTCACAAGTCAGTACCCGTCCTGATATGACCTTAGATTTTGCATGGTTGTAAACAACCCACCAAAAAAACCCAAAATACAAAAACAACCCAACAAACAACAACGCCCAAACATCACCCAACCATAACCCAACCATTACCCAACCATCACCCAACCACCACCCAACCACCACCCAACCACCACCCAACCACCACCCAACCACCACCCAGCCACCACTCACCCATCACCCTACTATCACCCAACCATCACCCAACAATCACCCACCCATCAGCCAACCATCAGCCCCTGTGAGGAACCGGGATCGAATAGTTCCTCTGCACCCCCTTGCAGATCATAAAAGGTGAAAAATGGGGCGACTCGTTTGCCGTGAGTCACGGCTCGTGTCGGTGGAGGAAGGGATCCTGGTGCATGAGGACTGCAAGGGGCCAAGGCTCCTTGTGGACCAACACTGCACTTTGGCCCCGACTTCATTTAGACGAGAGGTTGGACTGGCCCGGTCCAATCAATTGGCTGGTCATGCCAAGCCCTAGGTAGATTAATGGAGAATGGATATATATGTCGTACAACAACTGGATTCATATTTACCTTTACACAATTAGCAAGTCATTCTTCACTTCCTAGAAGGTGGTGGCTAGGGTCAATCTAGTACTGGTTATGCTTTTTTGTCTCCATGCTAGAGTATATTATCCTCGTATCCCTGGTGTGTATCTGTTGGTTACCGCAGCGCTACACACCCCAATTTTGAGGGCTCCGTGGTGGGTTCCAATGCCAGAAGTTTGGTCATGGCAAGGATAGATGCAAAAATGAAATCATTTGTTTTAGGTGCGGTCAGAAAGGTCACGACAACACCAGTTGTCAAAACCAGGAAAAATGTTCCAATTGCCTGGCTGACCATATGGCCATATCTAAAGACTGTCCTGTCTGAAAAAAAGAAAAGCTCATTCAGCAGATCAAAACTGAAAAGCAGCTAAGCTACCCAGAAGCTCGAAGGTTGGCTGAGGCGAATACTCCCTCGCCAACCACCAAGAGCTATGCTGTGGTGGCCAAAGTCTCCAACAGGACAATTGAATGGCAGACTGAACTAACGCGGTTGACTGGGGGGAAGCCCACTACCTTCACCCCAGTCCCGAATCTGACTCCGGTTTCGATCAAAAGAAATAATATTAATAATAGTATTGTGGTGCAGATGCTGGCCGAGGCGGCGAATCCCAAAAAGAAGAATAATAATTTGTCAGACCGAGTTCTGAAGGGATGTTTGACCCTTATGGACAAAATGTCCAGGGGGTCATCGATCTCCAAAAACTTAACGTTAAATCGATATCAGGCACTGGCTGATATTGAGATGCCTGAGACTGCGGAAACCTGCAGTCGAAGTCTCTCCCCCAAACCAAAGACGAGGGGGGAGAACACCTGTCACTGCTCCAAAATGACAGTGATAGGTGGATCTCTTATCCAATGGAACTCTCGAGGTTTTAGCAGCAACATCGAAGAGTTGTCTCTTCTTTGTTGCAACCTCAATCCACTTGCTGTTTGCCTACAAGAAACTTATATAAAAGCTTCTGACAGTTGTACACTTAAAGGCTACACCATTTATAACAAGCACGCACCAGATGGAGACCGAGGCGCTGGCGGCTCCTCCATCTTGGACAGATGTGATGTGGTATGTACACCAGTGGCATTAGACACGACACCACAGGCTGTAGCTGTTCGTCTGATGCTGTATAAGACTGTAACTCTCTGTTCCATTTACATTCCTCCGAGCTCCGTTCTCACTTTACAAGAACTGGATGCCCTTGTGGACCAGTTACCGTCCCCATATTAACTTATGGCTGACTTTAACGGCCACAACCCATTATGGGGGGGTTGGGGACAATAGAAACGCTAAAGGCAAGAGAATTGAGGACCTTGTGGCCAGTCATGCTCTGTGTGTATTGAACGATGGTTCATACACATATTTGCATCCCGGCTATGGAACATACGCTGCCATCGATCTCAGCATTGTAGAACCAGAACTGGCGCTGGACTTTTCATGGAGGGTCTGGGACTACCTATGCGGGAGCAACCACTTCCCAATTATTCTTAATTGCGAAGGGGCATCTCCCGTAGAGCGAGAGAGGAGCTCACGGCTCCGTAAAGCCAACTGGCCCACTTTCCAGACCCTATGTCGTGAGGAGTTCACTCCAGAGATCAGTGACATCGATGCCATCACTGAGATGCTGAGATGGATCGCAGAGAAAACTGTTCCGAAGACCTCAGCAACTCCCAAGCGTCTGACGCCTCCATGGTTGGATGATGGTTGTAGGAGGGCTATTAAGGAACGAAAGAAATCTCAGTGTAAATTCCACAGGAGACCGACTGCTGAAAATCTGGCACTCTTTAGAATTCTGCGCGCTCGTGCTCACAGAACAATCAAAGAAACGCGCAGACAGTGCTGGAGACGATTTGTTTCTAGCATCACCATGGGCACGCCGTTGGGGAAAGTGTGGACAATAATCAGGAGAATCAAACGAAGAGGAGGTGATTCTTCTGTAGTCCAGCACTTGAAACACAACGGCACCATTCTCACATCACTCGACGAAATAAGTGAAGAATTGACTAGCGCCTTTGCTGGAAACTCGTCTTTGGCAAACCGCCTCCCGGGCTTTCTGGTCGTCAAGGAACACCAAGAGCGAAAGCTCTTGGACTTTTCCTCTGATGGTGAGGAGCACTACAACTCCCCATTCAGTATGGGTGAGTTGAGGTGTTCTTTGGAAAGCTCGCATGACACAGCAGTTGGACCTGATGGAATTCATTATCAATTTTTGAAACATCTCCGCGAACCTGCGCTGAGACTGTTGCTTCAACTTTTCAACAACACCTGGGAGTTGGGTGTCGTCCCCACCTCTTGGTGGGAGGCGACAGTAATACCGATTCCCAAACCTGGTAAAGACCAGAGTGAAGCCAAGAACTATCGTCCCATAGCCCTCACAAGCTGCATCTGTAAAACCATGGAGCGTATGGTAAGCAACCGCCTCTTCTGGCTACTGGATTCAGGACACCACCTGTCCAACCTCCAATATGGCTTCAGACGCGGCAGCAGCACCTTCGACCATTTGGTTCGCATGGAGACCTTCATCAGAAATGCTTTCCTTAAGAAGAAGCACGTTGTGGCTGTCTTTTTCGACCTTGAAAAAGCCTATGAGACAACGTGGCAGCACGGCATCATGGAGGATCTCCATGTGATTGGCCTTCGTGGCCACCTGCCAATTTTCATCAGGAACTTTCTGGCCTTCAGGCATTTCCACGTCCGCGTCAAGACCACCTATTCCAGCCTACAATCACAGGAACTAGGAGTACCTCAAGGCAGCATACTGGCTGTGACCCTTTTCGGGGTCAAGGTATTGCTGCTGCTGTAAAGCGAGGGGTCTCCTGTAGTCTTTTCGTGGACGACTTTGTTTTATATTACAGCAGTGCTAACATGAATGTTATAGAGAGAGAGCTACAACTAAGCATAAACGGGATCCATCGATGGTCAGTTCTGAACGGATTCAAATTTTCCAAGACCAAAACAGTCTGGATGCACTTCTGACTGTTGCATAGATTGCATGCAGAACCGGAGCTGACCCTTGATGGGGATCCCATTAAAGCTGTTGAGGAAACCAAATTTGTTGACCTTATTTTCAACGCAAAACTGTCTTTCGTGCCACATATAAAGTACCTGAAAATAAGATGCCTGAAAGCACTAGATATTTTGAGGGTGCTGTCCAGCTCAGAGTGGGGAGCGGACAGAGATGTTCCACTCTCCTTGTACCGAACCTTGGTTCGGACACGAGTGGATTACGGCATAGTATACAGTTCCGCAAGAAAATTTTATATTGGACTGCTAGACACGGTCCACCACCAGGGACTGTGCCTGGCCCTTGGGGCATTCGGCACCTCACTGGTTCACAGCCTCTATGTCGAAGCCAACGAACCATCACTTAACAACAGGAGAATCAAACTGGCCATGCAATATGTAGTCAAGATAAAAACTAATGCATTGAATCCTGCACACAATTGTCTATTTGAACAACATGATGAATCCAGGTATGAAGCCAGGCCGAATTACATCCGGCCACTGAGGCTCTGAATGAAACCTCATTTGGAGGCCTTAGGCATGGATTTGGACTTGTTGGAAGATGCCAAAGTCCCAGAACATCCCCTGTGGTCGTTGAAGAAGCTATCAGTTATCCTCCGACTCATGGAACTGAGGGAGTCTGGGACACATCCACTTGAGTACCAAGGACTGCATGCAGAGATTCAAGGCCAGATTGCAGACCACCTCTCCATATACACTGATGGTTCGAAAGACCAAAGCCAGGTAGCTGCTGCGGCAGTCTGCTGACGGAAGAAATTTGGCATACGCTTGCCCGATCAGAGCTCGATCTTCACTGCGGAAGCCCGAGCACTCCTTCTTGCTTTGGAGTGTATCGAGGTATCCAACCACACTAACTCTGTTATATACAGTGATTCGTTCTCCTGCCTCCTGGCTGTTGCTGGACTGAAAACGGATCACCCTATTCTAGCAACGGTCATTTATAAAATTAACCAAATGGCAATGGGTATGACACTGCTGGGTGCCTGGCCATGCCAGCATATAAGGAAACGAACGAGCTGATCAGGCTGCGAAGAAGGCCCTTGAACTGTGTCTGATCCCTCACTCTGATCTGAAACCACTAATAGCCACCCACATAAAATCCAAATGGCAACATGTGTGGGGTGAAAACATTAATAAACTTAAAGAAATTGAACCATCTGTGGGAAAACCACCACAGACTAATGCGGGAGGTCGGTGGGACCAAGTGGTCCTTAGCCACTGCCGTATTGGCCACTCATGGCTTACACATGGTTTTCTGCTCAAGGGGTAACCTCCCCCTGAATGTATTGGGTGTCAGTCACCGCTAACACTCAAACACATTTGACTAAGTTATGTTGATTTTTTGGCCCTGCACCAACAATTCTACACTGCAGACAGTATGCATGACCTTTTTACTAAAGTAAAACAAGAAAACATTTTAGCCTTTTTGAGGGCAGCTGGACCGTACCACCTCATATAATTTACTAAATAAATTCTATCAATTATTAATCAAACTTTTCTTTTTCTATGGGAATTTTTTTCCCTTGGCCACAAATATATGATTGTGACCTATTTAATTTAATGAGTTATATTGGCACATAATTGATTATCTGCTTTTACATGTAAAAGCGATGGTTCGAACAAAAAACAAAATTTCTCGCCGTGAATATAACCTATGCTGCCGACACGGCGTAAAGCAACCACCAATCAATCAATCAATCAATCAAGCCAACCATCAGCCAACCATCAGCCAACCATCAGCCAACCACCACCCAACCACCACCCAACCACCACTCACCCATCACCCAACCACCACCCGACCATCACCCAACCACCACCCAACCATCACCCTACCATCACGCCAACCATCAGCGAACCATCAGCCAACCATCATCCAACCATCACCCAACCATCACCCAACCATCACCCAACCATCACCTAACCACTATCCACCCATCACCCAACCACCACCCAACCACCACCCAACCACCACCTAACCATCACATTCTGACTGACCTGGACAGGAGCGGCAGCAGTCGGCCTGTCTGATGACGGGGTTCTTGCAAAGCAGCACGGGGCAGGTGATGAGGGAGCACCACTCGTACCGGTCGTGACAGAAGCACTGCCGGCACCCGTCGTACCACGTCTCGCCGTCCTCCATGCGCCGCCCCTCCACCGACATGCAGTGCGTCCCACCAGGAGGCAGCACTGGGCTCATGTCCGTCGGCTGCAGGCTGCCGTTCTCACCGCCCGCATCTGTTTGAACAAAGGGGGTCGTTTATGATCGACCTAGTCCGGGGATATGGACCAACCCTCCAAGTCCAACTCCTATCTAATTTGATATCTTTTTTTTTTTTTGGGTCCATTAGTTGTTTGAGCAGGGGAAATTTCAGTCATATACGACTGGTCTTCCTCATTCCACTGCTGGTCAATAGAAAGCCCAAGCCTACACTTTTACCGACCCAAGGGATTTTTAACCTCCCACACCACATAGACATGGTATGAGAGCAACCGGCCTTTGATGACATTGTAAGTTATACACAGCGGTGGAAATCCAAATTGACAGAGCTGGGGACACGGGGAATCGAACTGCCGAGCCTCAGATTAGGAGTCTGACCTAGAAAAAAGTCAGACACTCTAACCACTCCGCCAGAGAGAATGCCATAAGCAAAACCCCACACGATATATCCAACTCCATATCAAAGTAAAGTAAAGCTTGTTTTATTTAATGACGCTTCTTGGGCACATTGATTTTTTATCATCGTCTATTGGACATCAAACATATGGTCATTCTGACATATTTCCTTGGACTAGACCAGTATACACCAAACCCCTTTAACGGCACCTTTCCCCCAAAGACGTACCTAGGCATTTGCAGACTTTGCAGCCCTTGCTGTTATATATGTATCCTTGCAAACACTTCTTCTTACAGAGGAACTCGGGACATTTTTTGCACCGACATCGCTCGCAGCCAAATTTGTTTCTCTGTATTAAACAAGAAAGAATACATTAAATAAACGATTTCCACTAACAACCTACCCTCTGATGTTAGTGGAAGAACTACTGTTGTGCGTAGCAGCTCATTGTACAGCATGAATAAAGATATTTTAGGGGGTTTCCGTCACAAACCTGCCCTCTGATGACATTAGCGAAAATAACATTGTGAGTGTAAGCTCACTGCGCATTCTACTTGGAAAAGGTAAAATGGCTTTTGACAAAACGATATGGGATAGTCACTCCTAGACAAGGTCAGCCCAGGTGGTTAGAACTGCATAGGGTATAGTCATATACAATAATACCTGTCTGCAATCAACTCTGCGTCCAAACTAATATTGTCCCGACAAAACAGGTGTCCCGTCATCGGAGAGGCGGTCAAATGAAACAAAAACTGTTTGTACATTGACCAATTGTTCACACATGACAAGAGTTCACCGATCGCAGGGGTTATGGAAGACAGGTAGTACTGTACACCCCGTCCTGATATGACCGTAGATGTTCCAAGGACGCACAATAATAACAAACAAACTACTGTACATACTGCACGCAAGGCTAACATATGTAGCATATGTAGCAAAGGCATATCTATATGCATATACTCCTTGGAAATCTAAGATCACTATCCTTAATAGATGCAGTTAATTAAATAATAAATAAGTAAATAAATACAATAAAATGTGATAATCAAAAATCTGACGCCGGATAACTACACATTATATCCAGCTAAATCAAACACAAAGGGCTGTCATCAGCACCCGGTCGTTAATCTGCATCACTGCAGATAAAGACATCCAGGGGGCGCCACCGTCTATTAATAACACTTCCGCACTTCCAGGTTGCGCCTCCGTCTATTGGTAGCCCTACCGCACACCCAGGGGGCGACACCGTCTATTGATAACCCTTATGTACATCCAGGGGGCGCCACCGTCTATTGATAGCCCTACCGCATATCCAGGCGGCGCCACCGTCCAATGGCAGATCTATTCACCTTGAACCCGTAGACACAGTTCTTCTTGCACCGCGTGAGAGGTGGGCATAGCGGGTGATATATGCCACCGGAAATGGGGTCTGCGCAGTCGCACATCTGCTTGCTGTACTCGTCCAGTTTGTAGCCGTCAGGACACACCAGCGTGCATTCTTCTTCGGGCTCTGAAAGTGTCCCCAGTGCAATCAGGATCAGTCTGAGCTCATCAGATGAAGGAGAAAGAGTGGCAAAGGGGTGGGGTATTTATTGTCTTGTATAAAGTCACACAGCTGGACAAAGGGGGTCGGGTATTGTGTTGAATACAATCACACTGCTGGACAAATGGGGTGGGGATTGTCTTGAATACAATCACACTGCTGGATAAAGGGGGCGGGGATTGTCTTGAATACAATCATACTGCTGGACAAAGCGGGCGGGGATTGTCTTGAATACAATCACACTGCTGGATAAAGGGGGTGGGGTGGGGTGTTGAATACAATCACACTGCTGGACAAAGGGGGTCGGGTGTTGTGTTGAATATAATCACACTGCTGGACAAATGGGGTGGGGATTGTCTTGAATACAATCACACTGCTGGACAAAGGGGGTGGGGTATCGTCTTGAATACAATCACACAGGTGGACAAAGGGGGTGGGGTGGGGTGTTGAATACAATCACACTGCTGAATAAAGGGGGCGGGGTACTGTCTTGAATACAATCACACCACTGAATAAAGGGGGTGGAGTACTGTCTTGAATACAATCACACTGGTGGATAAAGGGGACGAGGTACTGTCTTGAATACAATCACACCAGTGGGTAAAGGGGTGAGGTACCGTCTTGAATACAATCATACTGCTGGATAAAGGGGGCAGGGTACTGTCTTGAATATAATCACACTGGTGGGTAAAGGGGGCAGGGTACCGTCTTGAATACAATCACACTGGAGGATAAAGTGGGTGGGGTACTGTCTTGAATACAATCACACTGCTGGATAAAGGGGGTGAGGTCCTGTCTTGAATACAATCACACTGCTGGATAAAGGGGGAAGGGTACTGTCTTCAATACAATCACACTGCAGGATAAAGGGTGAGGGGTATCATCTTGAATACAATCACACTGGTGGATAAATGGGTGGGGTATTGTGTTGAATACAATCACACTGGTATCTAGGACACTCTGTTAGAGAATCATAATCAGAGAAACCTGGTTAAGTTCGATACCTTTTAATTTTTTAAACCGCATAGTCCAATGGTTCTGAATTTGCCCTTTTTAAAATTTTCAGATAATTATATTAGATTGAGCATTATATATTCCACTGTACGTTAGTTTGAAGAAAATGTGATTTTAAAGGGTTAACTTAGGAAATATTTGAAGTGAAGACATGGCAAATCTATTTTGGAATACATGTCGAAATGCAAGACCAACTGTAATAGGTTTCATGAAATTGAAATCGTATTCCTTCTATGTTCTATCCAGTATCAAGTGCTTAATAAGTGCTTAATAAGTGCTTAATAAGTGCTTGATGGGTGTTTAATGAGTTGCTTAATGAGTGTTTAATGAGTGCTTAATGAGTGTTTAATGAGTGCTTAATGAGTGATTAATGAATGATTAATGAGTGATTAATGAGTCCTTAATGATCTAAGTTGAATATATGAGATCAAATCTAGATACATGTTCTATTTAGGAAATTTGGTGCTTTTTAATGCCATTTGCGCCACATTATGCTGGAACTTTAAGTCAAACCAGTCCTTACCCTTTCCTAGCAAACTCGGGCGACAGGCAAGGTAGCAACATGTACTCCTGGGTATTCATTCTGTAAGTATTTGGGAGGGGGGTTGATTCGGCTGAGGATTGATCCCAGCGACCCCCCGGACGGGAGGCGAGTGCTCTACCCGGGCGGCCATCACGTCCGGTGTGCCTACCTGGGTTACATTGACACGTGTAGCAGCCCTGGTCGTTCTGCTTCCGGCCGTTCGCACAAAGTAATGTGCAGTTCTCGTCCTTTGGACAATGCGGGGGCAGCGTCACAAACACTTCACCTGCAATAAAACAACCATTTCTACACGGTCTAACATTTAGTAACACAGTGCTATTAACTTACATCTTTTTGTAATATTTCTTTGGGGGGTACATTAGTTGATTAAAGTTGCATAGTCCGATGGTTTAGAACTTCTGTCATTTATTTGAGATAAATACATTATATTGATTTTGTAATCTACATAACTTTAGTTTGAAGTAACTTTGATGTTAAATGGCTAAGCTTTCAGATATTTGAAGTGCAAACATGTAAATTTAGTTTCGGTAAGCTCTGACACCATAGGCTTCAGTAGTAACAGGTTCTATTAAATTCACTTAGTATGTCCTTTTATTTGGCAACAAATGCTTACTAAGTGCATCAGTATCTAACTTAGATATGTACAATCAAATCTAGATAATTATTTTGGTTTTGAAAATCTGATACTTTTATCTGACTTTGCAGCTTTAAGTTTAAGCGCGGGAAATTTCAATCACAGACGATTGGTCTTCCTCATTCCACTGCTCCTGGCCCTATCCTAGTAATGCCGGGCACCAGGCTAGGGAGTGCCAAATATCAGTTCTTGAGTCATAAAATTGGCAGTAATGCCAGTTATAGTTGTCCAAATGCTAAGCAGTTAATATGCAATTGGGGGATTGATCGCTGATGGATTATAACACCACAAGATCAAGGTCCACACGCAAAATCCGAACGGCCTCAAATCCCATATTACGATGATTAAACCTTTCAGCCTTCAGTCATTTCCATCGGTAAAAGCTGACATTTCAGCAGATAATCAACAAAAGTCGAACACCAAAGAGTGATGTTGGATCGGGTAAGCTGATGGGGTTTTAACTCCTACCAACATCTAAGGTCATATCAGGACGGGTATCGGGTTGTGGCAATGCGCACTCATGGTGGATTTATAGTGCTGCCTCACTAGAAGAGCAAGCCACCACCAGCATGACCTAATATCCCACTGAGTCACATTATCCCGATATTGAACAAACCAGTCATGGATCTATCATAGTAATGTCTAGCGGTAAGCTAGGCGGCGACCAATATTCATTTGATAAGTTATTGGTTTGACTCAGTCCGGGTTCGAACCCCCCCCCCCCCCCCCTATTGGGAAGCTAGGCAGCCGGCCAGCGCTCTTACCGATTCGGCCATCCCGTCCAGCGCTTCCATACCCTCTGAGGGGTCGACAGAGTAAAAATAAAATCATTGTCATTGCCTTCTGATCTTTGCTAACTTGGAGATATTTGAAGTGAAAACAGGCCATGTTAATTTAGTGTGCACACCGAAATGCTGGGCATCATAGGGTTGCAGCAGACCAAACCCGCCCTAGCATATCCAATTGTTAAATAAAAATAATAAAAATAATAAAATAATATAAAAATTCATTGTAGGCATCAATAAAAGCTTAACTGTACCAGTACCTAAGTTGGATATTGAGGATCAGATCTACCAGGGCAAGTGCTTTGATATTTTTGCAAATTGCGTCCTTTCATCGGACTATGCCAGATACCTTAACAGAAGCTGGCATTGTTAGGTATGGCACCCGGCCATTAAGGCAGCGTTGTGGCAGCATCCATCTGGGTCTCAATGAGAGATGGGGATAGTGAAGACCCACAGGACCCTCCCCCACCCTCCCCCACCCTCCTCCACCCTCTCCATACCGGGGGCGCTGGCCTAATCGGTAGAGCGCTGGCCTCGCGTGTGGAAGGTCGGGAGTTCAGTTTCCAGTTAAGTCAAAGCAATGACTTTGAAATTGATATTTGTTGCTTGCTAGTCTGGCACTTGGCATTAATAGGATAGCGCAAGAACTGGTTCGCTCAGTGTCATGATAATGTGACTGAGTGGGATATTGGGCCATGGTGCTGGTGGCCTGATTTCCCAGTGGGGCAGCACTATAAAGTCGCCATCCATGAGTGGGCACTGTCATAAGTCGGTACTCGTACTGATATGACCTTAGATGTTGCCAGGACGTAAAACTTCAACTAGCTACAACCTCCCTCCTCCACCCCCCACCCCCACACAGCCCACAGGGTACACATGGCAGGCTTCCCATTGAGGTGCTAACTGATCCTATATCAGCATAGATCCACGCGAGCCGTTGCAGTGTCTGCCGCAAACCGGCTTGCATTGTCACCTATAATTCAGAATGGCGGTCAGGGCGCCACCTTGCGGCGCCGTGGTATATAACCCAACCTCCCAATAATAGAAGATCGATGTGCTTGCTGCTTGGACAGCGGGTGAATGAAAAGCATGGAGGAGTGGGGAGGTTTGGGTGGTGGTGGAGGTGAGGAGGCGCTGTAGGGGGTAATTCACAGTGTTTAGCACATGGATGAATCGGCCCAATGTATCCACCAATACAACGGGAACGCGAGGAGTGCGGGCGCGTAGTAGTGTCTCTGGCACTCGTAGGTGGCGCACTAATCGTGCCGATCCGCGCCAATTAACACAAAGTAGGTGCGGGACTCCCACAACCTTGGGTAAACATGTAATATATAATTAACGAACCAGATTTCAAGGTGAGCGCGCGAATCAGAATAACAATAATTAATTTATACAATAGTGAATAGAATTAGTTCCTCCGGGGTTTATATCACTATAATAGATTATACTCCATATATATATATATATAGATTAGTTAGACGAATCTTACCTGGGTATAGATGATGGATAACTATTGTTTTACCGAGGTAGGAGCCTCGGATAGACGTGGGCGAGGGAGAAGGAAGCACATCCGGGTCCAGCAATCTTTACCTACTAATTCAGGATAAAAATGACTCTAATAAACAAAAACTATGGTCATCTGACCTAATCTTGGTACAAGTGATTGAATAGACGTGGCAGGGCGTGGTGGGTGGGCCCTTGCCCACATCTATCCGAGGTTCCTACCTCGGTAAAACAATAGTTATCCATCATCTATACCCAGGTAAGATTCGTCTAACTAATCTATTTTACCTCGGTATACCGCCTCTGGCTAGCCGCAGGCTAGGGAGACCTTTACGTAATATCATTTTTATCCTGATATTTCTGTTAGTTATTATTATTCTATTATCAAGTCTTATTTATGTATGTGGTGTACAATTGCTATGACAATAAAGCGAAAAATTTGACTTTGTCTCACCTTACTCTTTTAGTTGGTGAGTAGCCTCTGTGCTATAGGTTGAGGCTTCTCTAGTCGCTTGTGATAATGTTTCGCAAACGATCTAGCGGTTTTCCATCCTGCGTGAGCCAGGATCCGTTTCACGGAGATGCCTAGTAATCTGGCCTTAGATACCATCGCACCACGTGTAGAGTGCGATGAATATCTGTTTGTGTTGACTCCTGATAGTTTTAACACAGTCATGGTCCATCTGGCGAGGGTGTCCCTCGAAATGCCCTTGTGTGGCTTAATAAAGCTCACCAAAAGCTGCCTTGAGTTTCTTATTGTTCTTGTCTTGGATATATATGTCCGTATTGCGGAGACTACACATAATTTTCGATCCTCTGTGAAACTAGTGACACTGATTGTCGACAGGGGATCACCTAAACGATTTGATTTCACCAAAGTTGTTAAATCAAACATTGCTTCCTTGTTATCGATTTCAAGACCATTGAGCGACAGGGCGACTATTGTTTGGCCCCTGTGTCCTGTAACCAGCAGAAGAAGCAAAGCTACTTTGAAACCTAATAGCTTCACGTCCAGGAACTTATTCTCTGGCCATTCCTTGAAGAGTTTAAACACAAGAGATACATCCCAAAACCTATTATATTTGGGTTTGGGAGGGTTCCTCTGATAAATTGATCTTACGATCCAGCAAATAACATGGTGTTTACCCATTGTTTGTCCATTAATCCTAGGTAGGATTATTGACAGCGCACATCTGGCTGCATTGATAGCGCCATATCCTAAACCTTCGTCTTCTAAGAACCGTAGGAAGCGTCCTACCTGGGATATTGTCGGGTTCATTGGCTTAACTTTCTTAAGTAAGCAATATATACCCCATTTCTTTAAATAGGTTGTATACATTTTCACAGTTCCCTTCCTCCACGCGTGAGATACCAACCGTTGTTGTGTAATCTTGTCCAAGCCGAATTGTTCCAAATATTTATTTAAAAAAGGAATGCTACCAAAGGAGTCGTCGACACGTTTCCGTGGCGCGCTAATGGTCCCTGATGTTTCAGGTTTCCTCAGTATCTTGGGAAGCGTAGGCTGCCTTTGGCCGTCGCGACTAATCTCGCTAGCCATGGTTGGGTGTCCCATTCGGGGACGATGAGGATGGCGTGTGTTTTCTCCATTTGTATCTTTCTGGCGACTTTGCTAATAATGGTAAAAGGGGGGAAAATGTAAAAGAAATGATTTTGCCAATTTAGCGAGAAGGCATCTATGTGCCATGCATTTGGTTCGGGGTGCCACGAGACATATTGTCCAGTTTAAAGTTATTACGTGAAGCAAATAAATCTATATCCGGCCAGCCCCATGTGTTACAGATCTCTTTGAAAATGGATGGGTTTAGTGACCACTCTAAGTGGTCGTGGAAATGGTGACTCATCTTATCTGCAAGACAATTCTGCGTACCGGGTATGTGTGTTATTGTTAACCAGACCTCAAAGTTTTGAGCCCAATTCCAAATGAGTAGTGCCATTTCGTTACACTTTATTGATTTTGTACCTCCCATATTCCTGACATAAGCCATCGCCGTGGTGTTATCCGTAAGGATACGTACATTATTTTTCGGTACTTTAACAAGGCTGGTTAAACCTAAGTAAATGGCTCTTAATTCTAAAACATTAATATGATCGGAAATTTCCGATTCTAGCCATCTTCCTCCCGTTGCTACATCATTGCGATGTGCCCCCCAACCTTGCAGTGACGCGTCAGTTGAAACTGTAGTATTGGGCTCACCCATTCTAATGGGATTGGGGGAGTTATCAAAGTGACTTAGCCACCAAGAAATGTCGGCTAGTCCATTCTCAGAGATAAACATCCTCTTTTCAAAGTTACCCTTTGCTCGGGCCAAAGCTAGATTTTTATCAATTTCCAGGGACTTAACGTGTGCGGCCCCATATAAAATAGCAGGGCTGTACGAAATCATTATACCGATTAAGACTCCGACCTCTCTTATCTTTGGCCTATTCAGGACACAGCTGTATCGCTGTGTCCCGAAACTTACCTTTCTTTTGTTGTGTAAGTGAAACGGTCATAGCCGTCGTGTTTAAAATGAAACCTAGACACTTAAGCTCCTTAGTAGGAGAAAACACGGATTTCTTATCATGTATGAAGAAACCCAAGTTTGAGAAAAGTTGACATAAATCTTGAACGGCGAGCTCGCATTGTGTGAAAGATTGTCCCATAATGAAAGAATCATCAATGTATGGAAACATACAATGACCAAGTTTAGCCATTTGTGAAAAAACCGGTTTCAACAACTTAGTAAAAAGGCATGGTGCACACGCCAAACCATTTGGTAGGCAGGTAAATTAAAAAAGCTGGCCATTCCAGACAAACCTTAAATATTTGCGATCTACCTCCTGAATAGGAACGCTATAGTAAGCATCTGTTAAATCTACACTCGCTAGCCAACACTCTGGGGTAATCAAATCGTGAGCTGTTTCTAAGGAAAACATTTTGAAATGTTGGTATTCAATGATTTCATTTAATTTAGTTAAATCTAAGATCATTCTAATGGTCCCATCTGGTTTAGGAGTGGAGAAAATATTTGAAATGAATTCACCTTCAGTATGTTGTACTCTTTTGACGATGCCTTTGGCTTCAAAAAGCATAACCTGTTCATTTAATTGAAATCTTTCTTGCGAATTTAATTTATATGGAAAAGGTGCTCTTTTCTGGACAGGTAATTGTGTGAAATGAATTGCAATGCCTTTAACAATACTAATAACCTCTGGGTTTGTGGTTAATTGTTGCCACTGTTCTAAAAAATTAACAATGTTGCCCGCTTGAAAATTGCTTACGTCAGTTTGTGTTTCCTCTGTGATCATCTCAGGGCCAGGAGGCTGAAAAGTTTGTGTGGCGTTCTCTACTTGTTCCCTGGTTTGGGGAACTGCGGCTTGGGAACAAACTCCCTTTTGTAACCGCGGTTGTCGTTCCAGTTTGAGGGTTGTCTGTCGCCTCGACCTCTTCCCCTCTGGGTGAATCCGAAGGATGGTCTGCCCCTGAACGGCCTTCCTCCTCGGCGGAAGCGAAAATCCGTCCGGCTTCGTCTGAACCCGAGTGGGTTTTGGAACTTACGGCCCTTTAGTTCCGTGTTCTTGGCACTCTTATTGTCCACCTCTACTTGCTTGTACAGGTAGGCAAGCTGACCCCCGAACATCTTGGACTTGTCCAGAGGTTTTCCTTTGATGGGGGTAGGTCCCGAATACACTGTGTATTCCTTGCCATCATGATCCGTCATTTTCTTTGACCGGGCTACTTCTTTGCCCGCGTCGGTAGTGACGGATTTGAACACGTTTTCGAATCTGCGATGTGTCATGTAGTTACTCGCCGCAGCGAGCAAGGCAATGCCCCTGTCCATTACCCGAGCCAAGGACAAGAATTTATTCTTGGTTTTAATGCGGTTAGCATCCGGGATAATGGAAGTCAAGGACCCCAAAACTGCCTTATGGATTAAACATAGGGCAGTTTCATAGCGGCGATGTTCGTCTGACAGATGTATGCCAGCATCCATCTCCTTACATACCGTAGCGGGGATACCTTTGACGCCGGAGATCTGTTTGGTCAATTTGTTAATGACCTCAGCTGGTTTGAAGGTAGTAAAATGGCCATTGACCGTTTTCCTCATCATGGTTGTGGTACGGACCTTCTTTGCCTTCTTTTTGACAATTTTCTTCCCAACCTTAGCGCCTATTTTGGCGTACACCCCAGCGCGTTCCGTATCGGAATCTGACTCTGTGAAAGAGGAGTCATCTGACGAGTCCGAGGACGAGTCTTTCTTTTTCTTTTTCTTCGACTTCTTAGAGCGTTTAGCGTTAGCCTCCTTGGTGAATTCATCACCCGAGCTACTCACTGTGCGGCGTTTCTTGCCGCGCACTTTCGGTTTCGGAACCTCAGAGGCCGAAACCGTGTCTTCCTCGTCGTCGGAAAAGTCTTCCCAATCCTCATCAGGGATTTGGGGAGGGCCCGCAAAGGAAACAGCCTGGAATTGGCGCATCTTTTCCTCCATCATAGTTGCCATCTTTGCCTCCCAATTGTTGGGTTGAGGTGGCTGGTCACTGTCCCGGTCGGAAGTCTGGGCCCCGGGCTGTGGGGACGGCGGAGCCGTAGCCGCTGGTGACGAATCGTAATCCGGAGGGGCAATGCCCACGGCTGCCGCGGGCGGCTTATTCCGCCGAGTGGCCATCGGTTTCTGTAACGACAAAGGTGTTACTTAAACCGGAATCATCTCAACTACACAATGTGTAACCAGTAAACTGGGTTGAGGTAATAGGTACAGAGTAACATGTATTACAATGTTTCAGTACAGGCGTGAAGCTAAAGTTTGCCGTAGGTGCATGGTAACGAAACCAACCAAACGGGGGGGATCGATCCTTAGATCGCCCACTCTCTCTGTTCCGTACACTTCTCCCACCCGCGGCTACTACGCCAGCAAGTTGGAGAAAATATTACGAAACTCGGAGGTTCGCCTTAAAACCGGTCTGGGGTGTCTATAAAAAACACCCAGAAGCATCCCCAACATCATCCTCTATTCAGGATCCGGGAGAATTTTCTTAGGAAATGAGCAACTCGGATTACCATTTCTCCCTGTCTCAAAAACAGGTGTCGATAGAACAAAGGACTATTGGTTTCGTTCGTGCCAGCGGCACCCAGTGTTCTATCCTCAAGTAAAAAAACACGTACAAAGTCCAAAAGGGACCTGAGAAAGTTCTGAACTTTCATAATGTGATGCTATAATGCATCATAAACAAGTTAAACTAAGTTGCCATTACTTACTTTGTGAATAAGTAGTCTTAGTAGATAAATCCTGTTGGAGCAACTCACAAAACGTCCTCCCGTTGTGAGTCACTTATGCTAATTCCTGGACCCGGATGTGCTTCCTTCTCACTAGCCTGCGCTAGCCAGAGGCGGTATACCGAGGTAAAATATATATATATATATATATATATATATATATAATTATCAAAAGCATAAAGCTGAATGAGTTGAGTGTCCGTCTCCCGTTTTGGTAGATCGTGGGATTCGAACCCATTGGTTCGAAAACAGGTCAAGTCAAACCATGATTTGAGAATTGATACATGTCGTTTCTTAGCCAGGTGCTCGGCATTATTAGGATAGGGCAAGGACTAGTTAGCTCAGTGTCAGGATAATATGACAGTGGAATATCAGGTCTTGGTGCTGGTGTCCTAGTCTCCCAGTGGGACAGCACTATAAAGCCGCCATGAGTGCGCACTGACACAAGTTGGTACCTGTCCTGATATGACCATAGATGTTGCCAGGATGTAAAACTTCATCAACCGACTAACTAAAAGCATGAATATTCTGTAAAGTCAATTACGAACTAACTAGCCACTGGTCCACTTTCCCAATATTCTACACACATGCATGGTCAATATGCATATACATATAATTAGTAAAAGAATAATGAATATTCTGTCAAGTCAATTATGAACTGACCTGACACTAGTAGTGTCACATCGCAGCGCTATATTCTACGATAGAACACTTTCCCTTTGCACTTCCCAGTTAATCCGAAGGCGAAGCACAGGGAGGGGGTGTGGCACACTATTTATTGTATGTGACCTCCAGACTTGAATACAATAACCAACGAACCCCCGCCAACTCTGTACCCTGTAATTACTTACAGGCTGTATACATGCTTACCTAAGTGGTCACATGACCTCCCACATGTTCCAGCTGTGCCAACCCCCACATCAGCAGCATCAGCATAGTACACACCAACACACCCGTACTAATAATTAATTACCACTTGCTGATTAATAACTGTGCTCTTTGATCTGTACCGGGCGCGGTAGCCGAATCGGTAGAGTGCGGGCCTCGCCTGCCGGAGATCGGGAGTTCAGTTCCCCGTCGAGTCAAACCAATGACTTATAAAATTGATATTTGTCACTTCCTAGCCTGGTGTCAGTGGCCTGATTTTCCAGTGGGGCAGCACTATAAAATCACCATGAATATGCACTGTCACAAGTCGGTACCCATCCTGATATGACCGTAGGTGTTTCCAGGACGTAAAACTCCAACAACCAACCAACATCCAACCTTTGATCTGGCAACACAATAATACACATCAGTGCACACACTCAAGAGCAATGGTTATATGTATGTATAAGGTTTTATGCACATATTATCAAATGGGATGTATTATATTGATGCTATCCAACTATATGCTGTTGCTGCTGTGATATGGTGGTCCACTCTGGGTGCATGCGGTTGGAGCCACCTGGGCAACAGGGCAGCTCAGCTTAGGTAGGCCAAGCAGTGTTATTGCTGCTGGCAGGTCAGATCTTACCTGTAACCGGTCATTCAGGCCAGACCTTTTGCTTAATAAACGGAGCGGTGGGTCTTTTGGGCCAGCCTGAGATATTGTCACTTCAAACTATTTATTACTTATTGTTTGATTTTAAGTGTAATGTCGATAGGATTGTGGCTAACAGTATTGACACTTTGGAGGTTCTTTTCTTTCTCTTTAAATTTCTTTTTCTTTTTTTTGATTCACAATTCAAAGCAAGATTCCAAACACGATTCCAAACACGATTCAAAGCAGAATCAACTAGGGAAGCCAAACACCATGGCTACCTGGTCAAACAGGTGAGTCAGATGGACATTCCTCCTGTGCAACGCTGTGCGAGACGCAGGTGGTGGACGCATGATCTCCAGGCCCCGACGTCCGTCACCATGGATACCCACGGTATGAGGCGGGTGGTGGCGGGCGGTGGGGTGGAAGAACGAGGCGGAGGTAACCATCAGCCAATCAGTGCGTGAACCGCGCCATCCACGCCACATTCTGCGCATGTGCACATGCAGGGCAGACACATGCGCACTCACGCACACACATGTATACACTTCTACAAGATCGAATCGCTAGAACACAGGCTTCCCGTGCAGAAGGTCGGGAGTTCGATTGTTGGTCATGTCAAACCAATGACTTACTAAATTTATTCTTGTCGCTACCTAGCCTGGCGCTCAGCATTATTACTAAGATAGGGCAAGGACTGGCTATAGCTCAGTATCAGGATAATGTGCCTGAGTGGGAAATCGGGTCATGGCACAGTTGGCCTGGTCTCCCAGTAGGGCAGCATTATAAAGTTGCTATGAATGCGCACTGTGACAAATCGGTACCTGTCCTGATATGACCTTAGATATTGCCAGGATGTGCAACTCCAAGAAACAAACATACAATCCTAATGCACCATATGCTTAATGTTGCAGTCCGATGAAAACATCAAATTTGCGAAACTAAAATAAGTAATCTAGATTTGTTCCTACATATCAAAGTTAGATACTGGTGCAAGCATTAAACATTCACAGAAGGAAATACTAAGTCAATTTAATAGAACCTGTCACTTCCAAAGCTTTGTTGTCCAGCATTTCGACATGCATGTCAAATTAATATTGCATGTTTTCATTAAAATCTCTCATATCTCCAAAGTTAACCTTTTGAAATAAAAGTTGCTTCAAATTGAAGTAAAGTAAATTATAATGATCAACCTAATATACTTATCTAAAATTCTGGCAGCTACTCAAAACTATCGAACTATGCAACATCAACCTCACCCACTCCCACAACCACTTTACAGCATCATCACCATTTCGCTGCGCCGTCCTGATATGACCTTAGATGTTGCCAGGACGTAAAACTCCAACAACCAACCAACCATCGCTGCCACTTTAATTCCGCACACTCTCCCGAGGGATGCCACTATGGCAGAATATCGTAATTTTATGTTCCCGTTTGTTTATCTATTGGGATTTAACACCCGAGCAACATCTAAGGTTCTATCAGGATGAGCACCGACTTGTGATAGTGCACATGCATGATTACTTTATAGTGCTGGCCCAGAGATATACTGTGCAACCATCACCTTGACCCACTCCATCACATTATCTTGACACCGAGTCAGCTAGTCCTTGCCCTATACTAGTATTCTCGTAATGCTGAACACCGAGCAAGGTAGCGACAAGTATAAAATTGATAAGTATTTTCATTTGACTCGGCCAGCAATTTATTGCACAACCTTCCACATGGGATACAAGTATTCTACCAAGTCGGTCACCCCCTCCGATAAAGCTTCAACAGCTAGATTACTTCATTTCCGGTTGAGATACTATTTATTTTAAATTAACGTGAGATATTATTTATTTTAAATTAACGAAATATTTAAACAACTGCGATGGAAAATAGATGCACAGTCCAATGTCACATTTTCGGGGTCAATTGTCTATGCACCCAGTGCACTCTCATATGCTCATTTCCCCACAATTACCAACCCATTTGGTCTCACTAATAAAAGACAATATAAGGAAAGTGGTACTTCACCCAAATTGAAATCACTCCACCAATACACTCCGCGTACACTTAGATCAAATCACGACCCCCTATAATAGTACTTATTGCCTAATATCTTTTCATGGCTTCTTAAGTTATCATTAAATCACGCATTTTATGAATGAATGCTGTGGGCCTGCATCACTAGAGGTGGCGCCCTGATGTGGGGAGTCATGATTGTCTGTGGCATCCTCACTGAGTTCACTTCACCCACTTTTGCTGCTGATCAGAACGCTTATGTCCAGCGGTTAGCACAGCTCAGGGGCCATATGCAGGAGTCAGTGTTAGCGGGGTTTGGTGTTAGAGCATGTTACCGTTTAGCTATCACTGACATCGGGAACTGTGTCAAGCCGTATGCAGGAGCGCGTAACACTTTCATTATAACTAAACGTGAATTTATTTATAGATTTAGGGAAATCTCTCTGCGTCTCTACCCATATATTAGGCTTAAATATATTAAATGCCATCAGATTTAACAGAAGTAGATACGCATTAAGTGAAATTTGATGAAATTAACCCTAAATTCGAAGCAATATTAACGCTTCCGCCGTAACGGCGGCGATATTAATATTTATATTTTCGAATCGACGAGCGTAAAGTAAACAAATCGCTAATACATTGCCGCCAATGCGTCGACGTCGGCCAGTATGGATGTCGACGTCGACGCGGCGGTGGCGACGGCGGCGATTTGTTTACTTTATATTCGTCGATTTGACACTATTAATATCGCCGCCAATGCGGCGGTAGCGTTAATCTGGGTTCGCTTTTATGGTTAAATTGATAAAATTTCACTTATTGCGTATGTAATTCTGTTAAATATGACAGCATTGAATAGATTTGGGCACAACCTTACGCTAACCCCGCCCTTAAACGTCCTATGAAACGGGGTTAGTGTCGCGGACCTTAAACGCGCAGTGGTAGTGTAACACTGCCTCCTGCATACCGACTTTTCGGCGCTAAACCAGAAATCCCGTCTAAACGCGTTTTGGCTCGCTATCACCGACTCCTGCATATGGCCCCAGATGTCTGCAGCACAAAGTGGGTCAGTGATATAGGTTTGTTGGTTGTTGGAGTTTGACGTCCGGGCAACATCTAAGCGCATATCAGGGCGGGTTCCAATTTGTGACAGCGCATACTCATGGTGACTTTATAGTGGGACACCAGGCCACCAGCACCATGACCTGATATCCACTCAGAAACGGTATCGTGACACTGAGCCAACCAATCCTTGCCCTATCCTAATAATGCCGAGCACCTGGCTAGGAATCGACAAGCATACATTTTTACGTCATTAGTTTGACTGGACCAGGGTTCGAACCCGTGGGTTCGAATCCCACGATCTACCAAAACAGGAGACGGACGCTCAACTCATTCAGCCATCCCGTCTGGTCAGTTAGAGTTATAGTGTTTTGGGGTTTTATCCCCTAGCTACCTCAGGTAACAGTAAGGGGCTGGCCGAACCAGCTCTGTTGTGGTAAACCACAGTGTAGTCACGTGATGGCAGGAAGAAATGGCTCCTTTCTCCAAAGACTTTCGCCTTGAATGAATTGAGCGTCCGCCTCCTGCTTTGGTAGGTAATGGAATTCAAACCCCAAAGGTTCCAAACACTGGCTGAGTAAAACCAATGATTTATAAATTGATACTTGTCACTATCTAACTTGGCGCTCGTTGGCATTACTAGAATAGGGCAAGGACTGGTTGGCTCAGTGTCAGGATAATGTGACTGAGTGGGAAATCAGGTCATGGTTTCCAGCAGCCTGGTCTCCCAGTGCGGCAGCACTTATATAAAGTTGTAATGAGTGCGCACTGGCACACGTCGGTATCCATCCTCAAATAACCTTAGATCTTGAGAGGATGAAAAACCCCAACAAACCAACAATACAAGTAGCAATGGCTTGACTAAATGGCTTTGTTGTGTCATCATCTCCTTGTACCAGGTTCTAATTCCAGTCTCGCGTTGGAACCCGATGCAATGAGTTTCACCGGGTACAGTCTAGCGCAATTCTAAAACCACAAGCAGTGCTTTGCTGTAGACCGCTCAACCAACGCTCCATCAATCCCACAGGCAGGTTGAGCTGACAGGCTAATCTTTACAGTGACTGAACTTCTCCTGCACACAGAAGGCACAGTGCAATGTCACACACCATGTGTCATTCCCATAGTTGGCCAGTCCACCACACCAGACTGGTTCCAGCGCCACTTGTAGTTAGCTGCCGGGGCCTGGACGCCGGGTGGTGGTAGTTGTACTAAAGTATACACACCACTCCATTGCATGTTCTTTACCATGAATGCAGAGGTATTACTAGTACATGCTCGGCCGAATTACACTTGTGCTGTTAGTTGGTTGGAGTTTTATGTCCTGGCAACATCTAAGGTCATATCAGGACGGGTACCGACTTGTGACAGTTCACAATCATGGTGTCCTTATAGTGCTGCCCCACTGGGAGACTAGGCCACCAGCACCATGACCTGATATCCCACTCAGTAACATTATCCTGACACTGAGCCAACCAGTCCTTGCCCTATCCTAATAATGCCGAGCGCCTGGCTAGGAAGTGACAAGTATCAATTTATAACTTACTGATCTGACTCGATCAGGGTTCGAACCCGTGGGTTCGAATCATATGACCTCATCAAAATATAGTTCCAAAAGCAAAATATAAAAAGGAAACCGTATATAATTTTTAATGTACAAAAAAAAAACCCCCACAAAAAACAAAACCCCAACGGCACACACCCATACACACTTGCAGGTCTTAAACTCGTATACGTATAGTCACTCTCCTGGATGCCAATAATTTAAAATCGGTCTCAGCTTTCAGCTTCAGCCCATAGGAGTCATTCGGTTATATTTGCTAGAACTGAACCTCGAGCAAAGTGCAGTTTTATTCTTCACCGAAAGCTATCAAAACGACGCAATACTTAGATTACCCTGAAGGGAGTATAGTGCCACTAAAACGAAACACCTTTTATATGGGGGGAGTGATTTATAGACATAATTTGAAACTTTCTCACTCCAACCATCCGCCCTCCCCCCTCCTCCTTCCCCTAGCTGTCCATTACTGAAGCGCACTGGGGACCTGGTTAGGCGGTGTACAGGTGTAGGGTGGAAGCCGAAGTGACATGATAGCTCTTATCTACTTACTAACCAATCAAATGGAACCAATCCAATAAGGCTCTAGCACAGTGTATATGTGATGTTTATTGTTTATTTGTTGTTATTGGGGTTTTACGTCCTGGCAACATCTAAAGTCTCGATGTCTACTGTATTTTCTATTCGTGTGCTTAGGAGAATACTATTCCTGGGACATGCTCTACGTGGTTCCTATTAATATTGGTATGTATGATTTATATATTATGTATGATATATATACCTGTATATCAAATAGATATCCATGGTCTGCGTGATAGCGCTTTCCCAGCTATATTTATTTTAATATCTATTTACTTTTAAATATAGTTATTTACATATAATATACACGCTATATATGATGCATTATATATAATATATATGATTTTTCTATGAAAGATGACTAGATTATGCTATATATATCATATAAATAAATATGATGTGCATGTGGCATATCTGATATATATTACATATATATCAGTCTTAAAGCTGCATAGTCTGATGAAATATAAAATTTTCAAAACCAAACCAATTATCTAGATTTGATTTGACATATCTAATTTAGATACTAATGCACATATTAAGCATTTGTTTCTGCGTAGAAGGCAATACTGAGTCAATTTAACAGAACCTGTTACTGCAGAAGTCTATGGTGTCAGAGTTTTGGCAAGCTTGCCAAAACTAATTTTCCATGCTTGCACTCAAAATATCTCAAAAGTTTACCATTTAAAATAAAAGTAACTTTGAACTAATGTAAAGTAGATACTAGTGATCGATCTAATATATTTATCTCAGAAAAACCCCAGAAATTCAAAACCATCGGACTATGCAACTTTAACTCCAGCTGGCTTATTCCTCATGGGTTTGCTCTTCTCCTTTGAATACTTAAGCTGAAGTTGTTTATGATATGCATATTAAAATAGACTAACTCCATCTTTCAGTTTATCAGAAAGGCTATTCTATGCATGACTAAAACTCACATGTGAGAGATTGGTAAACAAAACAAAAAAATACATTTAAAAAGCCCACTCAAATAAACATAACTACCTTTCCTGGAATATATTTTAATGGCATTTAAAGTGCTAGAGTCCGATGAAAACATCAAATTAAAAAAACCAAAACAATAATCTAGATTTTATTCTAGATACCTAACTTAGATACTCGTGTATTTGTTAAATATTTGTCGCCACCTAGAAAGGAATACTGAGGCATACATCAGAAGCATGTGGTATCAGAGCTTTGGCATGTTGCTGAAATTATCAGGATAATGGGACTGAGTGGGAAATTGGGGTATGTTGGCGGCAGCTTAGTCTCCCCATTGTGGAGTACTATATAGTCACCATGAGTGTGCACTGTCGCATGTCAATATCCGTCCTGATATGATCTTAGATCTGGTTCGGACAGAACATCCCAACAAACCAACAAACACTCAAAGTGCGGCAAAGAGAAGCTGCCAGCCTAGTACGTACACTCCGGGCCCTGCACGTGATAAACCATAGCTAAAATGGCAGCAAGCAGAAAGCAGGGCCCATATTCACGATGCAGTGTTAGCTTACACTTGGTGTGTTTGCACTCCTTGCATACTGAGTTTTCGCCGCTAACCCAGAAATCCCGGCCAAAACCAGTTTTGGCTCGCTAACACCGCATCATGAATACGGCCCCAGGGGCGCGTCGTGTTCTCCATACCCACCAGACGTCGCCACGCCATGCGCACTGATGTCGTGCCGGCCTTATTTAATAATAAACCAGTGACACGCCGGGAACCAGCCGATACCATCCTGACAAAACAGTGTTGTTCATGCCTCGTGGGCAGGTGGGCAGGTGGGCAGGTGGGAAGGTGGGCGAGAAGGTGTGTCGTTTTCTGCTGCGGTTGTTGCCCGGTATGTTTCTCTGGCCTGTCACCTGGGCAACCTGTAGTCGTTTGTTATTGTTTATCCCCTCCGCCATCTCTCCTTCTCCCTCTCCCTCTCCCTGTCCCTCTCCCTCTCCCTCTCCCTCTCCCTCTCCTTATCTGTCTCTCTCTCCCTCTTCCTCTTCGTCTCCCTCTCCCTCTTCCTTCCCTCTCCCTCTCCTCCCTCTGTCTTCCTTTCCCTCTCCCTCTCCACCTCCATATCATTCTTCCTCCCCTCTCCCCCTCCCGCTCCTCTCCCTCTCGCTAAGGCTTTCTCCCTCTCCCCTCTCTCTCCCTCTCCCTGTCCCCTGTCTCTCCCTCTCCGCTCTCCGTTGGCCCTCCCTCTATCTCCCTCCTCTCCTCTCCGCCTCCCCTCTCTCCCTCTGCCTCGCCCTCCATTTCGTGTCAGTTCCCTCTGCATCTCTTTTCTCCCTCTCTTCTCTATCCTCTTCTCCCTCCTACCTCATGTATCTCCTCTACCTAACCATCATATCTCATCTATCTCTTTCTCCACTCTATCTCTCTCCATCATGTTCTTCCGTTCCCTCTCTATCTCTGTCCCTGTTTTGACCTCTCATTACCCGTTACTAATAGAAAGATAATCAGTTATGTCCCACCCCCTACTAACGCCTACCATACTAGTTTAACATAGCTACCTCCCTGCATATGTTTCTTTTCGCTTATCTTGTTCTTTACCTATCATTCATGTACCGATGTTTTGCTTAGTTACCTGTAATTGTCTATCTGTATATTGTTGTACATCTGTTTACTGTGTAAAGGCAATTGTGATTAGGGCTGGAAGACCAGTGCATTAGCACTGACAACATGTTATTCAGAGGAATAAAAACACTTGAACAAAAAAAAAAAAATAATAATTCTCCCCATTATCTCTTTCTTTCTCGATATCCTTCTGCCCTCACCCTTCCCTCTTTACGTCCACCATCTTCTTATCTCGATCTTTCCCTCTCCCCTATATATATATTTTTTTTCTCTGTCTCTTTCCCTTGCTCTCCCTTCCTCTTCCTCTAATTCTTCCTTTCCTTATCACCCCCTCTGCCTATCCCTTCTATCTCTCAGTGTCTCTCTCTTTTATTACGGAGCCAGCTCTCTTGACCAGACTACTCTCGCCCACCTAACCTCTTCCCTAACCTCTCCTCCACCGCCTAATTCCTCCCCTTGCTTGATCAGAACAATTTCACGACTCAGCTGCTGTCTCGTCAGTTGTCATATGGTCCAACAAGCAAACTTTCAGAGTAACAAGGCATATCTAGTGTACATATACAGTGAGTATATATAATTGATTTGAAGTATCTTGTAAATAGTATAAATATTATATATAGTATATTATATATAGTGTATGTATTACATATGTATTTTATATGTATTATATTATTATATTATTTATTAGTATATGTTATATACTATATATTATATATATTATATGTTACACATATTATATTAAATATATTATATATACAATTACAGTACACATTCGTGGATGATTTAACACAATACAGCGTACTGCATCTACAGAATCCTGGTCAGGGAATCTATATTGTAGGCGTATTAACCCTTAGATTATATAGGCTCCTTGATGCCGCCGGCACCATGTACCAATATCCCACTCAGTCACATTATCCTGATTTTGAACTAACCTTTCCTTGCCCTATCCTAGTAATGCCAGTTGTCATATATATATATATATATATATATCTATATATATATATATATATATATATATGTAAATATATATATATTTATATGTGTGTGTGTGTATGTGTGTGTTTATATGGGAACTATATATGTATGATGGGATGGCCGAATGAGTTAGAGCGTCCGTCTCCTGTGTTGGTAGATCTTGGGGTCGTGGGTTGGAACCCTGGTCGAGTCAAACGAAGACCAAGACTTAGACCAAGATGACTCGGATACTGGTGAGAGAGCTGCTATTCACAGATGACAGTGCACTGGTTGCCCACTCTGCTGAAGAGATCCAGAAAATAGTGGACACTTTCTCCGATGCATCAAAGAAGTTCGGCCGGAAGATTAACATCAAGGAGACGGAGGTGCTGTACCAACCCAACTCTACAGAACCCGAGAGGAGGATATCATGGTTGATGGAAACAAGCTGAACTCTGTTCTGGAATTCACCTACCTCGGAAGCACTATATCAAGTGATGGAAGCATTGATGCTGAAATACAGAGGAGGATGGCCAAGGCTAGTGCATCTTTCGGGCGACTATGCCAGAGACTCTGGAACAACCACCATGTGTCCATGTGGGTCAAAGGCAAGATCTCCCGTGCAATCGTGCTTTCCACCCTACTATACGGAGCCGACGCCTGGACAGTACAGATGACAGGTGAAAAAGCTGCATGCCTTCATGATGCGACATCTGTGTTCGATCATGAGGCTAACCTGGAAGGACAAAGTGACAAATAAGGAAATACTCGAACGGACAGGGCTGCCCTCTATGGAAGATCTTCTGATCAAAAAGAATCTCCGGTGGACTGGACACCTCATGAGGATGTCATCAGACAGGCTACCAAAGCAGATTCTCTAATCTCAACTGTCTTCTGGTTACAGAAAGAGAGGGGGGTCCCTCGTCTCTGGTTCAAGGATACCATCAAGAGAAACCTGAAGCCGAGAGACATTAAGACTGACTCATGGACATTACTTTCACAGCATAGAGCTAAATGGAGAGCGAGAGTCAAGTAATGAAAGAAGCCTTTGTCGCATCGCAATTGACAGCATGATGATGAATGTAAGTCTGCTTGTCCAGGCTTAGTGAAAAGCAATGTTGTTATGTAAATGACATTCATACTGCTTCAAGTGTTAGTGCGAAGGTCCCGTGGGGGTTGGCTGGACGTGCAGGTGTGCGGAAAGACACGCCAGCCCCAGGTATGGCCCAGGGCCGCCGGGAGGGTGTCCGGGGGAGGCGCTGGGCGGGGGGTCCGGGAGGGCGCCGGGGGGGGGGGGTCCGGGAGGGTGCCGGAAGGGTGTCCGGGAGGGTGTCCGGGAGGGCACCGGGAGGGTGTCCGGAAGGGCACCGGGAGGGTGTTCGGGAGGGTGTCGGGAGGGTGTCCGGGAGGGCCCCGGGAGGGGGTCCGGGAAGGCACCGGGAGGGGGTCCGGGAGGGTGTCGGGAGGGTGTCCGGGAGGGCATCGGGAGGGTGTCCGGGAGGGTGTCCGGGAGGGTGTCCGGGAGGGTGCCGGGAGGGTGTCCGGGAGGGCACCGGGAGGGCACCGGGAGGGGGTCCGGGAGGGTGCCGGGAGGGTGTCCGGGAGGGCCCCGGGAGGGGGTCCGGGAGGGTGCCGGGAGGGTGTCCGGGAGGGCCCCGGGAGGGGGTCCGGGAAGGGCTGTATCGGCATAGTTTGCATACATCTCCCAAATACAGTGCTCCGGATGTGCATCTTTCAGTGCAGCAATGCGACTGAAAACTCCCCAAAACAACAACATCTCCCAACATACCGGCACCCCCGGGTACTGACGCGCGTCATACAGACATAGCATGCTTCACACGGGAACTAAGTGAAACATCGCACAACTCACTCAAAGCGCGACCGAACGCGATGGCCGAATCGGTAATGCTAGGTACACACCTACCGTTTTTCCGCACCCACCTACTGTATACGATCTAAAACTGCCCAAAAGTCGTGAGGTGTGCACTCCCCTAGCACACCTACCGATTGCGATTCCCGACTTTTTAGGGCTAAAAGCGCTTCCTTACGATTGCGATTCGCGATTCGAAAAATGAATCGGCCCGTTTTCAGTTTTAAGCGGGTCGGGTCGGGTCGTGAATTTTAGTGCGTGAATCGTAAACGGTAGGTGTGTACCTAGCATTAGAGCACTGGTTTCCCGTGCGGAAACTTGGGAGTGTTGATCCCAGTTGAATCAATTCAATGACTTACCAAATTTATACTTGTCGCTATCTAGCTTGCCGCTTGGCATTATTAGAATAGGACAATGACTGGTTAGCTCAGTAATTTTGCATGTTTCATTGTTTTCACTTCAAATATCTCAAAATTTGACCATTTAAAATAAAATTACTTCAAAGTAAAGTAAGGTAGATTGTAACGATCAGCCTAATGTGCTTATCTCAGAAAATGACATTAGCTCAAAAACCATCAGACTCAGCAGCTTTAACTTTAAGACATCTGGGGCCGTATTCATGATGCGGTGTTAGCGAGCCAAAACTGGTTTTGGCCGGGATTTCTGGGTTAGCGGCGAAAACTCAGTATGCAAGGAGTGCAAACACACCAAGTGTAAGCTAACACTGCATCGTGAATATGGGCCCTGGAGACCAGGTGAGGTGTGAGACCTGGATCTAAGTGATGTGACCTCATGAAATAGGGGCCCTATCTACTCACCCAGCCAGCCAGCCACCCACACCAACCCACGCACACATCACACACCCACCCACACCCACATCACCTACCTACCCTACCACTCACATCACCCACACCCACACACCCACCATCCACCCACCGACACCCCCACACACCCATCCACACACCACTCATACCCATACATCACCCACCCACACCCACCCATGCACACATCACCCACACACCCACACCCACATCACCTACCCACCCTACCACTCACACACACACACACCCACCATCCACCCACCGGCACCCCGCCACACCCATCCACACACCAGTCATACCCATACATCACACACCCACACACCCACATCACCTACCCACACTACCACCCACATCACCCACACCCACAACACCCACCATCCACCCACCGCCACCCTCCACACACCCATCCACACATCACTCATACCCATACATCACACACCCATACACCCACCCACACCCTAATCACACCCACCCACATCACACCCACACACATCACACACACCTGCCCACCCACATCACACACCACACATATCATACACACACAACGCACACCACACACGCCTTAATATGAGGGAATACAGGACTTCCGAAATAACAAAATCTTATATCCACCCATTTGTCATGGGTCATGATAGTGTCATGACCCATGACACTATCATGACCTCCTTTTGCATGTGGGGTCTGCACTGACCCCACATGCAAAAGGAGGCACATAATAGACAAGTAGTCGTGGGCTGCGTGATAGCATTAGGGAACCTGGTTATATCACACAGGGTCCCAGCTCCAGTCCTCCCTTGGAAACCAGCAGAGAGTAGTGATGGACCCCTATGTCTAGTCTGTGTAATTACACCGGTCCCAGCTCCAGTCGTCCCTCGGGGACCAGCAGAGAGTAGTAATGGTGCCCCCCCTCCATCCCACTCCAACCACACCCCTACTTCTAGACTGTGTAATTACATCAGTCCCAGCTCCAGTCGTCCCTCGGAGACCAGCGGAGAGTAGTGATGGACCCCCTCCCCCACTCCTACACCCCTACTTCTAGTCTGTGTAATTACACCGGTCCCAGCTCCAGTAGTCCCTCGGGGACCAGCGAGCAGCAGCTGACGAGGAAGTTAGACGCCTAGTAGTAGTACGAATTACACACAGCCCACTCGTCTCCAAGTACGTGTGTACGCTTTGTTCAGCTGATAAGTTGTTGTAGCAATGAACACGTGAGTAATAGCTCGGGGTTAAGTGAGTCACACACAAAAGGAGATGGAGGGGGCAGGGGATGAAGCGTTGAGAAATGCTGAGAAACACTGACATAATGTAATGTCTTCAATATGAAGAGTCACATACCAGACGGGATGGCTGAATGAGTTGAGCCCCCGTCTCCCGTTTTGGTAGATCGGGAGATTCGAACCCATGGGTTCAAACCCGGTCGAGTCAAACCAATGACTTAAAAATTGATACTTTTCACCTCCTAGCCAGGCGCTCGGCATTATTAGGAGAAGGCAATGACTGGTTGGCTCAGTGTCAGGATAATGTGACTGAGTGAGATATCAGGCTATGGTGTTGGCAGCCTGGTCTCCCAGTCTGGCAGCACTACAAAGTCGCTATGTCACAAGTCGGTACCCGTCGTGATATGACCTTAGATGTTGCCAGGACGTAAAGCTACAACAACCAACCAACTGAACAGCCACACATGTTCACTGAGAGTTCAGTTACTTAGCTCTATGTGCATATTCAATACAGCGAACTGCAGAAAGTATATAAGTACATATATACATACATATATACAGTAAAACCTCTCTATACCGGCCTCGCCAGAGATCGACCACTCCCTTATATCGATCGCATTATTTGAGTCCCAACAGTACCATTATAAGGATATTCTAACTCTCTAAACCGATCACCTCCCTAAATGGACCACTTAAAGTCGGCCCCATGGTCGGTCGATTTAGAGAGGTTTTACTATATATATATATATATGGGTCAGGATCATGAAAAGAGGCAAATTGGTGGAAGTTGGCGGTGGCGAGCATGGATGTAGGTGTCGATCGGTATAATTATAATTTAGCATTGACAGAGGTGTTAGAAAGTCTTTGAATTTATCCTGAATGTAAAGGTCGAGAAAATACAACAACCTTATTTGTTTCTAGGATAATTTAATATAAAACAAAGAAATGCACGAACTTTAAGAATTGCGACGCCGACATCTGTTAAAGTTGTCGGCGTCGATCATTGGATGTTGGCGTCGATCGGTATAATTATAGTTTAGCATTGACAGAGATGTTGGAAAGTCCTTAAATTTATACTGAATATAAAGGTCGAGAAAATACAACAACCTTATTTGTTTCTAGGATAATTTAATATGAAACAAAGAAATGCACTACACTTTTAAGAATTGCGATGCTGACATCTTCACTTGACCACCGATTGGCCCGTTTTCGCGAGGCTGAGTCATATATATATATATATATATATATATTTATGTGTGTGTATATATATATACACATATATAATTTGACTGCAAGTGACGACGAAGACTCAGGCTGATGCCGCCGCTGCTAGGCGGGAAACAGAATGTGTGCGTCGGTCACCTTGTGCCCGCAAATAATGGAACTGTGTCTGGATAGTGTCCTTGTTTATATTTCCATAATGTCATTATATAGCACGTATCGAGAGAGAGAGAGAGAGAGAGAGAGAGAGAGAGAGAGAGAAGGAGCTTCAGGAACTAATACATATATAGGGAGCATATATATACATATATATGTGTGTTCAAGAAAGAAAACCTGGAACAAAGCTTAACACACACTGGTATGAGGTCCACATAAAATGAATGGATGATATCCATTGCAAATGAACGAGTAATATAACTGCAATAAAAACCGATAGAATATGTAATGCATTATACAGATATAAAATAGCTAGCAGTGGTGGAGGGGGTTTTACCGACGTGTTTATTAATTATGTTATTTATTTAACCTGATATGGATCATTCTGTACTTTGCTTCGGACCACTATCGCCACCTGTGGCGCCACCTGTTGGCTGAATACATACCCACGGATCTACAGGGAACTACCTCCTCACTTCGTTGCTATATTAAGCAATATTAAACACTGTTATTGCAGTTACCACAACCATCCCCGGTTTTTTTCTTAAAGATTTATACTGCCTATCATGGATAAGTCTGAATAGACTTGTTTTTACCATTAGACAGTTTGTCGATAGAAAGCCCGAGCCTACAATTTTACCGACCCAAAGGATTTTTAATCTCCCACACCACCTAGACATGGTATGAGAGCAACTGGCCTTTGAAGGCACTGTTAGTTATACAAAGCGGTGGAAGTCCAAATTGGCAGTGGTGGGCACAGGGAATCGAACCACTGACCTTCAGATTAGGAGTCTGACCTAGAAAAAAGTCAGACACTCTAACCACTCCGCCACAGAGAACACCAGTTATTATTACCAACACCATTACACCTTATGACTGTGTCTATTATGACGGCCCGTCCTGACATATATATATATATAATATATATATATAACTAGTATATATATATACGGGTATAAATCATCGTATGAGGTTTGTTATTATTATTATGATGGTCACTGTATACTATTGTTAACATCCAATAACGGATAAATATCGATTAACTACGACCTGCTGGCCTACGGTGGCGGCGCCACCGGCAGTTCTTGTTACTTATGCTCTTTTTTGGTGATGAATTTATTTACCCCACTCATAACGGATAAGTATGTTAACACTTGTTTTCACCGCTGGGCAGCACTATCTAGTCTAGTCCAATTTGATTCAAATCATTAGAAGTTCTCTTAAGTAATCATTTGGGATGTTCTTGCTTCTTGTTTCTGGCTTGTAATTCTTTGTAGATTACAAACAGGCCAAAATCCAGCTTTCACTATATTTAGTGTTAATCCATTTAAACATCGTCTGTTTTTCTAGGTTACATTATTTTTTTAGTAGTATGATGTAAAACTCCAACAACCAACCAACTATTAGTATTAGTATTATGACGGCCATTATTGATGTAGCCTACTAAGTACTATGAGTACCCGCCCCCCCCCCCCCCCCCCCCCCCCACCCATGCCCGATGTTTACTTTTTGTGCTGGTGGATCGCTAAACAAACAATGCACTATGAGTATGACTGGAGACTGACCGTCACAGACGGGGCAGCACCGCCCCGCCACCTTGCGGGGGTGCGCGCAATCTATCCGGCACTGTGGCGTCTGGCAGTAGGGGACGCCGCTCTCACAGCGACAAGTGGTGCACGCGTCCTGCTCCCAGCGGGCGCCATTAGGGTGGCGCGTCCCATCAGCCGCTACACAGCCTGCAACAGAGAAAGTCACTATTAATAATATAGTATTATATAGTATACATAGTATGTTAGGGTGGCGTGTCCCGTCATCTGCGATACAGCCTGCAACAGAGAAAGGCACTATTAATAATATAGTATTATATAGTATATATAGTATGTTAGGGTGGTGCGTCCCATCAGCCGCCATACAGCCTGCAACAGAGAAAGGCACTATATAGATACACTGTATGTACTATATACAGTAATAACCCCGTTAAACCAAACTTGAAGGGACACTAGAAATTTGTTTGGATTAACCAATCATTGGTTTAACCGAGCTTTGGCTTCAACTTTGACTTTGAGTAAGCGTGTATTGCGCATGTATATAATGCATGTGGACACTTTGATTATTGTTTGTTATGTATATACAGTATAACCCCATTAAACCAAGCTCGGTTAAATTAAACGATCAGTTAAACCAAACTTTTTTAGGTGGCCCTGCAAAATACTACCATTTATCATATAAAAAAGGTGGTGGGGTCTCAGATGACCTTATAACCACATGAAAGTTTGGTTTAACTGTACCAGAAGTGGCCTGGGTGTGATCATTTTGTTTGGATTAACCGATAATTTGGATTAACCGATTTTGGTTTAACCAATTTTTTATATGATAAATGGTAGTATTTTGCTGAGCCGCCAACAAAAGTTTGGATTAACCGATCGTTTAGTTTAACCGAGCTTGGCTTAATGGGGTTATACTGTATAGCATATATAGTATATCTAGTATGTTAGGGTGGCGTGTCCCGTCAGGTGCCATGCAGCCTGCAACAGAGAAAGGCACTATTATGTACTATATATAGTAAAGATAGTATGTTAGGGTGGCGCATCCCGTCAGGTGCCTTGCACCCTGCAACAGAGCAAGGCACTATTATGTACACTATATGTACTATATATAGTAAATATAGTATGTTAGGGTGGCACATCCCGTCCACAGCCACGCAGCCTGCAACAGAGAAAGGCACTATTAAATGTATTATATACACTATATGTACTATATATAGTATAGCCTGCAACAGAGCAAGGCACTTTTATATACACTATAAATTCGTCTAGTTTTAAAGCCCTATAAATAAAGATATAAGCAGAGGACTAGTGTGGTGGTAAGCCCTCATTTATTTTCTCGGGCTATGGCCGAGCAAAAAAGCCCTACCGTACAGAATATAAAGCTAAAAACCTTGAGGCAAATGGCAAGTGACGGTGACGGTGGCGCCGGAAGTGACGGTGGCACCAATAGACCTACACCAAATCGTATAGTGTTAGCATAGCAAAGCTAATAAATAATAAAAACATGCATTGCTGCCAATTTATATGTATATAATTGTTATAGTTGACATAAATTCGTCTAGCTGTAAAGCCCTATAAATAAATACATGAGCAGAGGACTAGTATGGTGGTAAGCCCTCAATTATTTTCTCTGGCTATAGCCGAGCAAAAAAGCCAACAGGACCTGCCCGCAGGCCCCCGACCAACACACTAGTCCCCTAGCCCTCGATATCAGCAGCTGCAAGGGCAGTCGCCACATTGATATCATTCACAAACTGGACCTGCAGGTTTTTTTTAAATACTCGAAAATCGTATTGGATGCCCAGTCCCCCCTCGCCTAGAGTTACTCTATCGTGGCGCCACACATTGACAAATATTTGCAACCCCGACGACGAAGGGAGTGGGAGGAGAAGTCTTGGTCACCCAGACCTGCCATACCAGAGAAGATACGTAGTGTTTCTTGATAAATTTTTAGGTTAGAGAGGTCGAACCGGAATGAAAAGTCAGAGGGAGCAGCGGGCAGGTGTGAGAAATGGAGCTCAGTCCAGTACACCGCACAGAGGCTCCTCCTTGGCGATCTCGTGACTGGGATCTCTAGCACCCTTATGCGGAACTGGATAGTTTTTGACTTAGTGACTTTGATAATCATGCCCCAAGAATAAAATTTAAAATGCTCTCGATGCAAGGTGGAGTCCGAGTGAGTTACCTGTGCTTTCTTTAAAAGAGCTCTAAATGAGCAAAGCACCGCGGCCCTCCAACTTACATGCCCTTTATTATTCGTGAGGCCTGAGAATATCTTTAATAACATAGCCGGGAGAAATGGAGTCTCCAGGCGGGGTGCATCCCCCTTCTCCCTCTAAAAACTTTGAGGCGAATGGCAAGTGATGGTGGCGGTGGCGCCGGAAGTGACGGTGGCACCAATAGACCCGCACCAAATCGCATAGTTAGTGTAGCGAAGCTAATAAATAATAGAAACATGCAGCACTGCCAATTTATATATATATATATAATTCTTATATGTGACATATGTACGATATACAGTATATATAGTGTGTTACTGTTAGGGTGGCGTGTCCCGTCAGCCGACTGGCAGCCTGCAACAGAGCAAGGCACTAAATAAATACACTATATGTACTATATATAGTATATATAGTATATTAGGGTGGCGTGTGCTGTCCGCCGCCACACAGTCTGCAACAGAGAAAGGCACTATTATATACACTATATGTACTATATAAAGTGTATATAGTACATGAGGCTGGCACGTCCCGTCAGCCACCATGCAGCCTGCAACAGAGCCAGGCACTATTATATACAATATATGTACTATATATAGTATATATAGTACGTTAGGGTAGCGCATCCCGGCAGCCACCACACAGCCTGCAACAGAGCAAGGCACTAGATACAATATATGTACTATATAGTATATATAGTACATTAGGGTGGCACGTGCTGTCCGCCACCACTCAGCCTGCACCACAGTATAAGGCACTATATATAGTATATATGTAGTACGTTAGGGTGGCGTGTCCCATCTGCCACCACACAACCTACAACAGGGCAAGGGAGCAGGGTACATTCAGGGTACTTACAGTAAACAACACTTATATATACTATATATAGTATATATATACTATACGCATTCTATATGTACTAATATATATACTATATACTTTATATACTATATAGATCTATACTATATATATTAAATATACTATATTATACTGTTGTATACTATATACATTATACACACTACATATTCTGAATACTATTACTATGTCATGCTTATTGCGTATTGGCATACTCCGGCTTAAAACGGTGTACAAAATACGCAAAGATCATATGCGTAGGCAAATCTGATATATAAGAATCTAAATATCTAAATATTTAAATATCTAAATATATAAGTATAGAAATATAGAAGTATAAAAGGGTAGAATCATGGAAGTATAGAGGCATAGAAGTATATCAATATATATATAAATACATATAAATATATATAAAAATGGATATGCATATATATACATTAATATATATAATATATATATTTATTATATATATATATATATATACATGTATATTTAAATATATATAATATACATTAAAATTTATATAAATATTTATGGAAAAAATATAAGTATATATATATATACATATATAAATATCAATATATAAATGTATAAATATAAATGGCACGACCCCAGCAGCCCCAGCCTCATGCAGTGCCAAGCGGCGCGCCGTACCTTTACACACGTGACAGCACTGCGACTCGTCCTCCAGCCCCAGCCAGCTGCACAGTGGCGGCGGCTCGTGCTCACACTGCACCGTCCGGCAGAACACGAGGCGGGACCGGCACGTGCACGTCGTGCAGTGCTTCGGGCTCCACGTCTCGCCGTCCCGGTACTGCGCGTCGGCGTACGTGCAATTCAGGCCCGGTTCTGTAAGCAGAGGGCACAGCAGATGTTTTATTAGGTTTTGTATATAACAAATATTTTAAATAAACAATTTTTTTTTTTTTTAAATGCCAACAAAGCCCCAAACAGAATGTACTGGAGAGAATTGCTGGAAAAGTCACCCGTGGTGCCCCCAACGACCCTGCAGTTAAAGCTGCATAGTCCGATGAAATATCAAATTTTCAAAACCAAACCAATTAGCTAGATTTGATTTGAGATATCTAACTTAGATACTGATGCACTTATTAAGCATTTGTTTCTGCGTAGAAGGCAATACTGAGTCAATTTAACAGAACCTGTTACTGCAGAAGTCTATGGTGTCAGAGTTTTGGCAAGGTACAGTAACAGCCGGTGGCGGTGCCACATATCGCACCAGACAGAGAAGCAATGACATAATGTAGTAGTAATAATAATAATAATAATAATAATGAAGGAGTTCCCTCTTAATATTAATAATGAAGTAGTTCCATACTAGCATAATACGTTATACATCACATATATTTATTATATACACACTAATCGATCAATTCGAGCAAATCTAAATAAATGTTTTGATTTAAAAAATGTAATGCTTTTATCAGACTAATCAGTTTTAAACATACAATTTCGAGTCCCTAATGCATTCAATAGTTACCGACGCCCACTCCATGTGAGGACACTGTAAGAAGCCGGAACTCCATATATATCACTCAATATCTAGCAGCGGAGAGCTAGTCTAGCATAGCTGCTTTAATTATTGCTACACAATGCATTGTGCATGTTATTCGTAAAATGGGTAATTTACGGGGTGGAGAGCCACACAAACGATATGACACTGGTGGCGCCACCTAACCTTAAAATCCTGAACTGACCTGGCGGCCGCCCCGCAGGCTGTCTGCCGGATTACGCCGGAGTAACTCCATCCGTTGCCTCCAGGGCCCACCAACCTGACCAGACTTTGAATTTCCTGCCGAAACGGTCACGTGACCAACCTCCTCCAGGTTCAAACCATCACAACCGTTCCTGCCGCCATCAATGGAACACCGATCTAACGTTCCCCACCCACCCACACCGCTGATAAAATAAGCATGGGTTGGGATGAGGGTTCGAGTCCCGCCCACATTTGACCTGTGAATGAAGAGGCTAACATTTGACCTGACATTATAGATTTGGACGTACTGATTTGGACGTACTGATTGACAGTACTTAAAGCCCCTCACAGGTGGCGCCAGTGTGGCCAATACTGTAACTACACAGGGCCAGTTCGATACGATATAGTGAGTATACTATAATATAGGTAACTGAAGATAGATAGTGTCCTTGTTTATATCCCATAATGCTGGGCGCAGTGACCTCACCGGTAAAGCGCAGGCCTCGTGTGTGGAAGGTCGAGAGTTTGATTCCCAGTCGAGTCAAATCAATGACTTTAAAATTAATACTTGTCACTTCCTGGCCTGGCACTCGGCATTAATAGGATAGGGCAAAGACTGGTTAGTTCAGTGTCAGAATAATGTGGCTGAGTAGGATATCAGGTCATGGTGCTCGTGGCCTAATTTCCCAGTGGGGCAGCACTATAAAGTCACCATGAGTGTGCACTGTCACAAGTCGGTACTCGTCCTGATATCACCTTAGATGTTGCTAGGACGTAAAACAACAACAAACAAACATATTCCCATACTAGATTACAGAGCACATAATATAAACCTAAATACAGTTGTCTGGAAGGCTAGAATCTAATAGCAAAATGAACCAATCAATGCAATGGGTTTGGCTCAGGTCACATCACGTGACATCAACCGTGGATGTAGGCCCCATGCCGTTAAGGCAACTTTGAACTTTCTTCACAACTTTCTTCTTAAAGCATGAACAGAGAAACACATAAATAACCCAGGGCGTTTAGTACGCGTGCGCAGTAAACGGGTGATGTTTATCTTAGTGTTGGAGTAAGCAGTTCCGAGTGATAAGACTAAGACTAAGAGTAGATATGGCTTGTCAACATGAAATATCCAGTTGATAAACCGGCAAACAATGTATCTATCTACTCCCCTATTTAAGAATCCAGACAAAAAAGTACTTCACTAGGATATACCTCCAAGAACACATGAGAGAGAAAATAAAAATAAAGGAAGATGCAATAGGTAAAATTACCGTTTTATATCAAGTAATTTACCGGGGAGGGCCATACAATATATACATTTCAGAATGGGTTACCCGGACCTGCTAGCCCATACGATTTTTGCGTATTTTGTAATAGGTAAAATTACCGTTTTATATCAAGTAATTTACCGGGGAGGGCCATACAATATATACATTTCAGAATGGGTTACCCGGACCTGCTAGCCCATACGATTTTTGCGTATTTTGTAATAGGTAAAATTACCGTTTTATATCAAGTAATTTACCGGGGAGGGCCATACAATATATACATTTCAGAATGGGTTACCCGGACCTGCTAGCCCATACGATTTTTGCGTATTTTGTAATAGGTAAAATTACCGTTTTATTTCAAGTAATTTACCGGGGAGGGCCATACAATATATACATTTCACAATGGGTTACCCGGACCTGCTAGCCCATACGAGTTTTGCGTATTTTGTACAGTTTTATGCTGGAACATGCCAATTAGTCAAATTTAAATTTTATATGCCAAAATAGAAATTTATAAATTCCAAAGTACACATTTGTGGGGGGGGGGGGGGGGGATACATAAATGGCATAAAAAAGACAGTATAGATGACAAGCTGATCTTATTCATTTATATAAAATATAAACAGTTTAAATAAGAAAATATGGATGGCTAAACTGATTGCATATATATATATATATTATAAATATACATATAAACAGTTTAAATAAGACAATCTAGACAGCTAAGCTGATCCTATGAATATACATATACACATATACATGTATACATATATACGTATACATAAATATATACATGTCTTTCAACATTCAACCACTGTATTGCATTCTATATATGTATATATATCATATATATGTATATATGTATATATATATATATATGTATATATGTATATATGTATATATGTACATATATGTATATATATGTATATGGGTCATTCTCTAAATCGGGGCACAAAAGTGTGACATAGAAACCAAAAGTGAAAATGTTCCAAATAATAGCAAAAATCTTTCCAAATAATAGCAAAGATACTTCCAAATAATAGCTTAATGCAATGTCCTATGAAGGTTTGCATGTTGTGCATATGTTAGAATTGAAAAAAATGAGTTTCACTTTTTGAATTAGATCTTATACAAATTGAGCAATACACCACTTGTGCAACATGAAAATCAAAGACACATCCAGAACCTCATTTTAACATATACAACATAGTCAAACAAGATTTGATTGATTACTTTTAAGCAGACAAGGTTATGACTTATAAGAAAAAAGTTGAAAAATAGGTTGAAAAAAGGTTTGGCTACATGTATGGTGTCAATGTGTAAATTTTCACATTTTCACTCTAGCACAAAATCATACAATTATAATTTTGATATCTTTTGTGGGATAAATTCAATACATGTGGATCTGCTAACATACGTGATAGACAGAGGCTACAATAATTATTTGACTTGCTATCAATAAAACAAAGACTTAATTATCAGCATCGTAACATGGAGACCAAATATGTGGTGCCCAGTTTTGGAGAATAACTCATATATATGAATATATATGTATATATATATGTATATATATGTATATATAAGTATATATATGTATATATATATATTTATATATATGTATATATGTATATATGTGTGTATATATATATATATATATATAGATTAGTTAGACGAATCTTACCTGGGTATAGATGATGGATAACTATTGTTTTACCGAGGTAGAAGCCTCGGTTAGACGTGGGCGAGGGAGAAGGAAGCACATCCGGGTCCAGCAATCTTTACCTACTAATTCAGGATAAAAATGATTCTAAAAAACAACCTAAGGTCAAGTGACCTCATGCTAAATTGAGTGATTGACTAGACGTGGCAGGGCGTGGTGGGTGGGCCCTCGCCCACGTCTAACCGAGGCTTCTACCTCGGTAAAACAATAGTTATCCATCATCTATACCCAGGTAAGATTCGTCTAACTAATCTATTTTACCTCGGTATGCCGCCTCTGGCTAGCCGTAGGCTAGGGAGACCTTTACGTAAAATAATTTTTATCCTGATATTCTTGTTTTGTTATTATTCTTTAGTGATTATGTCTTATGTATGCAACAATGGAAAAGCGATTTGTATGGCAAAAAAGAGGAAAAACCAATGTTTTTCTTACCTCTCTCTTTCAGTTGGTGAGTAGCCTGTGCGCTATCGGCTGAGGCTTCTCTAGTCGTTTGTGGTAATGTCTAGCAAACGAAGTAGCGGTTTTCCATCCCGCGTGAGCTAGGATCCGTTTAACGGAGATGCCTAGCAATCTTGCCTTGGACACCATTGCACCACGTGTAGAGTGCGATGAGTACCTGTCTGTATTTACTCCCGCCAGTTTTAACACATTCATTGTCCATCGGGCGAGGGTATCCCTGGAAATGGCCTTGTGTGGCTTAATAAAGCTGACCAATAGCTGTCTTGAGTTTCTTATTAATCTTGTCTTGGATATATAATTTCGTATCGCAGATACGACACATAACTTGCGATCCTGAGTGAAACTGGACACCCCTATCGTAGAAAGGGGGTCACCTAATCGGTTTGATTTTAATAAAGTTGATAAATCAAACGTGGCCTCTTTACTGTCAATTTCTAGACCATTCAGCGACAGGGCAACTATAGTTTGGCCTCTGTGTCCAGTGACCAGGAGAAGCAAAACTGCGACTTTGAAACCTAAAAGTTTAACGTCCAGAAACTTATTTTCTGGCCATTTCTTGAAGAGGTTGAACACTAGAGAAACATCCCAAAACCTATTATATTTGGGTTTAGGCGGATTCCTCTGATAAATTGATCGTATGATCCAACAAATAACATGGTGTTTACCCATTGTTTGTCCATTAACCCGCGGTAGGATTATCGACAGAGCACATCTGGCAGCGTTAATAGCGCCATATCCTAGGCCTTCGTCCTCTAGGTAACGTAGGAAGAGTCCTACCTGGGATACTGTGGGAGTCATTGGCTTGACTTTCTTAAGCAGGCAATAAATACCCCATTTCTTTAAATACGTAGTATACATTTTCACCGTTCCTTTTCTCCACGCATCATCAACCAAACGCTGTTGTGTAATTTTGTCTAAGCCAAACTGTTCTAAATATTTATTTAAAAAAGGAATGCCACTAACGGAGTTGTCGACACGTTTCCGTGGCGTTCTAGTGGTCCCTGATGTTTGAGGTTTCCTCGGAATCTTGGGAAGCGAAGGCTGCTTTTGGCTGTGGCTAGTAACGTCGGTAGCCACGGTTGCGTGTGCCACTCGGGGACGATGAGTATGGCGTGTGTCCCCTCCATTTGAATCTTTCTGGCGACTTTGCTAATGATAGTAAAGGGGGGGAAAATGTAAAAGAAATGATGTCGCCACTTTAGGGAGAAGGCATCAATGTGCCAAGCATTGGGTTCCGGGTGCCACGAAACATATTTTGGAATTTTAAAGTTATTACGCGAAGCGAACAAATCGATCTGAGGTGAACCCCATGTGTGACAAATGTGTTTGAAAATGGATGGATTAAGTGACCACTCTAAGTGATCATGGAACTGGCGACTCATCTTGTCAGCTAGACAATTTTGTGTGCCTGGAATGTGATTAACAGTTAACCAGACATCAAAGGTTTGAGCCCAGTTCCAAATGAGAAGTGCCATTGCATTACATTTAATCGATTTTGTACCTCCCATATTTCTGACATAAGCCATAGCTGTGGTGTTATCCGTGAGGATACGTACATTATTTTTGGGTATTTTTACTAGACTGGTTAATCCCAAGTAAATGGCCCTTAGTTCTAGAACGTTAATATGATCGGGGAGTTCCGATTCTAGCCATCTTCCTCCCGTTGCTACATCATTTTGATGTGCTCCCCACCCTTGGAGAGACGCGTCAGTGGTAACGGTAGTGTCAGGCTCTCCCATTCTAATGGGATTGGGGGAATGGTCAAAGTGGTTTAGCCACCAATCAATGTCGGCTAGGCCGTTCTCCGAAATAAACATGGTCTTTTCAAAGTTTCCCTTTGCGCGGGCCAGCGCCAAATTTTTATCAATTTCGAGGGATTTTATGTGTGCCGCTCCGTATAGAATAGCTGGACTATACGAAACCATGACCCCGATAAGGACCGCGACCTGTCTAATCTTTGGCCTAGAAGTGTCTAACAGCTGTATCGCTGTGCGGTAAAGCTTATCTTTCTTTTGGCGTGTAAGCGAAACGGTCATAGCCGTGGTGTTCAGAATGAACCCGAGACACTTAAGCTCCTGAGTAGGAGAAAAAACTGATTTCTTGTTATGTATGAAGAAACCCAATTTGGTGAAAATTTTGCATAAATCTTTAACAGCGAGTTCACATTGCGTGAAAGATTGGCCCATAATAAAAGAATCATCTATGTATGGAAACATACAATGCCCCAATTTTGCCATGTGTGCAAAAATTGGTTTCAACAACTTAGTAAACAGACGCGGTGCGCAGGCCAAACCATTAGGTAAACATGTAAATTCAAAAAGTTGGCCATTCCAGAGAAAACGTAGGTATTTCCGATCTGTCTGGTGAATAGGAACGGTGTAGTACGCATCCCTTAAATCAACACTCGCTAGCCAACACCCTGGGGTAATTAAATCACGAGCTGTTTCTAAAGAAAACATTTTGAAATGTTTGTATTCAATGATTTCATTCAACTGAGTTAAATCTAAAATCATTCGGATTGAACCATCAGGTTTAGGAGTAGAGAAGATATTGGAAATATATTCCCCTTCAGTATGTTCAACTCTGTTGACAATGCCCTTAGACTCAAACAGTAGAACCTGGTGATCTAGCTGAGATTTTTCTAGTGAATTAAACTGATACGGAAAAGGCGCTCTCTTTTGTATAGGCAATTGTGTGAAAGGGATGTGAATGCCTTTAACAATATTCAGGACCTCTGGATTAGTGGTTAACTGTTGCCATTGATGTAAACAATTAGAAACATTCCCTGCTTGAAAAAGGCTTACTTCAGTTTGAGTTTCCTCCGTGACCATTGTAGGGTCAGGAGGCTGCACTGTTTGTGTGGAAATCTCTACTTGTTCCCTTGTTTCGGGAACTGGGGCTTGGGAACGAAATCCCTCTTGTAGCCGCGGTTGTCGTTCCAGTTTGAGGCCGGCCTGTCGCCTCGGCCCCTTCCTCGCTGGTTGAACTGGAAGGACGGTCCGCCCCTGAACGGCCTTCCTCCTCTGCGGAATCGAAAATCCGTCCTAGACTTTCTGAACCCTGCTGGGTTTTGGAAGCGACGACTCTTTGCTTCAGTGTTTTTAGCACTCTTGTAGTCGACCTCTACCTGTTTGTACAGGTAAGCTAGCTGACCCCCAAACATCTTGGATTTATCTAGCGGTTTGCTCTTGATAGGGGTAGGTCCGGAATACACGGTGTATTCCTTACCATCATGGTCCGTTACCTTGTTCGAGCGGGCAACCTCTTTTCCGGCATCTGTGGTGACCGATTTGAAAACGTTTTCAAATCTCCGATGGGTCATGTAGTTACTAGCGGCTGCTAACAAAGCTATGCCCCGGTCCATAACCCGCGCCAAAGACGAGAACTTGTTCTCTGTCTGCATCCTGTTAGCCACAGGGATAACAGACGTCAAGGCACCCAAAACTGCCTTATGGATCAGGCAGAGGGAAGTTTCATAACGACGGCGTTCGTCGGAAAGATGAATGCCGGAATCCATCTCTTTGAAAACCGAAGCAGGAATGCCCTTAACTCCTGAAATCTGCTCAGTCAACTTGTTGATGACTTCGATCGGTTTAAACGTAGTGAAATGGCTATTCACCGTTTTGCGCATCATGGTAGTGGTGCGCACTTTCTGAGCTTTCTTTTTGACAATTTTCTTGCCAGCTTTAACGCCTATTTTGGCGTAGACACCCGCTCGTTCCGTGTCGGAATCCGACTCGGTGGAAGAAGAGTCGGACGACGAGTCTGAAGAAGAGTCCTTCTTCTTCTTCTTCTTCTTCTTTTTGGACTTTTTGGAGCGCTTAGAGTTCGCTTTCTTTGTGAACTCGTCACCAGAACTGCTCACTGGGCGGCGTTTCTTGCCCCGCGCTTTCGGTTTCGGAACCTCAGGTGCCGAAAGCGTGTCCTCTTCGTCCTCAGAAAAGTCTTCCCAATCCTCATCAGGGATTTGGGAAGGATCTGGAAAGGTCTGCGCCTGGAAAAGGCGCATCTTCTCCTCCATCATCTCCGCCATTTTCGCCTCCCACCCCACTGGTTGAGGGGCGTGATCACTGTCTTGATCCGAGGCATGAGCCCCAGGATGTGGGGACGGCGGAGCCGTAGCCGGTGGAGACGAATCGTAATCCGTCGGGGGGACACCCACCGCTGCAGCGGGCGGCTTATTCCGGCGAGTGGCCATCGGGAACTGTAACGAAACCAAAGCGTTACTAACCCGGAATCATCTCAACTACACAAGTGTAAGCCAGTAAACTGGGTTGAGGAACATGGTACAGAGAACGTGTTTTGCAACGTGTCAGTACAGGCGTGAAGCTAAATTTGACGTAGGTGTGTGGTAACGAAACCAACCAAACGGAGGGCATCGATCGTGAGATCGGCCCCTCTCTCTGTTCCGTACACTTCTCCCACCTGTGGCTACAGCGCCAACAAGTTGGAGAAAATATTACGAAACTCGGAGGTTCGCCTTAAACCGGTCAGGGGTGTTTATAAAAAACACCCAGAAGCATCCCCAACATCATCCTCTATTAGGATCCGGGAGACTTTTCTTAGGAAATGAGCAACTCGGGTTGCCATTTCTCCCTGTCTGAAAAACAGGTGTCGATAGAACTCAGTATCGGTTTCGTTTGTGCCAGCGGCACGCAATGTTCTATCCGTAAGTTAAAAAAGTACAAAGTCCAAACAGGACTGAAGAAAGTTCTGAACTTTCATAAAAAGATGCTATAGAGCATGATAAACAAAGTTATCGAAGAAAACAGTACTTACTTTTGGATAAAAGCAGTAGTAGTAGATAAATCCTGTGGAGCAACTCACAAACGTCCTCCCGTTGTGAGTTACTTATGCTAATTGCTGGACCCGGATGTGCTTCCTTCTCCCTAGCCTACGGCTAGCCAGAGGCGGCATACCGAGGTAAAATTATATATATATAATATATATATATATATGATAAGCTTTGCCATCAACTTGGTCTTATTTAAACTGCTACTATATATATATAGTAATATCCAGTCGCAATGTCATCAGTCATTGGAGAGGAGAGAAGTTGAGGGGGCGGTGAGAGCGATAAAACACATCTGGGGCATCTGGTATGCAAACACCACAAACATAGTAAGTGTGTAAATAGGATACACACAGCGTTCACAGAAACCACCATCTACACCGTGTAAGTTAACTGCAATGTCACATGGCCCTGCGCAAACAACGCTGTTTCCCCATTAAACAAAATAGAGGGAGGCGCGCGTTCCCTCCTCGGTTGCCATCTCAACAAGCACTGACGTGTCGTCACAACAATCGCCGTCCATCGCGCGCCCAGATATCGCTACCTGAGTATGTTTGGTCACGTGACTAAAAAGACAGCAGGTGACCACAGTCCCTGCCCGTGGACAAACACCAGAGAACCTGAGCCTCTTATGCCCCAGCTGCAACTCGGCCGATTAGAAATGGTCCGATTCTTGTTGTAGCCGATTATCCTATCTTTTCTTATCGCCGATTCGACATGGTCCTGATTCTTATTGTAGCCGGCTGTCCTAGTTTATCTTGAAGCCGATTCGACATGGTCCTGATTCTTGTTGTAACCGACTACCCTATCTTATCTTGGGGCCGATTTTACATGGTTCGATTCTCGTTGTAGCCGACTATCCTATCTTATCTCAGGGTTGATACAACAACGTACTATTCTTGTTGTAACCAACTATTCTATCTTATTCTTAGGCTGATTCCACAAGGTCCGATTCTTGTTGTAGCCGACTATCCTATCCTTCTCCTATCTTATCTTTGGCCCGATTTGACATGGGCCTCATTCTTGTTGTAGCCACCTATCCTATATTACCTTGTAGCCCATTTGACATGGACCTGGTTGTTGTTGTAGCCGACTATCCTATCTTAACTTTGGGCTGATTCAACATGGTCCAAGTCTTGTTGTAGCTGACTCTTCTATTTTATCTTGGGGTCGATAAGACATGGTTCTATTCTTGTCATGGCTGACTATCCTATCTTATTCTGGGACTGATTAAACTTGGTCCGATTCTTTTTGTCGCAAACCATTCTATGTTATCTTGTGGCCAATTTGACACATCTGATTCTTGTTTTAGCCACAATCCTATCTCATATTGACTGGGGTCGATTGCGCCTGGTCCAATTCTTGTTGTGGCCAACTATTTTATCTTATCGTGGAGAGCTTAAAATGCCTACATACAAGGGGTGGGGCAGATTATTTACGCTAGGCTGTCCAGAAGAACTGGATTCAATGTGTACATATATGCATAGAATATATGTATGCTCTAGGTATAATGTATTATGTGAGTATAAACAAAACATTATTCGTTCCAGTCTCACTGCTATATCATAAATGTAGTTATTACTACACCGGATGTAGTAGCCGAATCAGTAAGAGCACAGGCTTCTCGTGCGGAACGTCAGGAGTTGGAATCTTGGCTGAGTTAAACCATAGACTTACCAAATTTATACTTGTCGTTACCTCGCCAGGCTCTTAGTTTTACTATGATAGGACAAGGATTGGTCAGCTTAGTATCATGATAATGTGACTAAATGAGAAATTGGGTCATGGTGCCAGCAGCCTGGTCTTGCAGTCGGACACCACTATAAAGTTTCCATGAGTGCACCCTGTCACAAATCAGTACCCATTTTTATATGACATTAGATGTTGAAATGATGTAAAAGCCTAACAAACAGTTATTACTGTTATATGATTATCCATGTAGGACTATTGATCACAAGTCGGTACCCGTCCTGATATGACCTCAGATGTTGCCAGGACATAAATCTCCAATAACCAATCATAGTATTCCTTCTATGCAGATTTACATGTTTAATAAGTGCACCAGTACAACAGTTGGATATGTAGGAGCACAGTTAGTTTATTGTTTTGGTGTAAAACATTTTATATTTTCCTGATACAGCTTTAAGAGTTGGTGTCATACCCTGGCAACACAAGTCTTTCAGGTTTACACCCACACCCACACCCACCACACATCTAACGCACAACCACACATACACCCACCCACACAACCACACATACTGACATACACAAACACACAGAACCAAACACACATTGGACCACACACACGCACATCCACGCATATACATAATCACACACCGACACATAGAACCACACATACGCAAGTACACCCATGCACACACATACACCCACTCACTCACCCACCGACCCACCCACCTACCCATCCACTCAGCCACCCACCCACACACACACCCTCCTCCCCATCAGCCAGGCCCGGAAAGTGACACCGTCACGGAAGGAGCGTCGCAGTGGGAGAGCCTCGCTTTGATGCCGGCGCACCGGAAGTGCCGCCTGGCGAGAGGTAAGGCTCGAGACGCGGCGAGACTCCAGACGCGCGTGTGTGGTGCCGGCGTCAAGTGTGAAATCGGATAGAAAATATGTCACGCAAAATGTGCGCAAAGTCGGGCAGGACAATATTGAATAAGGCGCAGCGGCGGCGGGCTGTGCGCTGAACACACAGCTCACAGGGGGCGCTGACGGGCTGAGGGCCCCGCAGTTACCCGACACCCCGTTACAACGAGGGCGTCTTAGCATATTCACGCACAGCCGGCGCATTCACACACAGCATTCAAGATAGAAGTGTACGCATGTCTCACCTCATCTGTGAATAACCTAACCTAGTGCGTGTACAGTTAGTGTGGGTGTTGTTTGTTGTTGTTATTTGTTGTAGTTTGTCGTTGTTTGTCGTTGTTGACTGTTGTTGACTGTTGTTGACTGTTGTTGACTGTTGTTGACTGTTGTTGACTGTTGTTGACTGTTGTTGACTGTTGTTGACTGTTGTTGACTGTTGTTGACTGTTGTTGACTGTTGTTGACTGTTGTTGACTGTTGTTGACTGTTGTTGACTGTTGTTGACTGTTGTTGCTTTACGTCCTAGCAACATCTGAGGTCATATCAGGAGTGTGTGCGTTTTATTATAAAGATGTGTTATATTATTATGCACACACAACACCTCCCTCCAGATCTACCCCCCTCCCCCAAAAAAACTCACAAAACACAATAAAAACAACTCACAACCCCCTCCAAAATAAAACCACAAGAAACCACAAAACCCCTAAACAAATGAAAACGAGGGTTAAAACTTAAAGTTGCATAATGCGATGAAGAGGGTAACATTTTCTAAATGAAAGCACTTACCCAGATTTGATCCTACACAGGAACATATCCAACTGATATACTGCTTCACGTATGAAACATGTATTGCTGCAGAGAAGGACAACTAGTTAGTTTAATAGGACCTGTTACTGGCAAAGCCTATAATGTCAAGCATTTCAAAATAACAGGACCTGTTAGTTACATCATAGGCTTTGCCAGTAACAGTGTTACTGGCAAAGCCTATGATGTCAAGCATTTCAAAATAACAGGACCTGTTAGTTACATCATAGGCTTTGGCTGTAACAGTGTTACTGGAAAAGCCTATGATGTCAAGCATTTCAAAATAATAGGACCTGTTAGTTACATCATAGGCTTTGGCAGTAACAGTGTTACTGGCAAAGCCTATGATGTCAAGCATTTCGAAATAATAGGACCTGTTAGTTACATCATAGGCTTTGGCAGTAACAGTGTTACTGCAAAGGCTATGATGTTAAGCATTTCAAAATAATAGGACCTGTTAGTTACATCATAGGCTTTGGCAGTAACAGTGTTACTGGCAAAGCCTATGATGTCAAGCATTTCAAAATAACAGGACCTGTTAGTTACATCGTAAGCTTTGGCGGTAACAGTGTTACTGGCAAAGGCTATGATGTTAAGCATTTCAAAATAACAGGACCTGTTAGTTACATCATAGGCTTTGCTAGTAACAGTGTTACTGGCAAAGCCTATGATATCAAGCATTTCAAAATAACAGGACTTGTTAGTTACATCATAGGCTTTGCCAGTAACAGTGTTACTGGCAAAGCCTATGATGTAACACTGAAATTAATTAGCGGATAAGCCCAGAGTGACGGCTTTGAGTTTCTTAAATAAATCTTAGATAACTATATTAGGGTTAATATTATAATGTATTTTGACCACACGGGATGGCTTAATCGGTAGCAGTGCTGGCTGACTTTCCGTGAGGAAGGTCGCGAGATCGAATCTTGACCCAGTCAAATCAACGCTTCAAAATTAACCGCCAGTCACCACCTAGTTTGGCACTCAACATTATTAGGATAATGCAATATTGGTTTGATTAGTAGCAAGATACTCTGGTTTAGTGGGAAATTAGGCCATGGTGCCAACGGCAAGGTTTCCCAGTGGCGCAGCACTGTAAGGTAACCATGAGTACACGCTGTCACAACTCGGTACCTGTCATGATATGGCATTGGATGTTGCTAGGACATAAAAACCAAATAAACAAACATAAATCTAACTATATTATTTTGAAGCAACGTTTTATTTATTTTATACTTAAGGCTTTGTTTAACCATCTTTGAGTTGTAGCAGCGTAGCTGGGAATACCAAACTACAATAAATGCTTAATGAAAAGTAAAGGTTGTTTTATTTAATGACGCCTCTAGAGCACATTGATTTGTATCACTGGCATCACTGACATCAAACATATGGTCATTCTGTCATATTTCTTTGGAGGAAACCTGCTTCCGCCACATAGGCTACTCTTTCTCATAAGCAGCAAGGGGTCTTTTATATGCACTTTCCCACAGACAGTACAGGACACCACAACCTTTGATGAACCACTTCTGGACCACTGGTTGGAACGGAAAATAGCCAAAACTGCAAATGGGTCCACTGAGCAGGATCGATCGGATGATCCACACCTTCACAGGTGGATACTCTACCGCCTGAGCTACATCCCGCTCCCAAGACACCGAACACATACATACCCACTGGGCCACGCAGCTCTGTCTAAATCTAGGTGAATGCTTTAGTTTAGAAACATGGTATGCTTTCCTTGGGTTCTGCAGCGTTAATTTATCATGTGTCATAACTATCCGTGTTAATGTATGCACATTACTCATGTGTGTACGCTCCGTATGCCTGACCAGCGACCACACTGAACACATGCATGTACCAGCATTCGAATCAAGGCCACCCATACACTACAACCGGACGGGATGGTCCATCGGGCACAGTGTCCACTACTCCCCCCCCCCCCGTGCAGGAGATCATAGGTTCAACGTCCATCATCCCCGAGCCGAGTCCAAACAACATTATTAGGATAGTGCAATGATTAGTTTGATTAGTATCAAGATAACGTGAATTAGTGGGATGTTGGGTCATGGGTGACGATGGCAAGGCAAGGTTTGGCAGCACTATAAAGTAACCATGCATAAACAATATCGCAAGTAGGAAATCAGAACTTATTGCAACTTCACCTGGCTATGGGAACAAGTAGACTAAGGTATAAACTAGTCGGGTTTATGTCAGGACAATGTGACTGAGTGGGGTATCGCACCCTGCCTCTGGTTGTACTGCCAAAGACCCTATAACACTAAGATGGCTCACTCAGCCTGTATTGTGTAATCAAGAGAACAGCCAGCGCACCAGGTGGTGGGTTTGATCATTTTGATAATGTTTTAATGGGTTGTGCGAATGGCATGTGTGCTTGAGCGTGTGCGTGTGCATGTGTCAGTGTGCTGGAAGAAGGATGCTGAGGGAATGTGAGTGTATGCATGGTATGGTGGCAAGGGGGTGGAGAGGTGGAGGCGCAGGGTGGGGGTGTGGAGTTCTATAGGTGGTAGCAACATGGCAACCAGTGGGGACCTCCCCCACCCCCGCTTACAGCAGGGAGGGTTGTGAGGTGTGGTGGTGAGAGCGCCGACTGTAGGTGGGGTGAGGAGGGTGGAGATGGGGGAGAAGTGTATGCATGGAGGAGAGGAGGAGTGCGGGGGGAGAGGACAGACGGAAGTGTGGGGGGATGGGGAGCAGAGGGGAGCAGGATGAGAGGAGGATAGGGAGTGCTGTGGGGAGGAAGATGGAATTGTGGGAAGTGGAAGTGGGGAGGGGTAGGAGGAGGAGTTGGAGAGGAAAGGGGGGAGTGAGATGTTGGTGTGAGTAGCGCTGGAGTTGAGGGTGGGTTGGAAGTGGAGGGGAGGGGAGGGAGAAAGGGAGTGTGGGGGGAGGGAAAGGGGAGGCGAGAGGAAGGTGGAAAAAGAGAAGGAAGGGGGAGGAAAGGGGAGGGGAGAGGTGTGGTGTGAGAGCGCTGGGTAAGGCAGATGAGGAGGGAGATAGGGAGAGGAAGGGTTGTGGATGAGGGAGGGGAAGGGAGGGAAGGGTGGTGAGGCCGGGGGAGGTGTGTACAGAGGGGAGGGAGGGAGGGGATGGAAGGGGAGTGAGGGAAGGGGAGGGCGGGGAGGGAGGGGGAGAGAGCAGGGGAGGGCAGGAGAATGAGGGAGGGCAGGTCAGAGGGAGGTGGGGACCAGGCAGTAGGCACAACATTGGCATCCAAATGACAGGCAATCTCTCTTTTTTTATTTTAAACTCACCCTCTGGCCTTGTATGTGTTTACATGTGAAACACCATCCAGCAGCCGGGCTGATTAAACCCACCACAAGATGGCACTGCAAAATCTACATTACCATGGGATAGATAGGGAGTGAGCCATCATAGAGTTATAGGGTCTTTGGTACTGCATATCATTATCAGCCAGCATGAGCAATATCAACGGTCATGGCATGTCATGCCGCAGTCACATTACGACGTGTCTCACCAGTGTTGGGTTTTGGGGAGAAATGTCGGGACGCGTCGGGACGCGTTACCGGCGCGTTAACGGCGCGTCGGGTGGTGCCGATCGTTTTGTGCTTGCACAAAACTTTCGGCGCGCCCCGACGTACGCCGATGCGTGCCAACGCACGCCGACGGGTTGGAGGGGGCATTACGGACGCGTTATCAACACGTCGATACCCATTGGCGGCGCGCTGGGGGAACACTGGCAGACCGTTGATCAATGTCGGTTAACGTTGGCTTTTTTTCCCCAAACTGGGAGCGTTCCGTCGACGTGTCGGTAACGTCCCATCGACGGGTAGCCGGCGCATTTCTCGGCGTGTTGGACGTGTTGCCGGCGTGCCTGGATGCATTGGTGGCAGGTGTGGACGCACTGCGGGCGCGTCCTAACGTGTTGCTGATGGGTATGTACGCATTCACATGGTACTAACACGACACCAATGCGCCACCCCCACGCCATCAATGCGCCGACAGCGCGCCGACAACACACCGAGGGCACGCTGGGAACCCACTGGCGGGACGTTGACATGTTGTTCCGCCGCACGTTGCAATGCGTTGGCTGTGCGCCAAAACCACACCACTAACATGCTACAACCCGTCGAACTTTCTCCCAAAACGCCGAAAACTTGGACGTGTCCCACGTGCTAGCAAATATTTCGCGCGTTGGCGGTGCGCCGGGGGAAACGTCGTAGTGTGACTGCACCATCAGGAATGGTACTGACGTGTTTGTGACAGTGCTTGCTCGTGACGACTTACAAAAGGTTCTACATACAACAAGGTCCACCGCTTATCTAAATCAGTCATGCGTGAAGAAGATCTCCTCACGCTCTCCCAACAGGGATTGCCGGTTAGCACACCCATACCAATCTGACAGATTATTTGTTTAGTAATATGAGATCGAGATGCTTTACGGAGGTAGAACGTTGACTTTAGGGTATGCGGCAATGTGGCTTTGAATCTCTAGATGTAGGCTCTGGGAATGCCAGCAATCATAGTTTGAAGTCAACCAACCAGCACAAAGGGTGCATAACCCTTGATATAAGTCCTCGATGTAAGCCGTTGATTTATGCTCTTGCTGTAAGCTTTTGATGTAAGCTCCTGATGTAAGCTCTTTATATAAGCTCTGATTTAAGCTCTTAATGTAAGCTCTTGATATAAGCTACTCTTGATATAACTATAAGCTCTTATTGTAAGCTCTTGATGTAAGCTTTTGATTTGAACACATTATTTAAGCTCTTGATGTAAGCTCTTGATATAGCTCTTGATGTGAGCTCTAGATGTGAGCTCTTGATAATGATATAGCTCTTGATATAAGTCCTTGATGTTAGCAATTGGTATAAGCTCTGATTAAATCTCTTGATGAAAGGTCTTTACGTAGGCTCTTGTTGTAATCTCTTGATATAAGCTTGTGGTGTAAGAGCTTGGTGTAAGCCCTTGGTGTAAGTTCTTGGCGTAAGCTCTTGGTGTATGCCCTCTTCGTGTAAGCTCTTAGTATAAGCTCTTGATGTACACTCTTAATGTGAGTTCCTGATGCGAAACCTTGATGTGACCACACCAAACACATGCACACATGCAACAAATATGTGTACGCCTGAACACACATGCACACATCACAACACAGGCCAAACATATACACACATACAATACACACCTTAGCACACACCAACACATGCGCACACACTAACACCCTCCTCCTAACAGATACTCCAATACATATTACCTGCATACACCACAACGCACTCAAAACGCATGCGTATCCAATGCAATAAAACCCGCCCACTGAAAATAAGGGCACCTCCTCCCACAACACATACCCATACACCAAACACAGGCACTCCGCACACCTGCATACCCAAACACACACACACACACAAACACACACACTCTGGAACACCCACACCCCAAAATGCCTACCACTCACAACACCCACACACAAAATCACCTGCACTAATAAACAAAACATACCATTACACTCACCACACACATACACCAAACACACAAACTCAGCACTACTGCATACCCCAACATACACACACGCTCTGAAACACCCCCCAACAATTCCCACTACTCACAACACCCACACACAAAAACAATCACCTGCACTAATAAACAAACACACCAATACACCCACTACACATACACACAGACACACACTCACACACACATACACTCACACACACTCATACACATACACATATACACACACGTCTCCTGCTGGGACTGTGTTCCTGGAGGTGAGTACCTGGATGGTTCACCCCGGCTCGGATATCTACCCACTCGGTAGATAAAAGGTTCACCCCGTACTTGTAGTACACGTGTGAACGACAAGGTAGTGTAAATACGGGCGAAAATAGCTTTAGTATGGAACAGGAAGTAGAATGCCTGCCTCCAGTATCAAATGGATACTTATATCGGCACAGAGTTGGTGAAATGGGAGAGAATGCAAAAAGACAAAATGGCGGCCATAGAATGCCATCGATTTGACTTTTAAATCTTATTAAACAAAATGTTTTATTATATTTTTCAACTCAAAGGTAGCGGGTAAATATAAAAACATATATAAAGAATATATTTCACTTCATAAATTAAGACATTATTCACTCAATTAATTTCCCCAGCATGTCAAAATTCTTCGCCAGCTTTTCTAATGGGTTGGTTTTCACCCCTGTACTGTATCTACCCACTCGGCAGCAGGTGCGTGCACCCCCCCCCCTCCCCCAGTATGACTATTCTTGATATTGCAAATAACAAAGTTTCTAGTGTGTTCAACCAAACGGAAGGAGGTCCCCGTCCCCTAATGGAGGTCCCCGTCCCCTAATGGAATCAACCAACCAGCATAATGAAGCCAACACCCCCACCCACACCTCCACGCCCCACAGCCACCTCCGATACCCCCACCAGACGGGATGGCCGAATGAGTTGAGCGATCATCTCCCGTTTTGGTAGATCATGGGATTCTAACCCTGGTTGTGTCAAACCAATGACTTAAAGATTGATACTTATCGCTTCCTAGACAGGCGCTCGTCATTATTAGGATAGGTCAAGGACTGGTTGGCTCAGTGTCAGGATAATGTGACTCAGTGGGATATCAGGTCATGGTACTGGCAGCCTGGTCTCCGAGTAGGGCAGCACTATACAGTCGCCATGCGTGTACACTGTCACAAATCGGTACCCATCCTGATATCACCTTAGATGTTGCCAAGACGTAATGTTCCAACAACCAACAGACACCCCCACCCCTCACCCTCTCACCTCACCCCCCACACTTACCCTCACCCCGCACCCCGTACCCGCACCCACACCCTCCAGGGTCCGAATCCACCTCCACCACACCCCACACTCTCTGCACCCTGCTGGATCTATCCGGAGACCGAGTTACTAATAGTTTCATTTATTATTTTCACACAATATATATTATTTCGTAAATGGTGGCATTATGGAAACAGCCAATCACTTTACCAGTGCGGAGCAACCAAGGACACAATGGGTTTCTTTCTTGTTTTGAAAAACAAAACAACATGTTATTAATAATAGTTTTCGAAGAATGCTAACGACGAGGGGACCAGTGCAGCCCATGGTTCTGTGAACCCTTTTTACTAAGGATAAGCCTACAACACCGTCTTCACTTTACCACAATGTAGTACAGGTATATAACTGTCGTGCGGTATATGACCGGGGAGGTCTCAACTTGGAGACTGGCATTATAATAGCATAATATAATATGTATAACATATATAAAGTATAACATACACCAAATAAGAAAATATATATGATATACATGATATATATTACATACATCTGCTATATAACACATTGTGTGAATTTAAACAAAACCACTATTCCATACTACTCTTCTGTAGATTATATTAACTATATTATCACCTATAAAACACTAACATCATTGGAAATATTCTAGTTCCTGCAAATATATAATGAATACTTATGACACATAAAAACATATGCCAGTATAAATAATGGCGGCATTATTCCCCGATTTTATTCACCAAAGGCGACAGGTGGCGCCACCAACCAGCGCCCTCCTTCACTAGCCACGACCAGTTTTATTACATAGGATTCTTTCATAGTGAATTCTGCTGGGTACACCCGGTGAATATTGGCTGAGCAGCTCTGAGTAAAGGGAGGGGCTGGCCTTGCCTGGTCCGGTGCAAGATGGAGTCTTAGACTGAATGTCCTGGTACCCTCTCCTTGTTTTATTTTATTTTCTTCCTGAAATATTACAATTCCCTATAGAGCACAGCGGTAGCCACATTGTGGACCGCGTACTGTTCGATGAGATTCCACTGTATGATCAGCAATCAGAAGCAATCTTACAGTCAGAGACACTCGATTGGTCTTTGTAGAGTAGTGCTGGAACAGATGGGATAGCTTGTTGGTAGAGTGCCTCTGTGTGAACAGCCGCCGGTTCAATTCCAGGCTGAGTAAAAACCAAAGACAGACAATAAGTAGTAGACTTGCCATTAGCTTGCCTTATATTCTACTTGCCAGCATTGCAAATAGTGATATAGTCGCCATTAGCTTACCAGATATTCTACATGACTAGGAGAGGGCAAGGAGTGGTTAATGCATATTATTACTGAGTGCGATATTATAATCATATGATGTGGCCAGCAACACAGTGTCTCAATGGGACAGCACCATCAAGCCACCAGGAGTGCGCATTATCACACATCGTGGTATAACTTTAAATGTCAATAGGACCTAAAACCCCCCAATTAATGGACCAAAAGAGCGCCTGGATTGTGGAGGCAGAGCTGCGCAGTAGGTAACTGCGCACGCCGGATATCGTCAGCAGCTGTTTTGGTTAGCATGCTACGAGTTAACTTCCTCCTCGAGTAAGTACTCCAAATATCGCCCAAGACAAAGGCAGCCCCGTTAAGATGATAACAACTTGCTATCATAATTTAACCAGAATTAATATTGCATAGTCCGATGGTTTTGAGTTTCTGTCATTTTCTAAGATCAAAATATTAGGTTGATCGCGATAATCTCCCTTACTTTAGATTTAAATAACTTTTCTCTAAATTTGCTAATTTACGAGATATTCTGACTGTAAACATGCATATGGCAACAACTATGTAAACTTTCATAGTCCAATGCTTTTGAGTGTCTATCATTTTCTGAGATAAACATATTACATTCATCGGTAGAATCTATCTTGCATGATCTTGAAGTAACTTTTATTTAAGATGGCTAACTTTGGAGATATTTGAAGTGTAAACATGCCAAATTAATGTTGGCATGCTTGCTAAAACTCTGATCGCATAGGCTTCAACAGTAACAGGTTCAATTAAATTTACTCAGTATGCCCTTCTATATAGCAACAAAATTAATACTTATCAAGTGTACAAGTATTTAAGTTTGATAAGGAAGTTCAAATCTAGATAAGGGTTTTGCATTTGAAAAGTTGATGCTTTTATCGGACTGTGCAACATTGCTAAGTGCACCACTATCTATGTTGGATAAGCAGGTTCAAATCTAGATAAGTTTTTTACTTTTGACAATTTGATGTTTTTAATGGACTATGCAACTTTGCAAAGTGCACCAGTATCTATGTTGTGTATATAAGTGTTTTTCTTTCGACAATTTGATGCTTTTGTCAGACTGTGCAACTTTAAATAAAATGCGCTGTGGCGTCGTGTGTATGGTGTTATTAATAGTGATGGAGGAGATGCGGAAGTGATGGGGCTGCAGAAGTCAGCAGCTGAAAGCGCAGCGTCTTATCAGTGAGATAAAGACGGCAGCTTGCTTACTGCTGACGCGCAGTACTCGGTCACCCACTGACTGTTGTTACAGGCGCCAGGCATATAGTACACTACTAGGTCAGTGCCATGCTTGGCAAATTAGCACTAGAGTTGTGAATTGCCGGGATAAGTAAGCACCAACCAAATATGTACATGGGTCCAACTCTAAGACTGAAACTGGGCACCACACCACATATTTGGTTTCCACATTACGATGGTCATAATTTATTATTTCTTTTGTTAGTAGATAGTCAAATAATTTGTGTTGCCTCTGTGTGTTAAGTACGTCAGGAATAGGGCCTACTACATGTATTTCTTCTATCCCACAAAATGTATCTAAAGTAAGCTTGTATGATTTATTGATGGAACAAAGATGTGAAAATGTACACATCGACAACACTTCAAAACAACTTTTTTCCAGCTTTGTTCTTGTAAGACATAATCTTTTTTGCTTTCCTGTAATCACGAAAACCTTGTTTGAATTTGCTATGTATTTGAAAATAATGTTCTGGATGTGTATTTGGTTTCAATGTAACACGAGTAACATTAGCGTATTGCTCAATTTGAATAAGATACAAATCAAAAGGTTAAATAGCTTTTTTTTCAACTCTGCCATATGCATAAAATGCAAACCTTCATATGAACATTGGTTCTGTTATTATTTGGAATGTCTTTGGCAATTATTTGAAAGGTTTTCACTTTCGGTTTCCATGTCACACTTTAGTGCGCAGTTTCGGAGAATGGCCCATTATGCATACTAGATTAATTTCTATACTGAATGTGTCTCTTGTTGTTGGTTCAAATTCATAGTTGATTGGTATTTAAATACCGTGTTAATTGCGATATTTCATACGGTTAAACATAATTCAACGATAACAAAATACTAGGAAGCAACAAACAAAAGCAAAATACATACGAAAGCAGACATTGAATGGTTGACACCTTTGCACATGCCAACACAGCGGTGCTACAGAAACAGGGAAGTTACGAAAATATTTGTTGGACAACATTTATCAGAATACAGAACTGGCTCTCACAGAACAAATCTATCTGCGTATTAAGGGCCAATGCGAATCACAATAGTACCCATTAATAAAACTGTCATACGAACTAACAATCGCAAGAAAAGAGAGAGGAAGGGAGGAAGGCGGAAAGAAAAACAAAAAAGCATTACCAACGAATTGGATAAGAAACTAATAGAGAGTAAGGTAAACAAAGAGAGATTTTTAAAAAGGGAGAGAGGAAGAGGAAGAGGAAGAATGAGACAAAAAGAAGCCGACGGAAGAGGGGAGAAAGAAAGCATGAGAGAGAAGACTGAAGAGATAAAGAAGAGAAAGACAGAGATGAGGGAAAAGCAGAGAGAGAGAACGAAAGAGAAAGAGTGAGGAAGATAAAGATAGGCAGAAAGAAATAAGGCCCATGAGAAAGCGGTAGAGAAAGAGAGGGGAAAATAAAGCGGTAGAGTGAAAGAGGGAGGAAATGAAAGCAGTAAAGAGAAAGAGGGAGGAAAAGAAAGCGGTGGAGAGAAAGAGGGAGGAAAAGAAAGCAGTAGAGAAAAAGAGGGAGGAAAAGAAGCGAGAGGATTGAGGGGAAGAAAGCGGAGAGAAAGAGGGGGGAAAGTGGTAGAGAGAAAGAGGGAGGAAAAGAAAGCGGTGGAGAGAAAGAGGGAGGAAAAGAAAGCAGTAGAGAAAAAGAGGGAGGAAAAGAAAGCAGTAGAGAGAAAGAGGGGGGAAGCGGTAGAGAGAAAGAGGGCGGAAAATAAAGCAGTAGAGAGAAAAAGGGGGAAAAAGAAAGCGGTAGAGAGAAACAGGGGGAAAAGAAAGCGGTAGAGAGAAACAGGGAGGAAAAGAAAGCGGTAGAGAGAAAGAGGGAGGAAAAGAAAGCAGTAGAGAAAGAGGGAGGAAAAGAGAGTGGAAAAGACAGGCGGAGATATGCAGATAGATAAAGCCAGACAAATATATCAAAGAAAACCTATGGAGAGGGGGAGTGGATAGCAAACGAAAGCTTTGGCTACGGGGTCTGTAACAGTGTAAAAATGTGTAACTGGTGCGAGTATTGTTTACTAACAATCCGCTATATATGTCCAAGGCCTCGTCTACGCACTCATTATTCGTCTCCTTTCGCGAAAATACACATAGGACTCCAATAAAATTCTCCTATTGCTCCCGAACAATGGTCACACTTTTGCATCCCGTGAATCCTCCTCGTTGCCTGAACCCAATTAGTTTGGATGGAACAATTTATATATATTTTTGTTGTTAATTCTTATTTTGGTAACTTATGTCTGATAACTTCGATAGAGCCTGCCTGCGTTTGGAGTTAGTGATAGGGCCCCGCCCCCAGCCCCCCCCCCCCCCACACCTCACCCTCATGGCAGCGGGCCATGCGCACTGTTTACATCCGGGCACATACACTGCACCTCGTCGCGCACACTCAATGCCAACCACAACACTACACCAGACACCTGTGTCGGCGACAAGGGGACCAGGCGACAAGTGGACCAGGCCGGTGATGCGGATTCCGAGGGACACCAGTTTGCCAGGGACACTTCCATTCGAATGCATTGTTAACGGCCGTGAGCAAATCTTCATACAGAAGAAGTCAACTATCTCCCAAATTACACCATCTAGAAACAAATCGCTTGGTACACATATAGAAAACATCTTTACCATAAAGACTATATTAAATTTATAAGGTTAGTGTTCTTGAATTCTATTAATTTTCAATAAAACTAACGTTTTGCACTGCGCGTACCATCAAACTCAAGGCATTGTCAATGGACATGAGCAACATTCATACAGAAAATACAATAGTCAAATATCTCTCAAATTACACCATCTAGAAACAAATCGTTTGGTACACATATAAAAAACATCTTTACCAAAAACATTATATTAAATTTATAAGGTTAGTAACGATGCTGTTCGATTTTGACGCATGTGCAGAAGCGATGTGTCCCTCGCAAACTGGTGTCCCTGGGAAACCGCAACACCGCCACTCCAGCTGTGTGCAGGGCCGACAGCTTAGGTCTCGTTCTATTGTCGATTCCACTGCACATCCCATTTGCTGGTAACATGATTTGAACAAAAGGTTGGTTGGTTGTTGGAGTTTTACGTCCTGGCAATATCTAAGGTCATATCAGGATGGGTTCCGACCTGTGACAGTGCAGAGTCATGGTGACGTTATAATGCTGCCCCGCTGAGGAAATCAGGCCACCAGCACAATGACCGATATCCCACTCAGTCACACTATCTTGACACCGATGAGTCAAATAACCCCGATCGGAAAGAGTAGCCTATGTGGCTGCAGCAGGTTTCCTCCAAAGAAATATGTCAGAATGACCATATGTTTGACTTCTAATAGCAGATGATTAATGTGCTCTAGAGGCATTGTTTAAAAAAACAACACTTTCCATTCTTGGTGGCTGTCCCTCTTCTTGTTGATCTGCCATGCTTATTTTCTGGTACGTCAGGAGTACTTTTCTGGCACGTTCCCTTCTCGTGGTTCCTGTGTACTTTTCCACAGTCACTGCAATACTCTGCTCCAGACATAATACCATGGCTCGTTCTTTAGCCCAGTCTAGACCATTCTTGGTCTAGCTCAGATACACGTCAGTTTGAAATTCAGGTAAAAGGTTACTGACTTTCCGCGGGTCCAGCTTGAATTGCCCGCTGGTTGCAATACTGGAAAAACGCAGGCAAACGCAGGCAAACCAGCGATTGGACATACTACCTGGCGAGTACAAATAATGACCGAGTACATAATAATAATAATCTGGAATACAACTCCCCTATTTATATCCGCATAATAGATTATACATCCTATATGGATAGTGATAGCTCTATAGTGGTTCCTTCCCCCCTCTCATGGGGTGAGGGTGTGGGGGGTGGGGGGGGGGGCTGACCAGCATGCACCCCCCCCCCCCCTCGGGGGGGGGGGGGAGGGGGTCTGCTTTCGCCACAGATATTTGAAGTAAAAAAAAATGCAGCAATAATTTTGGTGTGCACACCGAAAATCTGGACACAATCTTTGTTGACCAATATTCGAGTGTAGCAACATACTACAGCAACACTAAACTGTAATAAACATATATTGAGTGTAACATCTATGAGTATTTATCTAGCAGAAAAAAATGATGAATGTTTTGATTGGAAACATCAGATTTTTATCATCATCATCATCATCTTCATCATCATCAAATTATGCAGATTTAATAGAACATGAATGGAGCATTTCAATATATATTTGATAAAGGCCCTGTCACACTATGATGTAACGCGGTAGCGTAAGCCGATATAGGTGAAATTTGGCCATTACTTCGAGATACGTTACTCGTTCGTTAAGTCTACGTCGAGTTACGTCGAGATATTGTGACACGCGTCAAGGTTCTGGACATACCTAAAACTTTTGACGTAGCTCGACGTAAAGGCCGTTACATTGGGTTACGTTGGGCTTATGTTACGCTCACATTAGGCCTGTGTCGAGATACGTTAGATGTTCATTAGAGCTACGTCGGTCTACATTGAGCTACGTCAACTTATGGTAGACTGACCGAGAGCCGGGAGGAATGTGCAGCCCATACCCTGACAACGTGGTGTCAACGTATCTCGATGTAGGTCTAATGTGTCTCTGACATGTGCCTAACGTTAGTCTAAACTAAGTCCAATGTGTCTTGGCGTATTCGATGTAGTTGACGAATGGCTGGCACGCGCTTAATGTATGTAACATGCGCCAACGTTTTTCGTTTTGCATCGCTGTCCTTATGCTGAGCATGCTGGACTGTCGTTAGACTGACGGCACTCACTCATGGGCCTACTGTCGCCTCATGTTACAAATTACGCCAGAGTCACGCGTAGCTACGTTAGGCAGAAAGAAATAAGTGAGTCCTACACTAAGCTGTCACTAGGGTTTCGCTAGGCTGATCCTGTGCGCGCTGGAGGCTTGTTAGCCTTATGTTGGGCCATTATTTTTTTTACTCTTCTAACTCGTTGAGACATGTTACAACTACATTGGACCAACGTTTCACCTATGTCCACTATGTTGCACTGACGTCCAATTTGGCCCTGAAACACCAATAATTTGTACCTATCTCAACGTAAAAAAGTGATTTTTAATTTGCCCACTCGCTGGCCTGTTATGTCATAGTGTGACAGGGGTATAAGCAAGGACAATTATTCAGGAATGTTTCAACTGCATTTATTTAACTTAGAATAATAGAGGCAATGATTGGTAGCTTCATATGCTGTATTTATTTCTGCTTTGTTTTTATTTAGGGGTGGGTGTTTATAGATTTTTCTACCTTTGGCTGCATAACTCCCCTTTAAGGCCCTGTCACATACACGTTATTGGACGTAGTTGAAGACAGTGGAGGCTAACTTAGTTTAACATAGTTGAACGTAGTTGAACGTAGTTGAACATCATTGAACATAGTTGAACGTAGTTGAATGTACCAGAGAAGTACAGATGCTGGTACGTTCAACTACGTTCAACTACATTCAACTACGTTAGCTTCCACTACATTCAACTATGTCCACTAATATGTACGTGACCGGGCCTTCAGTGTCCCAGACCAGGTCTCATGAGCTTTAATGACTAATGCATTATGCATCGCATGCAATATACTTTTATGTAATTTTATGTATCTCTATCATGCTATAAATAATGTAACTCCTTCATGATCCATCATGGTTTTTTTTTGTTTAAAAGAAATCTTTATCAACACTTATATCCCCCAACATATCTGAATGCATGTCATGTTCATTTTATAACTTGCCGTTTATCTTGGTGTGATTTGATAAACTGCTCAATTCTTTTGTTACTTACCTTGTATTACTGTATTCTTGCAGGTTAATGCCCATGTGTGGGTTAACGGCAGTCAAGTAATGAAAGCAGTCTTTGTCGCATCGCGACCGACAGCATGATGATGATGATGATGATGATGATGTGGGTTAAAGCCCATCCCCCACATGGCCAATATTTTGTCAACGCCCACCCCTTAAATTCCCATGTCTGGGTAAACGCCCACCCCTCCACTTCAGTGATTCTCCAATTTAAATTCCCAAGGCATGATTAACCCGCGAGAATATGGTATTCACTTAGGCATACGGGCAGGAAGATTAAGGCTAACCAAATCCACCCTCCACTATTTTATAGCTAAATAAAGTAAAATTCTATTTAAAAAGAAGAGTCATACTATCTTATGCAGTGTTCCAGTGTAGTTTCTGAAGTGGCAAGAGTTATTTCACAATTCTGCCACATTAATTGACACATTCACGTCTCGCCTCCCATTGCGATTGAGAGCAGATCATACATTTATTGTTGTTTTCTCCCAAACGGCGACAACACTAACCCCATTTAGGAATCTGCGTAGAAGCACCTTTAGAGTGAGAATGGCACCTGGAGGGCCTGGGCAAATTCCATGAACACTTCCTAGAAGAACACAAGTGGCCATGTTCAATAAATATAGCTATAACAACGCAATGCGGTTCTAAAGCCTTTTCCATCTACCTACATCAAAGGCCAACAGCGAAATGCCCGCCAGACACCTTCCGAGAAGCGATTGTTATAATTAATATTAGTATTACCGTTGTTATTATTATCAGCAGAAAGTTCCCACAGAATTTTCGCGAACCTACTAGACATTTCTGTGTGTAAGGGATTCCTGATGGCCGGATTTTAGGAGTGCCCGCCCCCCCCCACACACACACTCAGGTAGGTGTCTGGTAGGCTCAGAAATCAGCCTGCCTATGTACTCCACACTCCACAATATACCATGTTTCTGCAGTAACAAGTTCTATCAAATTGACTCAGTATTCCCTTCTATGGGGAGACAAATAGTTGATAGCTGCACTATTATCTAAATCAGATATCTAGAATCAATTCTAGATAACTGCTTTGGTTTTGACAATTTGATGCTTCATTGACTATGCAGCTTTAACTTCAATGTTCGGAAGAGAACTAGCGGTTTTTTTAATAAAAAGATTATATTGGCTGCCATAACATGCGTGTGTTGAATGCTTAGGGAATATACATCGTTGCTTCCACAGGATGTTGCTCCAATCTAACTCTCAACAGCATCAATAAAAAAGGCCTAATATAACTGCATATTGATAGCTAGCTTTCTACGCACTTCTCAGGGCACATTCAGCCTCTTCCTGGTACCCGGAAGTTCTTGTCAGCGGCGCCGGTTCTACTTTAAAAAAATGACCCTGTCGGTGTGGTGACGTTGTACATGCTAAGAATGTCTTGTATATTGAAGGACGGTTTAACCATCATCTAGTATAGTAGTAGCGAAGATTTTACTAGCACGATGCTGTACAGTAGAATCTTTGGTAGTACTAGTAGTACGATGATGCCGAGGCAGTAGGCACTTAAACTAGACAGCGTTGCATCACAGTTTCAGAATCCGATTCTTTTCAGTGTATACTATTTTCTTTTTAGATTAGGGTGAACATTGGAATCTGTATTACTTCAGCTTGAGATAGCTTTTATTTTAAAGGGTTCATTCTTTTTAGATTAGGGTGGTCATAGCAATCTATATTAGTTTAGCTTGAAGTTTATTTGAGTTAAAAGGGTTAATTCTTTTTAGATTAGGGTGAGCATCGTAATCTTATTTAAATTAGCCAGGTGCTCGGGATTATTAGGATAGGGCAAGGACTGGTTGGCTTGATGTCAGGATAATGTGACTGAGTGTGATATTAGGTCATGGTGCTGATGGCCTAGTCTCCTAGTGCTGATGGCCTGGTCTCCCAGTAACACTAGAAAGTTTCCATGAGTGTACACTGTCACATGTCGGTACTCTTCCTGATATGACCTTAGATGTTGCCAGGACGTAAAACTCCAACAACCAACCAACAAATATGTATGCACATGTATATACACATACACATGTGCATCCACATATATTTATGTGATGCATAACGCATTATGCGAGTATAAAGGCGCAGAAGGGAATTATTTCCTTATTATTAATATTATTATTAGTATTACACTATATGCTGTCCTGCCTCCTTCATGTGTCGTGACTGGTGGCGCCACCTCCGGCGCTCCCTGGTACCTGTATACCTAGAAAACATCACTCGCTTCGAAGGATTTTTTCTAGCATATCCTATTTATTTTGTGATACTAATAGTGAATCATTGATATCAAAAATCGCGTAAGTCGTCGGAATCATACCTGTATAATATTTAAACCCTAAAAACGAGGCTACAAATCAAAAACGAGGGCGCATTCATCATGGCGCTAAGTACCGTCCCGTTTACCTATAAAGCCACGCTGCATCGCCCGCGCACACCACTTGCTGTCCGGACCGCACTTCGTCCACACCTCTCTCTATCTCCTCTCTGCTGGCCTTGCTCCTCCTTGATAATGTCTGAAAAGAGTTCCAGGAGGGGGAGCCCGCCAAGATTTCACTTTCTACTCTTACTCAGTCTGTGTCTTTGGCTCACCGGCTGGTCACCATAGAGCAAATATACATGGTCCTTTGACTCAACTCTCCTCATTTCTCTTTCCTATACTCTACCCTTTTTTTTCCTCCCAGGCTTACTTCTCCCCCTGATCAAGGGAGTTGTTTGCTTGGGTGGGGCCCTTTACCTTATCGTTTCTCTCGCTTTGTTCTGGTTCCAGGAACCGCTGGACCCACCTTTACCCGTCTCTTCCTCCTGAACCCTTGCTGCTGTCGACTGGATATGAGTGCTCTGCTACTGCCGGTGATTCGGTGTGTGATTCGGGGCCGCTCCAATGATTTGTCGTTTTAATTGTTGTAAAGACATCCCCAGCTTCTACAACCGTCCCACCAGAAGATTAATCTTCAACCAAAGATTAGAGCGACTTATCGGTGCCTCTCTATATTGCTGCAGTTCTGCAGCTGGTAACCATCATAAGGTCACGAACCCCCCAGAAGTCAAGCCGCACACACCACCACATTTCACTACAACAGCCAAGGCACACGGCACAAGTGAAAACACAGCCACCACTGCTGCCTCTTTATGTTTAACAACGGGCATAATTGATGAGTCGCCATAAGAAAGCAAACACATCAATCTCGGGAAGAACGCCTTCATCACACTGCTCAAATAGGTTCGGACATAGATCACCCCTCACTTTGCACAGCGAGCGACATGCCAACAAATCTCGTCGGCGCTTTTTTACTTGTCCCCCCCTCCTCCCCTCCCTCCCCCCCGCAGAGCACCCCCCCCCACTCTCCTCCCACCTACACACCCACCCACACATCCGACAAGTATTCACGTCCAATGCAGATAGTAATAAGCAGTAGTACATCCACCTATCCAGGCAGGGAGAGTGCTGTTTTTTCTCCTCGCTTTTTGTGTGTGTGTGTATGCAAATATAGTTTATTCATTGAATAAAGTATTTTGTCAGCGGCGTGAAACCGGTCTTCTAGCCATGTGACAAAACAGTTATTTACAATATATGTATAGGTGGTCTGATATTGTCATCAGCAGCTGGCTCAAATCAGCTGAAATAACAGTATTAATCATTTCAAGACTTACATATGGTTCAGTTCGACAATTCATACATGAGGTAGCAATTATATGCTGTATACATTCATACATACATATATGTGTATTGATTAAATCATCACGCTACGGAGTGATTAGGTACATGGTTTCTCTATGCACGTGTGTGTTGTGGTGGTGGTGGAGTATGTAGCCAAAGACGCACTGCGTTTGGTTTAGAGCAACATTTGACAAACAACTATTATAACTCAATGACATAATAACATTCGAGATGCAATATAAACCACTATACATGCAATATAAACCACTATACATGCACAACATGGCACTATTAAAAGACTAACCGTTATTAAAACCAAAGCTAACTGATATACAAACACAGCATATGATTTAACGACTAGTGTACATTACTGCACACTCTATCTTGATGCATATACCTTGCACTATGTTGAGTACCTATGCTGTACACTATACAGCATAGGCTGCTCCCCACTTTCTTTTTATGTTCAGAATGGGTTGTGCTGCACCCAATGCAACTTCCACTATGTACAAATCAAATGCGATCACTCCAATGGCTGGAAGACCTCGGTGCTGACAAAATATGTATTCAGATGAATACAAATATTTACCAACAAAAAACAAAAAAACATGACAGCTACTCTTGTTGACGTTCTGGAGTGAGCCGCCAGGTGGTGTAGGATATGACAGGACAGATTGAGACTGCAGGTGTGGCAGGAATTTGGGGAGCTGGAACTAGCTCACAACTTTTTCACAACTTTCTTACTACGTGCTCCCTAATTGCTTACAAGTTGAACCAACTAGTTCCTGTCCTGATCTTAGTAATTCCGAAAGCTAGACAAGTGACAGGTTCTATAAAATTGATTGTTAGTATATATTCCTTTTACCAAGATGTAATTTAGTAAGGCTTTGGGGGTTTGACTGAGCCGGGGATTGATCCTCATAAGCGGGTGCTCTATCCGTTCAGCTATCCCGTTCAGTGGTGGCTATTATATACATCACTAGCTCTATGGGAAGTTGTCCATTCATAATGCAACCATTCAGGTTTCAGCTGAAGTCAGACTGCCTTGATGGCCTGGAAGTCAATCGATCGGCAACACCCATCTTTGCGACGTTTCTGCTTGATAAAAATAAATATTAACTGTCAACGATTCTGGATTGCCAACCCCAATTTGATGCAATCTGTCCTTATCAGACACCATGTGTTATTATTAACATGGCGTCAAACCAGAAGGAATATTGCAGTGTGACTGGGAAAGCAATCATTAAAATTGCATTTTAACATCAGATGAAAGCTGCCGTTTTTGTTGCCTTTTGGAGTTTTCCGTACTGGCAACATCTAAGGACATATAAAGACGAGTCCTGACTTGTAACAGTGCACACTCATGGCGACTTTATAATGCTGCCCCACTAGCATCATGAACTAGGTTCCCACTCAGTTACATTATATGCATACCAAACTCACCAGTCCATGCCCTATCCTAGTAATGCTGAGTGCCAGGCGAGGTTAGCGACAATTTTCTAAGTCATTTGTTTTATTTTATCTGGATTCTAACTCTAGACCTTTAACAGGGGAAGCGTACAATCTTACAAATTCATGAGTAACGTAACTTCCTTCTACTCAATCGCCAAGCGTAATATAAATAAAGATTTATTTAGATAAACCATATTTTAACAAAAATATAACTGGCGCTGACAAAAGAACTTATTCAGCAGAATAAACATATTTACATAGTTAGCCCATGTATGAAGTTTGTTCCAACCAGACGTCTTACTGAGTCATTGCTCTAAGACTTTGGGGCCGAGCTATTTATACACTAACTACAATATCCTGAATTAAAGCAGGGGAAAAGAACGGAGGTCTATGGAGAATCCAATGTTGATTCTGTCAGCGATAACTTGCGAGTCGGAAGATTAAAATAATTGGCAGAAGTTGGGAATTTTAAGCGGCTCATTGACAAACTGGATAGAACTATAATGAACTGAAAATCGAAAAGCGTGAATTTTATTGTTAACTAGTTCCTCCATACTACACCGTGAAGGGCATTATACTGTACACACGGGATTGCAATTAGTTTATATCAGGAGAATGAAAACATGCATCAAGAGAATATAATCCCATCTTTATTCACACATCATACCCTTTATATTACACTTTTGTTAAATATTCACAATTACCCGTCAAAATAAAATTGATCTATTTGAAGGATGATGGACAATTTCAGGTTTGTATTGTTATCATATTTGCATTTGTTTAGTAATCAATTGAAAGGTCTTAGGTTCGATCCCCGGCTGAATCAAACCAGTGACTCGCTACTTAGCCTGTAAATTCTTAATATGGAAACAAGAAGGAATGGAATGAGGAAGACCAATTGTCTACAATTAGAAATGTTGCTGCTTCATCAACAAAATCTAATCAATCTCAGAAACACCCACCCACATAAATAACAACAAAAACAGCATGACATCAACTGCCACGATATATGAAGCTACTACCACTGCATATATATACACTGCTACCTCTACATATGGGGTTAATCCCATTAGAAATCCTTCCATTATGACAAACCATCTCTCCCGACATGGCCTTAGATACTGCTAGTCAAATTTCCGGCCGAAAGGATACTTGATAGCGACCGCGCCACCCGAAGTCGGCTCACCCGAGCCCCCGGAACCTGATTGGTTGCTGTCGCGAGGCACGGGCCACCCAGCCGGGTGAGTCAAGGCGGCACAGTGCGCACCACCCATACACTGGCAGGTGATACTAAGCCCTGCAGCCTAAATAATATAGGCATAACTCGTTATACAATACAAAACTACAATAAACAAACAGAGAGCCCCCAATTCCTCCTCGTGGTCGTCATCCTCCTCCTCCTCCTCCTCCTCAGGCACCCCCCCCCCCACACGCGCGCACACACGCGCGCACACACACACCCGCCTGCACCACGCTACTGCCAGCAGCCATTGATCCTAATTGACGTTTGCTGATCCCTGCACAACCCAGCGCTGGTCCCCGATCATACTGCAGTGAAACGCAGCACACAGACCAGGGACTAGCAGGTCTTTGTTTATCTGAACCCTGGTGGTGTGAGGGATAAGTTGGTAGCTATTGGAGAGAGAGAGTGAGAGAGAGAGAGAGAGAGAGAGAGGGAGAGTGTGTGTGTATGTGTGAGGGAAGGAGAGGGGCGGGGAGAGGAGAGGCTTGCTTGTTTGCTTGGGGTTTTACATCTTGGCAACATTTAAGGTAATATCGTGACGGGTATTGACTTGGCATAGGGCACACTCGTGGTGACTTCCTAGTGCTGCCCCACTGGGAAATCAGGCCATCGCCATCATGACCCAATTTTCCACTCAGTCACATTATCAGGACAGTGAGCTAACTAGTCCATGTCATATCCTAGTAATGCCTAGGGCCAGTCTATCTAGGAACAAGTATTCATTTTGTAAGTCATTAGTTTGACTACGCTGGGATTCAAACTCCCAACCTTCCGCATGGGAATCCCGCGCTCTTACTGATCCGGCTAGGCAGTTCTACAAGTGTTCGACTAGAACTATAAAATGGCGCAGTGACCACAATTTATTAAATTTTTAGATATTGTTGACAACACATTTACCCATGGTGGCTTCTATTTCATTCCAGAGTGTCTCATAACCACACACCTACCATATTTATCCGAAACGGAAAATATGTCAGAAACTCAAAATCAACAGATTACGCAACTTTCAAATGAAGATGGCGCTGTAGCGGACTCAGGCTGGCACGTGATGTGATCACGTGACTTCCTTGTTTCAAGATGGATGCGCCTGTCTGTAAGCAGTGAGGTGTAGAGGAGGGTGAGGAGGGAAAGGGGGGAGGGGAAGGTGGGGGAGGGGCGCCAGACTACAGGCACAGATTACCATGGAGGAGGATCTTATCATAATCTGCTATCACAGGTCAGCCATGCCACATAGAATCCTTTAACTGGTTTGCAGCGATGTTTCCTCTGATTAAACTGTAGAGTAGTATACTTCACTGATATCTGTATGATAAGCAAAGGATAACGGTGGAGATTAATTACCCCACACTTCTCTGCTTAGACCTGAGGTAGGAGCTTGAACACTGCAATGCAGTTTATCTGAAATTTGGGGTGGGAGTGGTGGGGGTTGGGATGGGAGTGGGGGTGGGAGTGGTAGTAGACATGGACGGGAGAGGGAGAGGGGAGGGGGCCGTAATTCGAAAGTGATGTCATGTAAATATAATCTTTTAAAAATCTTTTAATTATTGTGTTTTATTTCATATGATTTGGATAGGGCAAGGAGCATTGGAATGAGGTCGGTCAATTGTTCAGTCATTCGCTATTGAAATTTCCCCTGCTCAAATGTAACAACTACAAAAAAACACATAGGGATGGTCGGAATGGAATACCCACGCACCACACCATACCAAGACACCCCCCCCCCCCAATCCCACCCCCTAAGCTCCCACAATACCAATGCCTTAGCACTGACACAAGAATATTCTCAGATTAATTAAATAGTTGCAGGACCCGGATGTGGTTCCGTGTGACTGGTCTATGAGTAGCCTAGAGACGGAGTAAGTACCCAGGTAAAGTACATGTTTACAATGAGAAAGAACGGACAAATAAGAAAGAAAGAAAAAATAGAAACCCACCCACTCCTGAGACTGTGACATGACACCGGGCATGGTGGCCGAATCAGTAGAGCACGGGCCTCGCATGCAGGAGATTGGGAGTTCAACTCCCAATCAAGTCAAACCAGTCACTTACACAATTGATACGTATTTCTTCCTAGCCTTGGGCTCGGCATTAATAGGATAGGGCAAGGACTGGTCAGCCCAATGTCAGCATAATGTGACTGAGTGATACATGGGGTCATGGTGCGAGAGGCCTGATTTTCCCATTGGGGCAGCACTATCAAGTCACCATGAGAGTGCACTGTCACTGTTACAAGTTGGTACCCATCCTGATATGTCGTTAGATGTTGTCAGGATGTAAAACTCAAACAACCAACTAACCAACTTAGTGAGGCAGCACTATAAAGTCGCCATGAGTGCGCACTGTCACAAGTCAGTACCTGTCCTGATATGACCTTAGATGTTGCCAGGACGTAAAACTCCAACAACCAACCAAACCAACAGTCACGTGACATACTATGCGCATGCCCCCCCGCCCCCCTCCACCCAAAAGTCGCTACTTCAATGGCCGCCAGTCTGGGGTAGCGTGACCCGGGCCGGCATGGCTCGCATTCACCGCTTTCTGTCACTGCCGCTTCTACAGTCAATAAATTAAGGGAACGCCGCCGATAAACGCGCCAGATTGACGCGGCCCGGGCGTTGCTAAGGACTGCACTGACAGCCCAATGAATTGAGTCGTGTCGGCTTCTGATCGCCCAGATGAGATGATCAAAGGCGCTCATTGGTCAGCACGCCCCGCAATCTGCGCGGGGCATTTATCCACTGAGACACAGCCGGCTCACAGCGTCTGTGGCGCTACCTGGTAGGAATGAAGGAACTTCATGTTTCGCTTGCCGCTTCCTGACCAAAAGTAGTCTGCATAGCATAATCCGTTGGTTTCATTTCTTCTTCTTCTTCTCCTTCTTCTTCATCATCTCCTTCTTCTTCCCCTTCTTCTTCTTTTTCTTCTCATATACTTGAGTTATGTATATTATATAGACCTTACTCTATTTTTCAAGGTCAAAGTAGACTAATGATAATGGATCAAGGTTGGACATATTTTGAGTGTACGCAGCCATAGCTAGGAATTTTTGTTTTGGGTTAGGCCCTACAGATATATTCCCGGAATGGATGAGCGACGAAGACGCGAGGCACTGGGGGATCTGGGGATACATTTAAACAAAATTTGTTATCGGATTGCGCAAATCTAGGTCAATGCCTGTAGGAGGCGGGGGGGGGGGGGCAGTTGCCTCGTGTATGTGTGTCTGTTTTGTGCACATTCGTGTTAGTGAGCCGGGCAGTGGGTGTGTATGTGAGGCAGGCAGTGAGTGTGTATGTGAGGTGGGCAGTGTGTGTGTATGTGAGGCGGGCAGTGTGTGTGTATGTGAGGCGGGCAGTGAGTGTGTATGTGAGGCGGGCAGTGAGTGTGTATGTGAGGCGGGCAGTGTGTGTGTATGTAAGGCGGGCTGTGTGTGTGTATGTGAGGCGGGCAGTGAGTGTGTATGTGAGGCGGGCAGTGTGTGTGTATGTGAGGCGGCCAGTGTGTGTGTATGTGAGGCGGGCAGTGAGTGTGTATGTGAGGCGGGCAGTGAGTGTGTATGTGAGGCGGTCAGCGAGTGTGTATGTGAGGCGGGCAGTGAGTGTGTATGTGAGGTGGGCAGTGTGTGTGTATGTGAGGTGGGCAGTGAGTGTATATGTGAGGCGGGCAGTGTGTGTGTATGTGAGGCGGTCAGTGAGTGTGTATATGAGGCGGGCAGTGTGTGTGTATGTAAGGCGGGCAGTGTGTGTGTATGTGAGGTGGGCAGTGTGTGTGTATGTGAGGCAGGCAGTGTGTGTGTATGTGAGGTGGGCAGTGAGTGTATATGTGAGGCGGGCCGTGTGTGTGTATGTGAGGCGGTCAGTGAGTGTGTATATGAGGCGGGCAGTGTGTGTGTATGTAAGGCGGGCAGTGAGTATGTATGTGAGGTGGGCAGTGAGTGTGTATGTGAGGCGGGCAGTGTGTGTGTATGTGAGGCAGGCAGTGAGTGTGTATGTGAGGCGGGCAGTGAGTGTATATGTGAGGTGGGCAGTGTGTGTGTATGTGAGGCGGTCAGTGAGTGTGTATATGAGGCGGGCAGTGTGTGTGTATGTGAGGCGGGCAGTGTGTGTGTATGTGAGGCGGGCAGTGAGTGTGTATGTGAGGCGGGCAGTGTGTGTGTATGTGAGGTGGGCAGTGTGTGTATGTGAGGCGGGCACTGTGTGTGTATGTGAGGCGGTCAGTGAGTGTGTATATGAGGCGGGCAGTGTGTGTGTATGTACGGCGGGCAGTGTGTGTGTATGTGAGGTGGGCAGTGTGTGTGTATGTGAGGCGGGCAGTGTGTGTGTATGTGAGGCGGGCAGTGAGTGTATATGTGAGGCGGGCAGTGTGTGTGTATGTGAGGCGGTCAGTGAGTGTGTATATGAGGCGGGCAGTGTGTGTGTATGTAAGGCGGGCAGTGTGTGTGTATGTGAGGTGGGCAGTGTGTGTGTATGTGACGCGGGCAGTGTGTGTGTATGTGAGGCGGGCAGTGAGTGTATATGTGAGGCGGGCAGTGTGTGTGTATTTGAGGCAGTCAGTGAGTGTGTATATGAGGCGGGCAGTGTGTGTGTATGTAAGGCGGGCAGTGAGTATGTATGTGAGGTGGGCAGTGTGTGTGTATGTGAGGCGGGCAGTGTGTGTGTATGTGAGGCGGGCAGTGAGTGTGTATGTGAGGCGGGCAGTGTGTGTGTATGTGAGGCGGGCAGTGTGTGTGTATGTGAGGCGGGCAGTGAGTGTGTATGTGAGGCGGGCAGTGAGTGTGTATGTGAGGCGGGCAGTGTGTGTGTATGTGAGGCAGGCAGTGAGTGTGTATGTGAGGCGGGCAGTGAGTGTGTATGTGAGGCGGGCAGTGAGTGTGTATGTGAGGCGGGCAGTGTGTGTGTATGTGAGGTGGGCAGTGTGTATGTATGTGAGGTGGGCAGTGAGTGTGTATGTGAGGTGGGCAGTGAGTGTGTATGTGAGGCGGGCAGTGTGTGTGTATGTGAGGCGGGCAGTGCGTGTGTGTGTATGAGGCGGGCAGTGTGTGTGTATGTGAGGCGGGCAGTGAGTGTGTATGTGAGGCGGGCAGTGAGTGTGTATGTGAGGCGGTCAGTGAGTGTGTATGTGAGGTGGGCAGTGAGTGTGTATGTGAGGCGGGCAGTGAGTGTGTATGTGAGGCGGGCAGTGTGTGTGTATGTGAGGCGGGCAGTGTGTGTGTGTGTGTATGAGGCGGGCAGTGTGTAATGGATGTGTGGTGTTGATTTTAGGTGGCTGGGCGTTTGTCGTCGCGGTTAGGGTCCACTGATCTGAAAGACATCGCGATCAAGCCTCGTTCTGGACGTGCATCGACGTCGGAAAAAACTTTACGCCACCACTGTCTCAGAGTGTTTCAGAACCTTGCAAAAATACAGCAGCTCGGTGGATTGATTTTTTTTAAACACCTGAGATAGAGTGTAACCATTATACTCTAAAACCTCTATAAACCGACCGACCATGGGACCGACTTTAAATGGTCCATTTAGAGAGGTAGTCGGTTTAGGGAGCTTTTTTTCTTTATCGTTACAATGGTACCGTATGGGCGATCGTTTGGAACCCAAAATAAAGTGATCGATATAGGGTAGTGGTTAATCTGTGGACTTTGTTGGTTCAAGAGGTTTTACTGTATATGGAATGCATGCCAGTAGGTAGGCCTACATCTGAGGAGCTGTTGTTGGAGCACAGTAGCCCACACTAGGCCACACTGTGCCATTACAGACCTGGTCACGTGACATTACCATGTATTCCATACATGAATATCCAATGCATCTTAACACAATATTGTTATTCCAGAAAGATTAGTCGTGTTGCACTGAGACTGGGTTATTTGAGCTCCACTTTCGAAGGAGATACTAAGTCAATTTAATGGAACGTGTTGCTGCTGAAAGCTATAGTGTCCAGTATTTCAGTAATTAAAGCAACAGTAATTTTACAGGTTTTCCATCCAGATCTCAAAAGTTAGCCATTTCCAATAAAAAGTGACAACAACATAAATTAAGAGAGAGTGTAGTGATCAACCTAATATATGTGTCTCAGATAATAAATGGAAGAAGCTAAACACCATCGGACTATGCAGTTTTAACTAATTTGTTGAGGGGTGTCAGTTTATCACAGACTGTCGAACGGTAATGAGGTAATTATCTAAGATGGGATTCCATTCCATTCCTCAAACGGCGGGATTCCATTCCTGGAACTGAGACGAGCTACTGTAAAAAGAAAAATAAATACCCAATTTGTGTTTGCGGGCGCAGTTTGTCTTTCAAGTAGAATATTGTTTTTAAAGTTGTATAGTCCGATGAAAACATGAGATTTTCAAAATCAAAAACTTATCTAGACTTAATTCTACATATTCAACAAAGCATGTTTCTCTGCATAGAAGATCGTAATAAGTCAATTTAATAGAACCTGTTGCTATTGAAATCTAGGTTGTCAGGGTTTTAGTGTGCTTGTCAAAATTAATTTGGCATATTTTGATGTCAAATATCTCTAAAGTTAGTCATTTAAAGCTAAAGTAGACTATAATGATTAGCATAAGGTATTTATCTCAGAAAATGGCAGAAATTCAAAAGCATCGGATTGTGCAACTTTAACTCTCCTTTTGAATTATGAAACAAAGTGGATCAGATGGAAGAGTCACAAAACTCGACCCGCTTCCTGGTTGAATCACGCTTATTGTTGTTGTCGGCATCCTTGTTTATTGCGGTTCTACGTCCTAAAGACATCTAAGGTCATACCACAGGAAGGGTGCTCAGGGAGACTTTATAGTGCTGCCCTACTGGTATACCACCCCATCTATACCGATATACTACTCAGTCACAGTATCCTGTTCCACCGCCAATCAGTCGTTGCCCGATATCTCCGGGTAATGCCAAACAAGACCCCAGGTAGGGATAGGATCACTTTGCCTTTTTGTTGTTGTTGTTGTTGTTTTTGTTGACTTGGCTAGTAGTACGGCTATTCCGAGTTCCGCTGGTCTCTTGGGAAGGACTGAAGCTAAGAGTAAGACCCATCATGCCAGGTCCCAGCTACAGCTTACATACCGAAATTGAATTGATGGTTGGTGCCATTCCCAACACTATCCTTCACTACAGAACCTAGAAGTTAAACTCACTTTGCATCGATAACCAAATGGCCCCTGATGGCCAAAGTTGCTAGGATTATTGACATACATTTGTTCCTAATATAGATTGCACTGAAATTGGCCGAGCAAATATTTTACATGAGATAAAATAACACTTTGCGTATCATTCTGTGATTATATTCACCACCTCCCAACCACCACCTGACATGTAACTTGTAAGCTATAGCTAGAACCCGGTCTGCTGGGTCCTATCTTCAGTCCTTCGTAAGCGAGAACTCAGAAGAGACATATTGATTCCACGATCTCTGACGGCGTTGGAAGTGAGTGCGCTATTCAGCCAGACATTCAGCCACATTACTGCAGCTTGAAGCTTCGGCACCAACTCAGTATACAGCGTGGTAATGGCATGCTTATATCACAGACAGCTCAGTAGAACTACACTATGAGTATCACTATCAGCTGATTGGGTGATGAGCCACTTGGAGAACTCCTAAGATCTGTCACTATCACATGGGTCCTTCCACAGGCGTACCCAGGTAGATGTTGATGTTCGATGTGTGTTGGAGTTTTACGTCCTGGCAACATCTAAGGTAATATCAGGACTGGTACCGACTTGTGGCAGTATGCACGCATGGCGACTTTCGAGTACTGCCCCACTGGGAGACCAGGACCATGATCCGATTTCCTACATTATCCTGCTACTGTGCTAACCAGTCCTTGTCCTATCCTAGTAATGGCAAGCACCAGGCTAGGTAGCGACAAGTATCAACTTTGTAAGTCATTGGTTTGACTCAAGCAGGAATCGAACTCCCAACCTTCCACCAGGGTGAAGGTAATAATTGATGATAATACCTTCGATGTCCACAGAATGTATTAAAGGGACCCAGTATAGGCCGCTGATACTGGAACTGTACCCTGACAAATGCTCTGCAAGCACACCTTTTCACTTTGTCTAACTGAATATGTTCCTCCGTCTATTGGGAACCTCTGTAGGTCATGGCAGCACAATAATGTACATCCACCATACTTGATAGGCTCCGGTAATCCAAGGTAAAGATCATCGCCAGTTGTCAGCTACTAGTTACCAAAGCTAGGTTCTCCAGCGAGTGACGTTAGATGTTGCTAGGATGTAAAACAACAAACAAACCAGCGAGTCAGTGAGAGTGTCAGTTCTTATTGGCAAGCTGAACAGCTGGTAATGGTATTCACTGCATGGGCTGAACACCATAGATGTCATATAATTGAGTCATCCTGGCATTATTACAACCTGGCATTATTACAACATGGTAATATTACAACCTGGCATTATTACAACATGGTATTATTACAAGCTGGCATTATTACAAGCTGGCATTATTACAAGCTGGCATTATTACAACCTGGTATTATTACAACCTGGCATTATTACAACCTGGCATTATTACAACCTGGCATTATTACAACATGGTATTATTACAACATGGTATTATTACAAGCTGGCATTATTACAACATGGTATTATTACAACCTGACATTATTACAACCTGGCATTATTACAACATGGTATTATTACAACCTGGCATTAATATACCCTTCCATTATTACAACCTGGCATTATTACAACATGGTATTATTACAACCTGGTATTATTACAACCTGGCATTATTACAACCTGGCATTATTACAACCTGGCATTATTACAACATGGTATTATTACAACCTGGCATTATTACAACCTTGTATTATTACAACCTGGCATTATTACAACATGGTATTATTACAACATGGTATTATTACAACCTGGCATTATTACAACCTGGCATTATTACAACATGGTATTATTACAACCTGGCATTATTACAACATGGTATTATTACAACATGGTATTATTACAACCTGGCATTATTACAACATGGTATTATTACAACATGGTATTATTACAAGCTGGCATTATTACAACCTGGCATTATTACAACCTGGCATTATTACAACATGGTATTATTACAACCTGGCATTATTACAACCTGACATTATTACAACATGGTATTATTACAACCTGGCATTATTACAACATGGTATTATTACAAGCTGGCATTATTACAACCTGGTATTATTACAACCTGGTATTATTACAACATGGTATTATTACAACATGGTATTATTACAACCTGGCATTATTACAAGCTGGCATTATTACAACATGGCATTATTACAACCTGGTATTATTACAACCTGGTATTATTACAACCTGGCATTATTACAACATGGTATTATTACAACCTGGCATTATTACAACATGGTATTATTACAACATGGTATTATTACAACATGGTATTATTACAACATGGTATTATTACAACATGGTATTATTACAACATGGTATTATTACAACCTGGCATTATTACAACCTGGTATTATTACAACCTGGTATTATTACAACCTGGCATTATTACAACATGGTATTATTACAACATGGTATTATTACAAGCTGGCATTATTACAACCTGGCATTATTACAACCTGGCATTATTACAACATGGTATTATTACAACCTGGCATTATTACAACCTGGCATTATTACAACATGGTATTATTACAACCTGACATTATTACAACCTGGCATTATTACAACATAGTATTATTAGAAGCTGGCATTATTACAACCTGGCATTATTACAACATGGTATTATTACAACCTGACATTATTACAACCTGGCATTATTACAACATGGTATTATTACAACCTGGCATTATTACAACCTTCCACTCCCTCTCCTAACCTGAGTCTTGAGAATTGAATATTGTCAATTCGGACGGAAATACTGAAGGATTGTGTGTAGAACTGGCTCCTTTGGGTCGCTTTCAGAGATGTGGTTGTGGGGAAGAGGGGTGTGTGGGCGGGGAGGAGGCGGCCGAGGAATGGGAAGGAGGCTGAGGGGTGGTGATGGGGGGGGGGGGTGGTGATGGGGCGGCCAGACATATCTATCCTCTAATCCTGCGTGCGATCAGGAGCAGGACGAGACATTCCTCGTCAGTCAAGTTGGAAGTGAGGTGAAATCAGTGAGACCATGAGAGCTAACTGGCGCATGTACATACATATATATTTCTATATATATATATATATCTATATATATATCTATATATCTATATATTTCTACATATATGTATATATATATCTATACATAGATATATATGTATGTGCTGGATAAGCAATTATACAAGTATAATCACCCGGAAACCGATTACCCATGAACTAGTTCACCCCAACTGACACTACACAACTAATGACACTCATCTACTCAAGCAACTGGTCATGCCTTTTACCTCGCCTGGTGCTGCCACCTAGCTTCTTCCTCCTCGACCAGCTCTGCCTCATGCCTATACCGCTCAATACACATATATATACATATATATATATTAATATATATACATATATATACATATGAACAGCCACCCATCAACCAGTGCCCTTCAATTATGCACAGCCAGCCATCAACCAGTGCCCATCTGTTATAAACAATCAGCTATCTATCAACCAATACCCATCTGTTATAAGCAATCAGCTATCTATCAACCAAAGCCCATATGTTATAAACAATCAGCTATCTATCAACCAAAGCCCATCTGTTATAAACAATCAACTATCTATCAACCAATGCCCATATGTTATAAACGATCAGTTATCTATCATCCAATAGCCATCTGTTATAAACAATCAGCTATCTATCAACCAAAGCCCATCTGTTATAAACAATCAGCTATCTATCAACCAAAGCCCATATCTTATAAACAATCAGCTATCTATCAACCAAAGCCCATATGTTATAAACAATCAGCTATCTATCAACCAAAGCCCATATCTTATAAACAATCAGCTATCTATCAACCAATGCCCATCTATTATAAACAATCAGCTATCTATCAATCAATGGCCATATGTTATAAACAAACCGCTATCTATCAATCAATGGCCATCTGTTATAAACAATCAGCTATCTATCAATCAATACCCATCTGTTATAAACAAACCGCTATCTATCAAGCAATGCCCATCTGTTATGAACATCCAGCTAGCTAGCTATCAGTGGACAGGTCATGGGAGTGATCCCTGTGGTTGTGAGATTGCCATGTGACAGTCCACATCCCTGGTAGCTTCAGTGTTTTGTGAGTTACAGTTTGTGGTCAATTAACACTAATGTAACCATTTCAAAATTGCATCTGAGATCCGTTTCGCAATCATTGGACACACATCTGACCATTTCATGTAAATTGCAATGTAAATGTGATTAACAGATATTGTTTTCATCAAACAAAACGGAGACAATAAATACCACCAACATCCCATCATGAATATGGTCATTGCTGCCGACACATGTTAAACCATTACCAATCAAACAATCAATCAATTTAGAACACTATGCTGCTGGCACCAGTAATTCTCACAGCAACCCCAGAGTAATTCCCCCCAGTAATTCCAACAGTAATTCCAACAGTAATCCCAATGTAATCCCAACAGTAATTTTCCTACAGTAATCACATTTGTGTAATCCCAACGGAGTCAATTAGACACAAACACCCTGCCCCCACTCATGCACCCGACCACCCTCACCACCACCACACCATCACCACCCACACCACCACCAGCACTACCCCAAACACCACCCCCATCACCACCACCCTAGTACTACTACCCCCCTAGTACTACCATCACCACCACCACCCTACTACTACCACCACCCCCACAACCACGACCCCCACAAACACCACCACCTCCACCACCCTACTACTACCACCACCCCACAACCAACACTCCCGCAACCAACACCCCGATCACTACCACCCTAGTACTACCATCACCACCACCATCCTACTAATACCCCCCCCCCCCACCACCACCCTACTACTACCACCACTATTCTACGACCACCATCCCCCCGGCCTGTACCTACCGGGTGCATACCTCGAAAGGTGCAGGTGGATCACACCGAAATCACCCATGCGTGACCCGTGAAGCCCGGCGATTCAGGTTAATATCTACACCTCACATAAAGCCCTCCACAATGAACCACATACCAATACCCTTCAAACCCCCCACCCACCACCCACCACCCACACACCCACTGCACCTTCCCCACAACCACCCTTCTCCACAAACCATCCCACCCCACCCTCTACTCACCCTTACAATTCTCATCCCGATCTTACTGCTTTCCAACCCTCATCCTCACTCTTACCCTCCTAATATACCCAATCTTAGCCCTTCTCCCATTCCCCCCTCCCCCTCCCCACCCCCACCATAACCCCCAACCCTCCTCACCCCACCTTATCCCTTCCCCCGTCTCACCCTCACCCCAACCCTCCTTACCCCTACATTATCCCCCCCCCCCCACCCAACCATAGCCCTCACCCTCCTCACCCTTACCCCTATCCTCTTCACCCCAATCTTATCCCTTCCCCTTTTCCTCACTGTCCTCACTCTCACCCTCTACCTGCCTCAGCCCAACCATAGCCCCCACCCTCCTCACCCTCGCCCCCTACCCTCCTCCCCCCAATTTTAGCCTAGTCCTCTTTCCCCACTGTCCTCAGTTTCACCCCCAACCTTCCTCACCCCAATCTTAGCCCTTTAGCCCTTCCCCCCCTTCCCCACCATCCTCACCCCCCAGCCTGACCCTCACTCATCCCAACCATAGCCCTCCCCATTCCCCACCTTTACCACCCCCCCCCCCCCACCCGGCACCCCACCATCACCTCCCCCCCCCCCCCCACCCACGTTAACAAGTCTCACACTGCACCAAACAACGCGCCCCTCACTCAACCCTGGCGCCAAGTCCCTCAGCTGCCTTAAACGCGCCATGTCCATTAGAGCCTGCTTAGACGACCGGGAGGAGCAGGCTTCACTGCATGGTAGAGATGATCGCTGAGCAATCTGCCGCCCTCTTAGGTCGCCACTATAATAGTGTCACAGAGGAGGTGGGTCTGTGGCAAGATAACCAAAATAAGAAGAAACAAACTATTCACCTCCAGAGCCAAATAATGGATATAAATGTGAACTATAATCAATTATGGGAGTAACAACAAAGGACATGTTCCCATCAGAGTAATATCGGTCGGTTGTTGGAGTTTTATATCCTGGCAACATCTATGGTCATATCAAGGCGGGCACCGACTTGTGACAGTGCGCACTCATGGCGAGTTTATAGTGCTGCCCCACTGGGAGACCAGGCTGCCAGCACTCTGTCATATTATCCTGACACTGAACCAACCAGTCATTGCCCTCTCCTAATAATACCGAGCACCTGACTAGGAAGCGATAGGTATAAAATTTTAAGTCATTGGTTTGACTCGACCAGGGTTTGCAAGCATGGGTTCGAATCCCACGATCTACCAAGATGGGAGTCGGATGCTCAACTCATTCGGCCATCCCGCCTGCTCCCACCCAGTGCCGCAGAGAAGGTAGGTATGTGGCAACAAAACCAAAACAACAACAACAAACTATTCACCGCCAGAGCCAAATAATGGATATAAATGTGATCTATAATCCATCATGGGAGTAGAACAAAGGACATGTTCCCGTCACGGTTATATTCCCTCCGAGCCAGATGTTATTACCTTTCATTATATGTGTGTATTAGGACGTATAACCCCAACAAACACCAACATTACATTCGGACTAGTTTCTCTCTTTCTCACATGGCGCCACCGGCGATAGATCAACTATCTAGATCAACAGATTTGTAAAGGGCAACAAACTAAGAAAAAAAAGATTCCTCCCATGTAAGTACAGTCCTACCTTTTAGTGTTAAGCGTCTCTGTGTTTATTCATATGTTAAGGATCGAGTCGTTGTAAGGGGGAGGTTCTTAAGTGCATAAATATTCTCAGTAAATATCAGTGCACTACTTGCTGGTATATATAGTTGTATACCCTGTAGTAAAGCTGACTGACGTGTCACTGGTGTGATAACCCTGATACTGGAGACACTTGAGAGGGTGCGGGGGAGGAGGATGTGGAGAGGGAGCAGGGCGAAGATGACGGGGAGGGGTAATCGGAGGGAGGGAAAGAGGTGGAGGGGCACGAGGGGGGCAGAAGGAGAGGAGAGGGGAGGACGGGAGATGGGAGGAAGGGCGGAAAGGGAGGGTGAGGGGGCGAGGGGATGCGGGTTGCAAGGATAGGGAGAGAGAATGGGGGAGGGCTATGGATGTGCGCGGGGGAGGCAGCAAGATGGGGAGTGGGGGGAGAGAGGGGGAGGAGGCGGAGAGAAGGGGAGGAGGGGGAGAGAAGGGGAGGAGGGAGAGAAGGGGAGGAGGGGAGGGGGGAGGATGGGGAGAGAAGGGAGAGGAGGGGAGGATGGGGAGAGAAGTGGAGGAGGAGGAGAGGGTGGGGGAAGGAAAGGAAAGGGAGGGGAGGGGAGGGGGAGTGGGGCTGAGAGAGAGGGTGAGAAGTCGGATGAGGGTAGAAGGAAGGGGGGAAGAGGAGGAGGGGGAGGGGAGAGAAGGGGAAGAGGTGGTAGAAGGAGGGGACGGAGAAAGATGGGAAGAGGGGGGATGGGGAGAGGAGGGGAGAGCAGGGGAGAGGTGGGAAGAGGTGAGGAGGAGAGAGGAGGGGAGAGGAGGGGAGAGGAGGGGAGAGGAGGGGAGAGGAGGAGAGAGGAGGGGAGAGGTGGGAAGAGGTGAGGAGGAGAGAGGAGGGGAGAGGTGGGAAGAGGTGAGGAGGAGAGAGGAGGGGAGAGGAGGAGAGAGGAGGGGAGAGGAGGGGAGAGGTGGGAAGAGGTGAGGATGAGAGACGAGGGGAGAGGAGAGAGGAGGGGAGAGGAGGGGGAGAGGGCGGAGGGGCAGGGAAGGTAACCAGCTGGGCACTACGCCACAGCTCAAGGTCCAACACCCCTCTCCCGCCACATGTGAGCAGACAATCAGCTCCAGTTACAACCAGTTCTTTGATTGTTAGAAAACGATTAGAAATCAAATCTCAAAATATGTAAAATTGCATTTCTATATATTGATGGTACATGAGTGCTGAGAGACATCCGCATCTGACATAGCATAACATGTCAGGCTAAACTATTGGATCAGCTTTCGAAGTTAAGACATTTCAAGTGTTTGAAACTATAATTTAAAAGCTTATCACTGAATCAGTTGCGTGTATATTGAAACACCCTCAACCCCACCACCACCACCCACTGGCTAAATGGAGAGTGGCGGTTAAGTTATGAAAGCAGTCTTTGTCGCATTGCGACTGACAGCATTATGATGATGATGATGATATTGAAACAAAAATCAAATGATCAGAATTTTAACGAGAAATATCAGACTAGTCAGTCTGATATCAGTTTCACCAGACCATGCATGATACCGGACAGTTGTAAGGTGTATTACCATAGAGTTTGTTTGTTGTTTTATGTCCTACCAACATCTAAGGTCGTATCAGGATGGATCACGGTGGAGAATCTGCGTTATCGGCAATGATTAGACATTAATCTAATTATGTACATATTATGCAGTATTCTTCGAGTGCTAGGACAAGTCGCATTATTCTACTCAGCAACTTCGTGAAATAAACGCAAACCAGTAGGATGATAGCGCGTTTATGAATACAGAAGCACATAGATGCGATTGTATTCATGCTGGCGGTATGGTTTGTTTTGTTTGTTTGTTGTTGTTTTAGGTCCTAGCAACATCTAAGGTCATATCAGGACGGGTACCAACTTGTGACAGTGTGCACTCATGGTGACTTTATAGTGCTGTCCCACTGGGAAACCAGGCTGCCAGCACCATGACCTGGTATCCCACTCAGTCACATTATCCTGACACTGAGCACACCAGTCCTTGCCCTGTCCTAATAATGCCGAGTGCGTGGCTAGGAAGCGACAAGTATCAATTTTTAAGTCATTGGTTTGACTCGACCAGGGTTCGAACCCACGACCCCACGATCTACCAGTACGGGAGACGGACGCTCTAACTCATTCGGCCATCCCGTCTGGAGTGCAGTTGATGAGGGCACAGATTATCTCTTAAAACTACATCCATATATGGAATGCCGGGAAGTTCCGACCCCCGGCCCAGCCAACTAGACGACCACTTGGGAGTCTGGCCCAGACAACCTAGCAAATAAGAAGCAAAAACTATTAAAAAAATTAACAAAGAAGAAAACACCAAAGAATACAACATATTAAAATACCCCCCCCCCCACCCACACACACACACATACTCTAAATTGGCTTAGCAATGCCGCTATGTTCGGGATAGGTTATGCAGCTGACGATAACAGCGCAGTTGATTGAACGGATAGGAAATTACCTGCCATAAAAGCGCGGCAACGGCAGCCGAGGAAACGGGTGTCGAGGCGAGGAGGGTGGAGATTGCGTCAGCATCGAAATGACCGCAGAAACAGCGCAATGCGTCGGGTGACCGGAAGTCGCGCAGCGCTGGTGTGCGTTGGGTTATCTATTCTCAGCAGCAAGTATGCGGCGTATCCCATGACCCTCTTGGCCTCCCCCCCCCCCACATATAGACACACATATATACAAGATGTCGGCTATGTTGGGTCTAATTAGCACAGACGATTTCGCTTAACGACACAGCGAGTAACTATGACTACAGACTGCAGACTGCAGACGATACAAACACACACACACTCAAGCCTTGGTCATATACATGTTAGTGAACGTAGTTGAACGTAGTTGAACGTAGTTGAACATAGTTGAACGTAGGATAGATCAATGTGGGTCAAACGTGGTGTAAGTATGTTAAACTACAGTGAAAAATGCTAAGGTACGGCAGGTTTTGGTACGGATAAATATGTTACCGCACAGATGCCGGTATGTTCAACTATGTTTCACTATATTCAACTGCATTCAAGGTACGGTAGCCTCCACTATGTTCAACTACATTCAACTATGTCCAAGTACACTAAAGTATGCTCGAGTATGCTAGAGTACATTAAGAGTACAGAGACTTCGCCACAGTATGTAAGCCTCTAATGTAGCGCTCTTTTGAACTTGTCCGAAGATTAAATCGGAACTCACGGCCCACCCACGTTATTACCAAGTTAGCATGATGGAGAAGTATGGACGCCGGTACATTCAACTACATTCAACTACGTTCAACTACATTCAACTACATTTGCCCCCACTACATTCAAGTACATCCACTAACGCATATGTGACCGGGCCTTCACCCTTATCCCGCCGGTCAATCATGACCCGCGGGAAGAAATAGACAAATGTCGTCCGTGCTGTGCAGCACCAATCGATAGCCTTGTCAAATCCCAACTTAAGAGGCTATCTAAAGAGTTGCCGGGAGACATTTTTTTGTGTATCCATTGAGTTGTGTGTCTCCTTCATTAATTGAGTTAAATGACCACGGAGGTGGTCATTTGCTGTCATTGCTGGGGGCAGGGGGAGCTCAGTGAAGCAGCCACGCCCACCTGTCAATCACCACCCCACCACTGCCACTGATGGGCTAATCCTCTCCACCCAATCACAGGCCCCTCCCTCACTCTTCCCCCGACTCTGTGTCGCGCACACCTCCTCACTCCTCCACTGACGCTTGGCACCTACACACCTCCACGCAAAAGCAACCCACCCACCCACTACCTTGTCTCGATATAAACAAAAACACTACGAGACAAATAAAAACAAAAAACAGGTAATGATACAAAAAGCACCTCCCCTCATTATCCTAAAACTATCAATAGGATAACCTCTCCTGTTAGTCGTCTCACTCACTCCAATTATTACCATCATATATTGTCTATATATATATATTGGTTTGCTATATTGTGATGTACTCAGATATATTGCCTGCATATATGGTGATCTACCTCCATCACCTCATGAAATGTTACGTTCATAAAAACAATTTGTACATATGTTCTTTACCATTACATTTATTCTACTCGCATAACTTCGTGTTCATGCCAGACCTGGCCTGCGGGCATGCTCAAACGAAAAATACTGTAAACGAGACCGCCGTTGGACGAGATTGTCATGAAAATAAAGTTATGTCATTCCCAGCTCTGCTTCCTCGTTCATCCCTGCCCGAGTGCCAGTAATGATGTACAGTGTGCTTAAGGGGGGAGGGGTGGGTTGTTTATGATTTATGTCCTAGCAACATCTAAAGTCAAATAACAACATCGAAAGCAACATCGACAGTCAAGATCGGTAGGTCTACCGATTTGTGACGATGCACAATCATGGTTGGATTATACCCCCAGCAAATAAGGAGTGCAGAATAGAGTAGAGCAGGGTTGAACATGATTGTTTGGGATTTATATAATAGCACCAAATCATTGCCAAAAAAAAACGAACCCAAAAACATAGATTCTGAACCACAACCCAGCAAAAGCTTGCAGGTGATTTGTGGGTTTTGAAAGAATGCCAGATGCACTCAATGCAGTAAATCTCGGCTTGCTGTGTGTTTGCCACTGGGTGTATCAGCTAAATGCTTCAAAAGCAGTGTGAAGAATAAATAAATACTGAAAGAGAGATATTTATTTACATAGATATACATAAGCCTAAATAAATACAAACCATAAAACCCTAACCAGAACCAAGCTTCGACTACTATAAGCTATGTTTACTAGTTTCTTCTGCCAACCAGACACTGCGCATGTGCGAGAATTCTATGATGTAAACATAAACATGTAATGTGTCTATAAGGAGGGTTGGTTTGAGCTGGACCTTGTTGTCTGACCTAAGAGCATGAGTGGGTCAGGTCGGCAGAGGTCATTAGAAAGAACCGAGAATGAGAGGTTAAGTGTACCCGGGTTTTCATGATAGCTGTTACATTTGTTTGCGTGATATATAAACTGGTAGAAACATGAGATATGTGCTTAGTTAATGATATGTGGTTAGAGTAATGGGCGGATGGCATACACACTGTTGTAAAGGGAGAGAGAGGAGGGTCTATGTTCAAGAGGTGACGATGGTTAAACGTCATATGTTGGATAGTTAGAGTGTTGGTTTTGTCTTATTTAGTAGTGCATGGGGCTTGGCATTATAAGAGAACAATTGACTTGACACCATTGGTGGTAGGTGACAGTGAATATGATGTGTGAGTTGAGCATGGGTTCGGTGTGACTAAGAAAGTGTCCACACCAGTGTGCCAACATTTCTTGAGTCGTTATTCCCAATATTGGTGAAGGAACTATTTTTGGTATGTGTGGGCATAAGCTCATAGCGGGACATAATTAGGAGAGGGTGTGAGTGTATGATATAATAGTAAATATGTTTAAAAAAAAATATATAATAGGAATCCAACAATTTTATGCTTAGCTGTTTCTAAAAGCCATACATTTATGCGTTTATGCCTTAGCAACACACACGAACATATGAATAAATTTATAAAGGCTAGTTAGGAGAATACCCCTCCCCTGGAGACCAGATATTTATGAGTCGACGTCAAAGGGACAAAAGAATGAGGATACCTTAACTTGCTGTAATGCTCCTCCATGAATCAACAGAGTAAAATGAATTTTCCACAATTTCCAATTATGGTTGACGAAATAATCAATCTTGAGGGATGATTCTTGGGATGTCAGAGGCGATAGGGGTGGAAGGAGTGATTTCAAACAGGATTCGACTGGAGCCTAACTGAAATCACTCCACTCATCCACCCAGAGTCCAGCAAAGACTACAAGTATTGAATGTGACCAATAATTGTTTTGTCATTCTCCACGGAGCTCCGGCCGAGGGAAAGCAATGACTTACAAAAGTTATACTTGTCGCTGCCGAGTCTGATAGTGATACTCGACATTACTAGGATAGAGCAAGGACTGGTTAGCTCAGTATCAAGATAATGTGACTGGAGGGGGGGGGGGATCGGGTCATGCTGCCGCAGCATGGTCCCTTAGTAGGGCAACACTATATAGTCGCTATGAGTGGCGTACTTTCACAAATCGGTACCATTTCCTGATATGACCTTAGATGTTGCTAGGATGTAAAAGCTCCATCAAGAAAAGGAGGGGTCCAAGTGTGGATCCATTAATTGATTAAACAGGGGAAATTTCAATTGCGGACAATTGGACTTCCTCATCCGACTGCTCCTTGTCCCATCCTAGTCATGGCAAATGACAGGCTAGGTAGTGACAAATATCCATTCTTAAGTGATTGGCTTGACTCGGTTAGGGTTCGAAACCAGGGGTTCAATCACTTTTTGAGCGGTTCCGATTCAACACCCCGGACGGACGCTCCCTGAATTTCCGCCATTTTGTTTGCAGCAACATTCTCACTGTTTCAGCCATTTTGTTTTATATGTTGTTGGCACCTTTATGACCAGCTTTATGCTCCTGATGAAGCAGGGCTGTAAAGATGTCACGTGATATGGCCTCCGCCCCATAAGTCATATGGCTATAGCAGCCCCTCGGGTGGCAATCATGGCCTTTAGCCAGCTCCAGCTTAGCATTCCCCGAGGTCCTATCTTAAAGACATTGGTGGCCATTAAAACTGCAAGAGGATGTTAACTTCAGCAGGCCAGGCCAGCCCTCCTCGCACCAAAGCGACATATATATAAGTATATGAATATATAAGAATATATATTGATATATGTGCATATATGTATATATTATATGTATATATGTATATATTATATGTATATGTATATATTAATGTATATATATATTATATGAATATATTATATGTTTATATTATACATATATATGTATATATTATATGTATATATGAATATATGTATATATTATATGTATATATGTGAAGTGGGCGAGACTATACTCGAACTGTGGCCAATGCGGGCTTGGGTCGAGCAACCCGCATTTAGAAATGTGGGCTGCTCACCAAGACAGACCCGCATTGGCCATTAAATGTGGGGCAGGGTTCGCTGCTGTAACTCGTTGCTAGGAGATGCATGTTGTGACTCACCTCGCAATGCAGCGAGGTCGAGCGCTCGGGCTCAGACCCATCGGACGTGTTTCTACGTGCTCTGATGTTTTAGACGAGATTTAGGCTTTAATTGTCGGAATTCCAAACTGTTTTAACTTAACGAAATGGGAGGGGATGTATTTATTTGTATGGATCGTTATTGAAGAACTTAGATTGTACCAGTAGGGACAGAAATAAAGTTGTGAGCTCTACAAAGTGATTGGAATGTTCCTTGCATTCTTCACTATTCTCCAGTCCCATATTAACCGCTATGGTCAACTTGATATTGATATTCGATTATTCTCTATATAATAAAGGGCCTTCTGCCCGGCAGGCTGTATGAAGCCGATCACACCCCCCCTCCAGGATCATAGTAACCACCTTCTTAATAAAAGCATGAATTACAGTAATAACATCTAACTGAGTAAACACTGTCTAGGCTGTTTATAAGTGACAGCGGCGGCACAAAGTGGAGTGTCTGCTTTGTTTTGGATTACTTAAAGTATTACATAACAAGCTACATGGCGGGGAGGAGAGCCAGTGAATTAAGGGAATAATTAATATACATCTATTAAATGTGGGAAAAGGGTCAATCCATATCTCTATGGCACTTTAGCTCTCTGCCTTCAGCCCAAGTTGGTTACATAGCATGAAGGTGGTCAACCGGCGTGGGACGAGAGGCGGTGGCGGGATGAGAGCCGGTGGCGGCCCGCGGCAGGCCCAGGAAATTCACACAGAATTTATTATGGAAACAATATATAGGCACACAAATGGGTGCAGAAGGTTAAATATGTATATATTATGAGTATATATTATATGTATATAATATATGTATATGTATATATGTATATGTGTATATGTGTATATGTGTATATGTATATATGTATATATGTATATATGCATATGTGTAAATAGGTGTAAATAGGTCGAAATAGGTGTAAATATTTGTATATATGTGTATATATTGTGAAGTTAGTCATCGTAAAGTTAAGAGTCCTAGTTCTTGCAACTTTAATGGGGATCAGTGTCTTTAAGAAATGGCCGCGGAAAATGCTAAGCGAAAGATGGCTAAAGGGCATAAGTATGCCTTTTAGACCGTTGACATATATATCTCTTCGTTTATATATGGCTAAAGGGCATATATATATATATATATATATATATATATATATATCTCCTAAAGGAGATGTGGGCGGTTGTTGCGGGCACCCGGCGCTGGGGCTACTACTGGCAGAACAGTTGTGTTGAGTTTGTCACAGACAACACCACTGTCCGTGCAGCTCTTGCTACTGGCCGTTGGATAAATAAGGCTATCATGAAGTGGGTAAAGGAGCTATTTTGGGCTTCAATCATCTATAACTTCGATGTTAAATCTGTATACTTAAGAAGTAAAGAGAATGTGATTTGTGATGCCCTAAGCAGATGGTGGGATGGGCCTAGTATGGCCCGCATAAGTAATGTCAATCAAGCTGGCCACCTATGTTGCGCTCATGTTTTCAGTTGATTTAATTTATCGTCTCTTTCCAGGTCTTGAGGAACTCGAGGCCAGAGTTATATCGATGTCATACCACTATTACTCAACTAACTCTCGATCAACGAGGTCGATGCAAGTCAGGAAGTACCTGTCATTCATCGAGGAATTCAGAGGTCTGCCCTCACCCTTCCCTTGCCCGTCCTCCCAAGTGGCTCTTTACATCACTTGGCTTTCTCGTTCTCTGAAATTCTCCTCCATTATGAACTATATTAGTGCCCTCAACTTCTTCCTGAAAGCCGAGGGCTGCTCTCCTATTGACTTCACTGACCACCAGATAAGGACTGTCCTGGGGGGGGAGGGCGAAGCGGCTTCTGGGATGTTCCGTGAAGAGGGCCGCTCCTCTGCTCCCGGGGGAGCTCACTAAGATGTTTTCCTTTATGTCTCTTCGGGAGTGGCACATTTGCGACAGGGCGGCCTTGCTGACCGGATTCAGGGCGCTCCTCCGGAAATGCCAGTTGACAGACTCTGAGTCTGTCCTTAGGAGATGTGATTTCGAATTTTTTGGGTGGGGGATGATCCTTAAAGTGAGGCGCTCCAAGACCATCCAGTTCTCAGAGAGGGAGCTCTTCATCCCTGTCGCCCGGGCCCATAATACTGATTTATGCGCTGTTTTTTGTACAGAGAAACATTTCCATCAAGTGAAGGCAGGTGGGAATGCTCTCACATTTCAAATTCCGGCTGTGGAGGGGTGGGGGTGGGGGTGGGGGTGGGGGGCTACAGGACTCTTGATTACTGGACCCTTCAGGCCACCATTAAGCTGTTCGCGGGCGAGGCCGGGCTCGACGCCAGCAAATTCTCTTGTCATTCACTTCGCAGGGGGGGTTGTACATTTCTCTCCCTCCAGGGATCTTCAATCGATGAGATCAAGGTCCGCAGGGATTGGACCTCTGACTGCGTATATAAGTACATTTTGCGCCCCCTGGGCGAGTGCATTATAGCAGATATGAGAGTAGCTACAGCCATTAGTTCCTCTATCTAATTTTAAACTTCTCTTCTGTCTGGGTGGGTCTTCGACCGTGGCACTTGGCCCAGCCAGATGCATTGTACTACTTGGTTTTGTAATAAAAGATGTATCGACCATACAAGTGTTATGTTGTGCGCCCATTACAGCCATCTATATACGCACGTGTATATGCGGGTGTAAGGAAAGCGCACTGTCATGCCCCCCCGGTGTTTGCGGGGGAACTCGCGTATATACGCACGCCTATATGCGGATGTAAGAAAAGCGTACTGTGGTGCCCCCCCGGTGTTTTGTGGGGCAACTCGCCACTGATTTGCGGGACTGCCACCAGATGGCGCTCGATGATGTGCACAACCTACGAGCATGCCCCACCCGCCACAGTTGGCTTGCAACACTGCTACACTATAGACCTAGTAAGATTTTAAATTTTATTCATTTTCTCTCTTTTTTATTTTTCGGCAGGGCACTTGGCCCAGCCAGATGCATTGTATGACTTGGTTTTGTAATAAATACAAGTGTTATGTTGTGCGCCCATTACATATATATATATATGCAATTTAGTCTGTTCACATATATATCTCCTCCTTTATATATATGTATGTGTTATTTCCGGTGCAAGTATGGCTGCATGGCCTCCTTAGCGTCCGAACTGTTGCAACTTGAATCGTCACCAGTGTCTTTAAACCGAGACCCTAGAAATACTAAACAAAAGCAGCTTAAATGGCCTACACACATATATATATACAAATTATATATATTCAGGTGAATATAAACACTAAAAGTACTCAAATACTTTATTATTATTATTATTGTTGAAGCACAGTTGTATTTTATGTGACCTCTTCTATTTCACTGCATTGTTCCGTCCTGATTGTTTATAATGTTAATCGGTAAAAATAAAAAGATTTAATCGCGGAAATCCGCTAAATCGCGGAATTGTTCATCCTTGCATTCAAGGAAATCGAAACCTCCCCAACACAATACGCGTTGTGTTGGAACTCAAAAAGGAGATAAATATTTAGGCGTCTTGCACAAACCAATCTTAGATAAACAGACCAGGACATTGCTGGCAGTGGGCACTCACGCAACGGTGTTTGAAATTCAATGAATAAGTTTTGATGTATACATTACAACATAAAAGGAAGATGGAGAAAGTGAGAGGCTAGGTGCCCCCAAAAAATATGAAAGCAAAAAAAAAGAAACAAGAAAGATAAAAGAAGAAAAAAATAGATTCGCATTGCACCTTAAAGTTCTGGGGTTCTGTCAGTTTGGGGGATAACTGTATTAGGTTAATCGCTATAATCTATTTATTTAATATATTCTAGTGTGAAGTAACTTCAATTATGAATGCATAAGTTTGCAGATATTTGAAGTGAAAACGTGCTAAATTAATTCTGACGTGCGTATCGAAATGCTGGACACCATAGACATCAGTAGTAACTGGTTCTATTAAATTGAAGAAACAAAATGTATTCCCTTCACCCCTATGTTTCTCTGTCTTGAAGATTTATACTGCCTATTATGGATAAGTCTGAATAGACTTGTTTTCACCATTAGATAGTTTGTCGAAAGAAAGCCCAAGCCTACACTTTTACCGAGCCAAGCGATTTTTAACCTCCCATACCACATAGACATGGTATGAGAGCAACTGGCCTTTGATGACACTGTAAGTTATACACAGCGGTGGAAATCCAAATTGGCAGAGGCGGGGGCACGGGGAATTGAACCACTGACCTTCAGATTAGGAGTCCGACCTAGAAAAAAGTCAGACACTCTAAGCACTCCACCACAGAGAACACCTATTTACCAACACATGGGTAATAAGTGTACCGGTGTGTACCTTATGTGCCGGTGTGTACCTTATATATCGAGGGTAACATTTAGGCGAGTGTCTTGAGTTGGACAAATTGGTGTTTTCATCAGTCTCTGCAGCTTTAATATGTATTATAAATCACACTCTGGTGTCACCAGGTGATAAGGCACACACTTGGCAGGTCCTTTTAACTGAATTGCCAACGACTTGAGAAACATGGAATTCTGGAAGAACACCGAGTGCACGGCGGGAAGAGTTGATCTAACAGTAACATACCGGAAGGCCTAGCGGTACGCTGTCAGCTTCCTGTGCTGAACGTCGTAGGATTGATACCCAGATGAGTTAAACCAAAGATTTAAATACAGTAAAACGACTCTAACTCGGAACATGGGACTGACTTTAAATGGTCCATTTAGGGAGGTGGTCGGTTTAAAGAGTTAGAATATCCCTACAATGGTATTTTTGGGACCCAAATAAAGCGATCGATATCGGGGAGTGGTCGATCTGTGGAGAGGTCGGTATAAAGAGGTTTTACTGTATGTATGTATGTATGTATATATGTATGTATGTATGTATATATATATATATATAAAGTTAGGCTATGTAATAGAGGAAGGAAGAGACGAGTGTTGGGTCGGACACTTTATTGAGCGTCTAGGGCATGCACAATAAAAAGGCATACCGGTAAAGTTTGAAATCCGAAGGCAGAGTGACTGCTCGGTGCAGAGATCGGCCGGTGGTGGTGCTCGCACCCGGCTAGCCGGGGCAAATCCGGGTAGGTCAGCGATTGGACAATAATATAAGTAACAAAGTATACGAAATAATAAATAATAATGAAAACTCCGCCTGTTTTTATATCTGCATAATTCATTATACATCCTATAAAGTTAGGCTATGTAATAGAGGAAGGAAGAGACGAGTGTTGGGTCGGACACTTTATTGAGCGTCTAGGGCATGCACAATAAAAAGGCCAAAGGAGAACGCCTAAGCGTCTCCCCCAACCCAACACTCGCATCCTCCGAGCATAGGGCCGCGACCACCCTCAAGTCATTCACTATCCTAACCCCGAGGGGAGTCTTCAAGTAACTGTAGACTGTCTCAGAGGCCCAGTCACCCCTGACCTTTAATTCTTCAATTGTGGCCCCGCACATAGACAAGAAGGTGCAGCCTCCCCTCCTCAAGGAGTGAGACGAGAGGGTGGACGCGTCGAAGCCAGCCCTGGTGGAGAATATCTTGAGGGTCTCCTGGTAAACGGAATATGGAAGTGGAGAGGAGACCGCCCCCAAACATGGGATGCGGAAGGCAGGGTCAGATGGACCCGCCCTGATTTGGTTGAAATGCATTTCGGTCCAATGGACCGCACAGAGACTGGTGTCGCAGCACCTGGCGATCGGGATCTCAAGCACCCGTTCGGTAAATTGAATTGTCTTTGAACGGCTCACAGTCAGGAGCATCCCCCAGTCATAAAATGTGAAATCAGATCTGAGGAGAGTGGAGTCTGACATGGTCACCTGAGATTTGCGCAATAAGCCCCTAAAGGAACAGAGGATCGCCGCCCTCCATGCTACGTCGCCAGGGTTGTTTGAAAGTAGTGAAAAAATCTTTCGCAGCATATGTGGGAGCAGAGTCATCGCCTGGCGAGGTGCATCGCCCTTGGCCCTACGGATCCCCTTCAGGGTAGCAACAAGAACAAAACCCTTGTAGTCTATGGGCGGCTCGTCGTTCATCCTTAAAAAATGGTTTAGGCCGCTTAGATAGTTGAGAATCGAACGATATTTCAATGAGCGGGCCAGCCAGGTAGCATAGAGGGCCACCTGCTCCACAGAGCAAGGGATAGGCGCCCTAGAGGAGTGGAACAAATTAGCATATTCTAAATATTTCCGGATCTGCACCCCCCCTTGTGATGGCCGAGTTTTTTGCGTAGGACTGGCGCTGGTATTCCTGCTGCTCGACCTTTAGCGCCACTATCACTGCAAGAAAAAAACGAGGCATCAAATATGTGGCTACAGCAGAGCGAGCCAGTGACATCCACAGCCCTGATCCTACCGCGCTATCCGCCTCATTTAGCCTACTTAGGGAGTCACAGATCATGTTTACACTACTACGGATATAGACAGAGCTGAACGAAAAGTTATTTTCGACAGACAGCCAGAATAGTTTGCGGAGGAAGACCATGATCCCCTTACATCTGGACCTGCCCGTGTTCAGCACTGCCCGAACAACCTCACTATCGGTTACGATCATGACTGTGCTGTTGGCCCAGCCTGTACCCCAACGAAGGCAGGCTGCATAGACCGCCCACATTTCTTGAATGTTGATGTGGGACGAGCCTATGTCAGATGGAGGGAGGAGGTGGTGGTGGCCGGCATAGGACCCGAGAGGTCTGTTGGCTCCGTCGATAAAAGAGCCAACTAACCAGTCGTGACCATGGAGGGCTCCGAATCCCCACTTAGAGGCATCGCTGTAAGTTGCTATTACTGGAGCGAACTTCCCCAAGATCCTGGCCTTGCCGTTAAATCGCCTGTTTTTATATCTGCATAATTCATTATACGTCCTATATATATACCCCCCCACACACACACATATATAACCGACTATATAACCTGCCCCATGTATGCACACAATGGCCACTTCACCCAGCACAGACTGGACAGTCGGCTGGCTGGCTGTCTGGAACGAGACTGGGTGCATGTCTTGTGAAGTCGGCCCGGTGAGAGCGTGGCTGCGGGCGTCCGTCGGCTGCACCCGGTTGCGGCGTCCCCGGGCACCCGGCTGACCACAACTGGCACATCCTCACCCTGCCGCCGGCAGCGCGGCGCAGGGGGGTGGGGGTGTCGGTGGGGGGAAGGGATTCTCCTTCTGCCAACATGGGTCACCAACGGCATTTCAAGTCCCGTAACATATATATATATATACTTTGTATATATGGTATATATGGATGCATATAAGGAGTATAAAGGTTATACAAATATAGGCAGCGGAAAATATATATTTTATTATTTGTTATTTGCTCAAACGGCCTGTTGCCACATCTATTGTTTACGCTCCATGTGCTGCGTGCCTGATGTTATCCTGGCATGTGCTATTTCTGTTCTGTGTGCTGCGCACATTCCCTGCTGCACATACACCGGTCCTGCGCTGACCAATATAAGTAGCTGCTGGGCATGTAGAGAGCACCACTCATCTCGATTTTTCCTGCAAACCAAACATTGGAGTGCCTGCCCGAGTGCACCACTCTACTGTACCGCCGTTCTGCAGTCGTCCGCTGGCCTGCCGCACACACTCAGTTACTGGTGATTGGCTATGCCTTTCTGTCTCAGTTGTGGTATCACGCATAGTGCAGAGGAAGCAAGAAGGTGTGCTAGTTGTCGGGAGAAGGAGGGTGGGGTGCACGGCCAGACGATAAGGCGGACGACTGCGATTAAGATGGTGACAAAAGCAGTGAAACAAGAAGAGGCGAGTGTGTTGGCAGCTGGTGTCACTGAAATAACACTCGAGGTCAGGGAGCGTAATGCTCTAAAGGACATAGAGCAGATGGAGCTCAGGAAACGGGTGAGACAATTGGAGGAGAGGCGTGAGAGGTTGGAGAGGGAGGAAGAACGCGGGGATGGGCGGCCGGTGCGCAGGCGATAGGAGAGGTAGGCGTGAGAGGTGATAGAGGAGGTACCAGCTGTGACAGCTGAATAGGGCATTGGCCATTCTGCTTATGGCAGCTCACGCTGGCGGTCACTTGGCAGGAGGTGCCATCGCCATGGCAGCTTGAGTTCATGGAGTAGTAGCTCTTCGAGAAGGCGGAAGTTTACCTTTGCAGAGAAGAAGGTTCACAATCTGAACCCTCACAAGATGATTCATGCCACAACAAAATGGGCCCTTAATATTGACGGTTGCTGACCACAGGGCCCTATTAGAGTATATAGGCTTTGTCAGCATGACGAATGATTTTTCAGACTTTGCTCATATTGAATACAACAGAGCGATTCGTAAACATGCGGAATTGATTGGATTCGCGGCCTTCGGGAAGGCGAACACTGGTACTAGCATATCGTATTATGTAGATAAAAGATTCACCCGGTACTTGTAGTACATGGGTGAAGGACAACGTAGTGTAAATACGGGCGAAAATAGGTTTAGTATGGAACCTGAACTAGAAACTGAGGCTCCAGTATCAAATGGCTACTTATATCGGCACAGATTTGGTGAAATGGGAGAGAATGCAAAAAGACAAGATGGCGGCCGCAGAACGCCGTCGATTTCACTTTTAAATCTTATTAAATTAGATATTATATTATATTTTTCAACTCAAAGGTAGCGGGCTATCAATAAGACATATGTAAAGAATAAATGTTGCTTCTTAGATTGTGAAATTAGGCTCTCATTTCTTTAACCCGCTTTTTCAACCGTTTTTATATAGGGTTGGTATTCACCCGTGTACTGCGAGTACTGGGTGAATGCTTTATCTACGTATTATGGCCCTCAAAGCATGAAATTCAAAAAGGCGCAACGACAGGAATACAGTGGGAAGCGTGCTAGTGCGACCAAGCAGGGGACCAACAACCATGTCTGCTTTAGATGGAACAGTGATGCTGGGTGCCTTAAGACGGAGGAGGATTGTACTTTTGGCCATTTCTGTGCCAAATCTGGTTCGAAGGGACATCGCCGACAAAAATGTAAAGGATTGACGGAACTGTCGGAATGTGAATTATGTGTCAGGAAACGATACCGCGCAGTCGACATTGGCGCTCCCTGGGCTTGATTTGGCTTGCAATTTGCGGCCGAGTCAATTGTGCACAACGAACAATTCGGACAATTTTGACAGGAGTAGTCTTTGGATTTGCAGTGTTAGAAGGGTGTATTGGTCATAAGAGTGCATCTAGGAAAGAGTTAGAAAGATTAGGGGGTTTGCTGACCCATTGTGCCCAGGTGGTGCGGGGCGGCAGGACTTTTACCCGAAGGATCTATGACATGATCGCAGGGTTGCTGTATGCCCATTATAAGGCAAGACTGGGTGCCGCTTTCAGGGAAGACGTGCAATGGTGGCTCTCTTTTGCTAGTAGATATAATGCAAAGCGGCCATATTAGGTACATTTGCACCTGTACACTCCGTATAAACTGATGCTTCGTTATGGGGGTTTGGCGCACTCCATCAGGAGGATTGGATTGTAGGTACATTTGAGAGACACTCAGAGCACGGGTTGATTGAAGAAGTGGGCCACCACTATATCTCAGCAGATGATAATTCAATCTAATCAAATATAAACGTAAAAGAAATGCGGAGTGTCTACGCGGCCGCATTGACCTGGTCCAATGGGTGGGAGGGTGGTGTGGTGTTGATAATAACGGACAATGCCACAGTGCAGTCGGCCCTGTGTATGGGTAGATCCAAGTCACGGGGCGTTATGTATATCCGACGTTTATTTTGGTGAGCACTTGAATTTAATTTCACGTTTTCCTCAGTCCATATTAGTAGTGAGGATAATATTATTTGTGATGCTTTGAGTCATCTGAATGAATTAGAATCATGAAGGAGATTGCATATGGCAGATGATGCATATCGAATGTGCTGTCGTGTTATTTTTTATGAGGGATTTTCTACTTCCAGAACTGGCAGAACTGAGGAGGGAACAAAAAGCTTTCCAGCAGAAGTTCTATGCACCTAATTCGATCGCAACTAGAGATGTTCAGATAAGAATGTATCTGGAATTCATAAATGAATTTGGAGGAACTTTTTCCCCCTGTCATGCCCCCCGAGCAGGTTGCATTATATGCAACTTGCCAGGCTAAATCTTTGAAGTATACATCTATAATTAATTATATTAGCGGCCTCAATTATTTTTTTGCGACGGAATGCCTCGCCGGCAATTGATTACAGTGAGTTTGTGATACATACCATGCTTAAGGGTATTAGGCGAGTAAAAGGGGATATGCCGCGACAGGCTGAACCATTATTACCGTCGATGCTGCGCGCACTGTTTACTAAGTTAAATTATAGTGTTGGACACACGGATGGCTTGGTGGGTGGCTGTCCTCTCTAGTTTTAGGGCACTACTTCGTAAATGCCAAGTGACTTTGTCAGACTCAGTTTTGCATCGGACTGATTTTAGCTTCTTTAAATGGGGCATGATCATGCGAGTGAGCTGATCTAAAACTATACAATTTGGAGAACGTACCCTAGACAGACCAGTCGCTAATTGCCCAGACCAAACTCTGTGCACGGTTTCTTGGGTGAGATGGCATTTCACTGAATTACCAGCAGACGAAAACGAACTGGCATTTAGGATACTTGGTGAGGGGTCAGGCTCCATCCCACTTACTTATGGTATATATCAAAGTATGCTGAAGCTGTTTTCAGAAAGGGCGGGGTTAGACCCCTTGCGACTGTCGTCGCATTCACTTCGATGCACAGGCTGCACTTATCTAGCGATGTGTCGTGCCTCTCTGGAGGATCTATGGGTTTGGGGTGATTGGTCAAGGGATTCAATCTTTGCCTACTTGAAAACTCCGATTGCAATGAGGATAGTTAATGATATCTCGCTTAGCGGATTATCGACATGTTGGTAATGCTTTGGGGGGACACTTTGTAGGTGTCTTTGGGGAGACCCGAGCCATTGGTCTAGTTATATTGTGATATAAAGTTGCCAACCCATTACCTCCTTGTTGTCTCTCTTTATGTGTAGCCAGAACCTATAAGGAGTATAAAGGTTATATGAATAAAGGCAGCGGAAAATATATATTTTATTATTTGTTATTTGCTCAAACGGCTTGTTGGCATGTCTATTGTTTACACTCTGTGTGCTGCATGCCTGATGTTATCCTGGCATGTGCTATTTCTGCTCTGTGTGCTGCGCACATACCCTGCTGCAAGTACGCCGGTCCTGCGCTGACCAATATAAGCAGATGTTGGGCGCATAGAGCGCACCACTCATCTCGATTTTTTCCTTTTATTTACGGGGAGACCCAAGCCATTGGTCTAGTTATATTGTGATATAAAGTTGCCAAACCATTACCTCTTAGTTGTCTCTCTTTATTTGTAGCCAGAACCTATATATCATCATGGTAGGAAAAAGTAACTACCATACATATATAACTACATATACATATATGCAACTAGCAATGTATATATATAAGTGCATGAATAAGTAACTACAATATATATATATACTTATAATGGTTATATATAACTACAGTATATAAATATGTGTATATGCGCATATGTATATATACGTATATGTATATACATAGATAGAGATAGACATAGAGTAAGAGTACAATTAATGTCCTGGCGAGTGAACGGTATTTGAGTCCACCCCCAATAGCAGATATCTACTTTTTGTGCTGGGGGGAGGGGAGGGGTCGTAAAACAAACAAAACAAAAAAGAAGGTACTTGAGTCGCTGCATACAACTCGCAGGTGGCGCCACTGTGTCATATATATATAGTTCAAAGGAATACAGTGTCAACTGAGGCAATGACAGACGGGAAGTTACATATATATATATATATATATATATATATATATATATATATATACATATATAATATATATATATGTGTATATATATACATAAGTGAGAAACCTTGCACTTTTTTGCAGGTGGCGCCATTGCGTCATGTACATAGTTGTTGGGACTATAGTACTAAACAAGGCACATGAAAGATAGGATTGGTTAGTTGGTTGTTGGAGTTTCATGTCCTGGCAATATCGAAGGTCATATCAGGAGGGGTACTTACTTGTGACAGTGTGCACTAGTGGCGACTTTATAGTGCTGCCCTCCAGGCAGACCATGCCATCAGCACAATGACCTGATATCTGCCTCAGTCACATTATCCTGACACTGAGCCAACCAGTCCTTACCCTATCCTAATAATGCTGAGCACCTGGCTAGGAAGTTGACAGTATAATCTTTCTAAGTCATTGGTTTGAGTCGACCCGGGTTTGCTCCCGTGTGTTCGATTCCCATGATCTACCAAAATGGGAGACGGACGCTCAACACAATCGGCCATCCCGTCTGTTTATGAATCTTTCAGTGGAAAAGAGTCTGTAGCTAAATTGTTTGTTGTTGTTGGGTTTTTTTCGGGGGAGGGGGGCGGGGGGTGGGTAGGCTCGATACTTAAAAAATAAAAATTGCACCTAGTCATATGTGGTACAAAACTGACTCAATTTTCTTTTTTGCACTAATGCTTCGATTAATGGTGATTTTACAACGGGCCGGCAGCGAGGGTTATACATTATATTAACGCAGAACAGTTAGTAGAATGTAAACACTAATGGGAGTTTCCCCATTAACTTTAACAGAGAGTAAAATTAACATTACAACACCGTGGGATGATCAATAATACTTTTAGATATAAATGATGCATACCCGCCCATACATGATGGCAATGCACCGTTCTTGTTGTAATTACTCTAGTTAATTAATTACTTCCGCGCTCTGTGATAATCCACATGGCAAAAGGCTGCTTTATTTTACATCTACCCATATAACCCACCCTCCGTGTCATCATCTGCATCCGGGTAACAAGAGCCAGAGACATGGCATCTATTAAATATCGGAGGAGCCAAAAAGCCACCAGCATCATACCTCATCTGGCAGTATCACTATCATAATTATTATTGTTGTCATCCTCATTATTATTATTATTTTATTGTGATTGTCACCATCACTGACATCACCGTCATCACAATCGTCATCATCATCACCATCATCCTCATAACCATCATCATTGTCAGCACCATCATGACCATAATCACCACCATCATCATATTGTTGTTATTATTATTATCGTCATCATCACCATGACTGTTATTGTTACTATCACTGTCACTACTATCATTATTCTATTGTCATCGCCATCGTCACCATCATTATATTAGTTTTGTCATCATCACCATCACTGTCACCATTACTGTCAACATTATCCTCATTATTATGTCATTAACATCATCACCATCATCATCATCATCATCACTGTCACATCACTGTCTATATTATCATCATTACGTCAGTATCATCGTCACCATCACCATGGGCATCACCATCATTATTATTAATTAGCATTATCAGCATCACCATCCCCATCGTTCTATTGCCATCATCACCATTACTGTAATCATCATTACATTGTTCCACTGGATCAAGAAGATCAAACCGGAAGTGCCAAGCACCAGTCAAGATCGGCGACACATACCAATTTCGTGAGTCCTTAGCTGGGTTTGACTCGGTCGGGAATTGACCCCCCCCCCCCCCCCACGACCTCCCACGTTGTGAAACAGGTGGGCCCTGCACCCAATAGTCCACCCCATCCGGTTGTCATTTCGAATAAACCCGCCGGTGTGTGTTGCATGGCCCTGGCCGAGTGTGTGTGTGTGTGTGGGGGGGGGGTTATGGGAAGAGGGGGGGGGGGGTTAGAAGGAGCTACATTGCGGCACAATAGAAGTCACGTGACCCGTCAGTGCCGCAAACACGGGCCAGGCCACCGAGGTCCTGACAGGCTGGCATTTCCGTGACATTCAGACAAAGCATGATTCACTGTGGACACGCCGGTTAACATGCATCGCGGTGCAGCTTTGTATACCCCGCCCCCCCCCCCCCCACCCACCCCTCACCCACCCCCGCCTGCATTTATTAGGAGGTGTTTACATGTGAGATCTGCAGCTTAGCAAAATAGAACACAACGGGTAGACATGGTGAGGTGGTGGTTAAACTGGAAGAGGGAAAAAAGAATAAAAAATACCAGCAACAAAAAAGGGAAAAAAAGGGTGTGTGGGTGGGGTTAGTTGTCTATACACACTCAGGTTGCTAGGGAGAGGGGGCGTAATACAGATACAAAGCCATATTCACTTCCTTAGTAGCTCTTTCATATTCTGCGGCAGGCCTCTCTCCCTTCCTCACCCTGCACTGCAAACTCACACCGTTAATTAGTACTAGTAGTGAGCAACTAGTTAAATAAACGCCGGGAGCCTGTACTCTACCTATTGGTTCAACGCGTGCGGTAGCTTATATCTGTATCCTACTGAGTTACATAATTGATCAATAATAACTTACACAAACTACTTACACAAACTATAGGCCCACACCTGAGATTCCGACCAGACGGGATGGCCGAATGTGTTGAGCGTCCGTTTCCCGTTTTGGTAGATCGTGGGATTCGAACCCATTGGTTCGAACCCTGGTCGAGTCAACCGATGATTTAAAAATTGATACTTCCTAACCAGGCGCTCGGCATTATTAGAATAGAGAAAGGACTGGTTGGTTCAGTGTCACGATAATATGACTGAGTGGGATATCAGGCCATGGTGCTGGCGGCCTGGTCTCCCAGTGGGGCAGGACTATAAAGTCACACCATGAGTGCGCACTGTCACAAGTTGGTACCCATCCTGATTTGACCTTAGATGCTGCCAGGACGTAAAACTCCAACAACCAACCAACCAAGCTGAGATTAGCCTGAAGATCACTTAAAAACCATAGCTGGACTCCAACTGTTACCCTAATTAAAAGAAATGGCGCAATCTCTCCCCTCCTCTCAGGGGGCCGGCTCCTCGACGGCCACCTCCCAGTGTCACAATCTGCATCAGCCTCCATCCCGGCCCGATGAAAGTTCTGAATACCTGCAAGGCACAAAGGGCTTTCCTTGCCTGAGTATGCAAAGGGCACACGCTAGTTAGTGAAATATGGGGGCATAGTCATCCGGAAAATGTTGAAATATACATCGCTTGAAATGCAAGTTCCTGGCCCGTAATTCATAGAGTGAGTCATTTTAAAACCAAATTGGTTCTATTGAACTAACTTACTACAGTGTAACCCCGTTAAACCAAACTTGAAGGGACCCTAGAAATTTGCGTGGATTAACCGATCATTGGTCTAACCGAGCTTTGGCTTCGACTTTGACTTGGCTTTGGTTATTGTTTTTTAATATATGTAAGAACAAAAGACACATTTTTAATACAATATTTTATTGACTACTATATACTATCTAATGATAGCTCCCCGCGAAGCTATTGTATACATGTACATCTCATTATGAATACATGACATGAAGCTAATGCATACATTGTACACCTCATTACAAAAGAAAAAGTCCCTTATGGCTCAATTGAGCCTACAAATGTCTTTACTTTGAGAAATAAGTCTTGAAATGTCACGAAAGTTTGGTCTAACCGTACCTGAAGTGGCCTCGGGTCTGACAATTTTGTTTGGATTAACTGATAATTTGGATTAGCCGACTTTGGTTTAACTGACTTTTTTATATGATAAATGGTAGTATTTTGCCGGTCCGCCGAAAAAGGTTTGGATTCACCGATCGTTTGGTTTAACCGAGCTTGGTTTAACGGGGTTATACTGTACTCCTTTTTATGCGGCAACAAGTGTTTAATGTCTGTGCCACTGTCTAAGTTGCATGTACAGGATCAAATCTAGGTGAGTATTTTGGTTTCGAATGTTGTTGCTTTCATTGAACTATGCAGCTTTAAACATAATAATTCTTGGCATTATTCTAAATTTCCGACCACAATTCATGGACAATAGTTTCGTATGTGGATTTATAGTCATACAGTACGGAAATGCTCTGCAAAAAAACACCTTCTTAAAGAGGAGAAATAAATCAAGTGGAACCAACGTGACGCCCAGCATTTGTCTCCAACCCAACACTTGACATGTTTTTATTTTCTTTCTTTCGTGTCATAAACGGTATACACAACCTTGGCCCAGGCGGGCAGAGGTCGGCGTTTACATCTGATGCTGTCACCATTGTACTTCCGGTTTACACTTGCTTGTCTCACCGCCGGGTGGTGGCGACACTGTCTATGGAACCGATACCAAAGTCCGTCAATGCGCCCTCTTGAGCTCAGAAAAAAAGGGGGGTGGGGGAACCTATTTGAAAACAAAACAAAACATCATTGATCACATTAAATTAAAACTAATAAACCCTTTTTCCTTCCATTCCCTTGGAAATCCAATAATCAAAAGCTAATTCAAAATCCGATATCCAAAACAAATATTTTATTAATACAGTAATTTAAAAAAAAGGACGGTTTGCTTCTCAGATATCAGAGGCTATTTGATATGCACACAGAAAAGAAAACTACGGGAAAACAATTAATGTCCCATCATTTAATTGTCTTAAGAAGAAACTAAGATCGCATAAACAAGCAAAAAAAAACACCAACGCCACACACTTTAATTATGAGGAATAATTCAATTCAAAGTACGAGTATTACAGAATCGGACACCAAAAAGAACCGGGTTAGCGGAACCTGGATGAGGGGGAGCCTAGTGCTTAGAACGTTGTGGGTTCGAACCCCGGCCGAGTCAAACCAAACAATTCGCAATGGGATACTTGCCTACGTAAGACATGTTTACCACACTGGCCAGTGCTAGGATAATGTGAATGAGCAGGATAAACCACAACACGGTGCCGATGGCACGGTACCTAAGTTGGGTAGCAATAAAGAGCCCTACCCTATTACAGTGAAGGTTGTAGCTGTAACTATATACAGTACAACCCCGTTAAACCAAGCTTGGTTAAACCAAACGATCGGTTAATCCAAACTTTTGTCGGCGGCCTGCCAAAATACTACCATTTATCATATAAAAAAATTGGTTAAACCAAAGTCGATTAATCCAAACTATCAGTTAATCCAAACAAAACTGTCGGGCCCAAGGCCACTTCCGGTATTGATAAACCAAACTTTCATGTGGTTATGAGGTCATCTGAGACTTTTTTATATGATAAATGGTAGTATTTTGCCATGCCACCGAAACAAATTTGGATTAACCGATAGTTTGGTTTAACTGAGCTTGGTTTAACTGGGTTAGACTGTATATACATAAAAAACAATAATCAAAGTGTCCACATACATTGTATATTGCATTCATAATGCACCAACGTTTTTTGCCAAAGCCAAGTCAAAGTCGAAGCCAAAGCTTGGTTAAACCAATAATCGGTTAATCCAAACAAATTTGTAAGGTCCCTTCAAGTTTGGTTTAATGGGGTTATACTGTACATGTATATGGGTAAGTTGTTCTCAGTTTCCAACGTTCACTTCTCCTCAGCAAAGGTACATTCAATTTCATAAATATAAAGTAAGCCTGTAATTTTCATAAACAACATGGAAGTAGACATGGCGTGCCGAAATTAATTTACAGATTAACTTACAGGTCCTCTTCTGGCTGATCTAGGCCCTATTGGGCCTCTAATGCCAGCTCATTATAGTAAAAAAAAACCTTTTTCTTTCACACCTAGGGGGGTCGACTGAGCCCTGAAATCATATACTAGTGGGTGTCCTCTCCAATGTCTATCCACCCTTCTCTCAACTGGTTCTACCATTGGTCATTCAAGCTCTAGCAAACTGCATATTATATAAATTATAATATATTAACAGAGGACATTTCAATTGCGAACAATTAGTCTTTCTCATTCCAGTGTTCCTTGCCCTCTCCTGATACTATAGTGTTCAGTACAAGGCTAGGTTGTGACAACTGTTAAATTTTAAGTCATTGGTTTGACTCGGCCAGGGTTCAACACCCACGACCTGCCACATGAGATGTAGACGCTGAACTCATTTGGCCATCCTGCCTTATCTTATAAACCCAATTGGTATTACAATGCAGATATAATTAATCCACACACAACTTATAAAGCCATGTCATGGAACAAACAATCAGCACGGGCTAAAAGAACACTGTTGTTGTTAGTATTAATGCAACTATCTAGGACGGGTCATTGTCGTTGTTAGTATTAATCCAACTATCTAGGATGGATCACTGTTGTTGTTAGTATTAATCCAACTATCGAGGTCGGGTCACTGTTGTCGTTAGCATTAATCCAACTATCTAGGATGGGTCACTGTTGTTGTTAGTATTAATCCAACTATCTAGGATGGGCCACTGTTGTCATTAGTATTAATCCAACTATCTAGGAGGGGTCACTGTTGGTGTTAGTATTAATCCAACTATCTAGGATGGATCACTGTTGTTGTTAGTATTAATCCAACTATCTAGGACGGGTCACTGTTGTTGTTAGCATTAATCCAACTATCTAGGACGGGTCACTGTTGTTGTTAGTATTAATCCAACTATCTAGGACGGGTCACTGTTGTTGTTAGTATTAATCCAACTATCTAGGACGGGTCACTGTTGTTGTTAGTATTAATCCAACTATCTAGGATGGGTCACTGTTGTTGTTAGTATTAATCCAACTATCTAGGATGGGTCACTGTTGTTGTTAATATTAATCCAACTATCTAGGACGGATCACTGTTGTTGTTAGTATTAATCCAACTATCTAGGACGGGTCACTGCTGTTGTTAGTATTAATCCAACTATCTAGGACGGGTCACTGTTGTTGTTAGTATTAATCCAACTATCTAGGATGGATCACTGTTGTTGTTAGTATTAATCCAACTATCTAGGATGGATCACTGTTGTTGGTAGTATTAATCCAACTATCTAGGACGGGTCACTGCTGTTGTTAGTATTAATCCAACTATCTAGGACGGGTCACTGTTGTCGTTAGTATTAATCCAACTATCTAGGATGGATCACTCGTTCAATACTAAGCCAGCGAACTATATGGCGCTTTACTGGTATCTACGTGGTTCCCACAGCTCGGCTCGCCCAGTTGAAAGCCCTGGGAGTGGACACAAGGCGTAGACCCAGAGCACCATGGGCATCACGCAGTCAAAGGGACACAGCTCAGGGCAGTATCGGGTCGGCAGTATCGGGTCGGCCGGCCGGGGTCTGCCAATCAGGGTGGACCGTGCCGGCACACAGGGCAGGTAAGCCCAGGCAAATAACAAATAAGTCCACGCTGATGGGCTTTTGATCCGGCGGGAGGGAGAGAGAGACAGAGAGATGGAGCGATAGAGACAGGGGGGAGACGGAGAGAGGGAGTGAGATAAAGAGGTCGGCAGAAAGCCAGAGCGCGACAGGGCAGAGAGTGGGGGGGGGGGGGTAGAGAGGGAGAGGGACAGAGAGAGCGACAGCGAGAGCGACAGAGACAGAGAGTGCGGGGGTAGAGAGGGAGAGGGACAGAAAGAGGGACAGAGAGAGCGTCATAGAGGTCGACAGAGAGAGCGACAGAGACAGAGAGTGTGGGGCAGGGGGCTAGAGAGGGAGAGGGACAGAGAGAGGGACAGAGAGAGTGACAGAGAGAGCGACAGAGACACAGAGTGGGGAGGTACAGAGGGAAAGGGACATAGAGAGCGACAGAGAGGGAGAAATGGAAAGAAGGAGAAAGTGAGAGAGTAGGAAGAGGAAAAAGGGAGAGAAAGAGAAAGGGAGCGGGTGAGAGATGGCATGAAGGAGAGAGGGAGAGAGAAAGAAAGGGAGAGAGGGACAGAGGGAGAGAGGGAGAAAGATAGATCCGGTGGGATGGAGAAATAGACAGAAAGCGACAGAGAGACAGAAGAGAGAGGAGAGATAGAGAGAAAGAGAGAAAGAAAGAAATAGAGAAAGAAAGAGAGAAAGAGCGAAAAATAAATCAGTGAGAAGAGGTGGACGAAGGGGAAGGTGAAAAGCGTGTAAGGAGAAAACAATACATGACGCAAGACGGTTTCCGAGAGATCAAGGGGAAGAGCAAGATATAGAGACAGAGTGAAAGAGAAAGAGAATGTGTGTGTGGGGGGGGGAGAGCACTGAGAAGAGACAGAAGAAGGGGGTGGGATAGAATTAGTCAAGAGAATGCGAACTAGCATACGGGAGATGGAATTGAGAGAACAAGATCAAGCGAGATGGGGAGAAAGTAAGTAAACAAGAGCGTGAAAAAGAGATATAGAGAGTGTAAAAGAGAGACTGAAAGAGTGAGATAAGAGTGTGAAAAAGAGTGAAAAAGAAAGATTGTGTGCATCGAGGAGACGGACGAAAGAGGAGAAGGGGAAGTGAGTAGAGCAAGAGAGCACGAGAGAGCGAAAGGGGGAGCGAGAGGGGGAGCGAGAGGTGGAGCGAGAGGGGTGAGCGAGAGGAGGAGCGAGAGGGGTGAGCGAGAGGGGGAGCGAAAGGGTGAGCGAAGGGGAGCGAGCGGGTGAGCGAGAGGGTGAGCGAGAGGGGGAGCGAGAGAGACTGAGAGAGAGCAAGAGAGCGAGGAAGCACAAGAGAGCAAGAGAGTGAGAGAGATGGAGAGTGAGAGCGCGAGAGAGGAAGAGTGAGAGAGAGTGAGAGCGAGAGAGAGCGAGAGAGAGGGAAAGTAAGAGCAAACGAGAGCAAGAAGCGGTGGACTGCAAAAGGCAGGGAGAGAACAAAAGAGACACCACCCACTTGATGTCGGTATTGGACTTGCTTTTATGTTGAATGGCTTGTTTTTGTGAGTGTGGAGGGGTGGGGTCTTTTGTTTGGCAGGGGTGGGGGGTATGGTGGCGGGGCGTGTGCGTGTAAATATTTATTCATATTTGTATATAATTTGTCAGCACCGAGGCAACTGGTCTCTCTGCCGGAAACATTGCCAGTTATTTACACACATATTTTCTAATGGGCGTAGCATTGGAAAGCATTTATGGCACAGTTTGGTGCCGGCTGCAGTGCTGAGGCAACCTGCCCACACTGGTCACCGGAGAGCCCATGCAAAATGGTAGCTGCAGGCAATTCAGCAATGTGAGTTGCAGTGTTGCCATCTGATTTGTTACATAAATTTATCGAACACAATGGCGCGGGTTTGACACACGAGGAGGAGAAAAGGATGTTTAAGGTTACGGCATATGGTGTAACTTCTATAAGTATAGGGAGCACACACATTAACACAGACTGCAGTGACCAGACGGGATGGCCGAATGAGTTGAGTGACCATCCATCTCCCGTGTTGGTAGCTGATGGGATTCGAACCCACGGGTTCGAACCCTGGTCGAGTCAAAACAATGACTTAAAACATTTATACTTGTCGCTTCCTAGTCAGGCACTCGGCATTAGTAAGATAGGGCAAGGACTAGTTGGATCAGTGCCAGGATAATGTGACTGTGTGGGATATCGGGTCATGGTGCTGGGGGCCTGGTCTCCCAGTGAGGCAGCGCTATGAAGTCGCCATGACTGCGCACTGTCACAAGTAGGTACCCGTGCTGATATGACGTTGATATGACTGATGTGTGCACGACAAATTGCTAGTTACAATAGACTTTTAAATTGACTTTAATTGCATAGTCATATAAATGCAGAAATCTTTCGAACCCAAATATCATTCAAGTTAGCTATTTTAAATCAAACTTACTTCAAACTAAGATAAGCTAGATTAAAACCATCAACCTAATATATGTATCTAATCAAATCTAGGTGGGGAGTTCCGGTGGGTGTGTGGGGGTTGAGGGGGAGGGAGTGGATGGTTCTGGTGGAGGTGAGGTTCCGGTGGGGTTGGGGGATGGGGAGTTCTGACAGGGAGTTAGGTTTCTGTGCAAGACAACATAAATCGAGCGGGTGGTCGCATCAGTGCGTTGCTGACACGCCATTGACCTTACAAGACCTGAACATGACATTGTGCGACCTGACCATGACCTCTGGTGACCTCTGGTGACCTCTGAATGTCCGGTCCACTCACACACTCCCCTCCCCACTGACAAACGGGCACAGTACACGCAGGCCTAACGTACAGACCACACCTGCACCCTTCACCAAAGACGCTCGTTTTAGTTTCTAAGAATTGCAATAGAGAGTCAAACATTCCTGATGACAGATCCTCCTACACAGCTAGATGGACAGTGCGGATGCACCAGTTCACCTTTCCCTGTCCCAAGCGCCCGACCTCGCACCGGCTCTTGACCTTGGGTGTGGGTCCAGGTGCTGCCTTGACCTTTAGGTCAGCACTGAGGTCATCGTTGGTGTTGGTGGTGGTGGTGGTGGTGGGAGGGCAGCTATTTGTTTTGTGATGGCAGTGTCAACACATGTATCTACACTCTCACAGGGTGCCCCGGCTCAGAACTGCGCGCGCAACCAGACACGTGAAATGCCAGTTTACTGTTAGTAAGACAGATCCATTTGCTTCAGCTGCTAAACATACATATGTACTCTTCAAGTACTGATCATATCCAACCAAGTCTGTGGACAAATATATCAAATTGCATCCTCCGATGAAATTATAATAGTGTCATAGGTGTGATGAAAATGGGAAATATTGCGCCTAGAGCGGATATCGAACCCACATCTCTTGCATTCCGGACCAGTGTGCTATTCATTACACCGCCTAGGCCCCCCTGATTTCACCACTCTACCCACGCCTCCCTGTCTATGCAGCTCCTTGCCTGAGAGGTCAGTACAGACTACTACAATAGCGATTAAACTAAAACATGCACATGAAGTTAATCAAATACACCCACCAGTTTTCACCAGGTGAAGTGAATGCGACTGAATCTCACTACCATTGTAGCCGAGATAGATTATAGTATACAAGGAGTTATTTCAATGAAATTTCAATTTATTTCTCACATGCTCTAAACACACACACGGTGTTCTCTGTGGCGGAGTGGTTGGAGTGTCTGACTTTTTTCTAGGTCGGACTCCTAATCTGAAGGTCAGCGGTTCGATTCCCTGTGCCCCCACCTCTGCCAATTTGGATTTCCACCGCTGTGGATAACTTACAGCGTCATCAAAGGCCAGTTGCTCTCATACCATGTCTATGTGGTGTGGGAGGTAAAAAATCTCTTGGGTCGGTAAAAGTGTAGACTCGGGCTTTCTATCGACAAACTGTCTAATGGTGAAAACAAGCCTATTCAGGCTTATCCATGATAGGCAGTACAAATCTTCAACAACACACACATTGCTCCCTTCTTAGCTGGAGCAATGCCTTGTTCTTTACTCAGGGTCCATTAGAGAGGGCGAGTCGATGTACACACGCGCAGCTAGCTACCACCCCCTCCCCTCCCCCGAGTAGTGTCAGATATCTAGTCGATGGGCTGGTGGTGGTGGGTGGATATTAGATTACCCCTTTGGTCCATTGATACCTAAGGGCCCTGCTCACAGTGAGCCAATATTTGGGTATTTCAAAGTTGACTAAAAATGTCCACTTTCATCCAAAAGCCTCGTTCTGACATTTCAACCCATCCTCCCCGGCCCTCCCCCTCCCACTCCCCTCCCACTCCGTCTCCCCCTACCGCTTGCCCTCCTCTTCCCCCCCCCCCTCCCTGTGCCACCCCTCCTCCTCCCACTCCCATTCTCCCTACCTCTCGACCTCCTCTTTCCCCCTCCCCATACCCCTCCCGCTCCCCCTCTCCTCCCACCCCCTTCCCCCTACCTCTCACACTCCTCTTCCCCCTTCTCCCAGTCCCAACCCCTCCCATTCCCCCTCTCCTTCCCCCTTCCCCTTCTGCACCCTCACCAACCACACATACCACATACACACCACAAACAACACACACACACAAAACAACTAAAGAAAATACCCCACAAAACAACTACAGGCAAAACCACCAGCTGAGTAACCAGCTGCAAAACAGACTGAGACGTAACCTAAATAACCAGTCACCAAATGCCCAGCTCCGATGGTTCGCGCGCACCCAAGTGTTGTCAGAGGGACTTGTTGTTTTGCCAACTGAGTAAGTAGTGCAAACCCCGGAGACACTAGCGGCACCTGGAGGCGTCTGAGCGCAGTGTGTCACGGGTAAGGTTGTCCCTTACGCTAAACAAGTGATGACCCCGATGTGGTGACCTCTGGCAGAGCATACACATCCACACACTCCCATACACCTACACATGCCTCCCCATCCCCGCACGGCCACCCCACCCCAACACACTCACACTCCCTCCACACACACTCATCCTCATCCGGGTCTCTGCACGTGTGTCAACACCCCCCGGGTCTCTATACCAGATGGGATTCCCTAGTGGGTAGGGCACCCACTTCTAGGCAGGACTTTGTGGGTTCGATTCACGGCCGAGTCAAAAGCAAAGACTTCTTCTTAGATAGAATTGACACGGATTGGTCCAAACACGAGTAATTTAAGGTGTCCGCTTCGCTGTGGAAGGAAGTGGGTTTGATCATCGGCCGAGTTAAATGGAAGAATTGATACAGACCGGTTCCAAGCATGAGGTGGAGGTGTGGGATTAGGTGATGGGGGGGGGGGGGGGTAGTGGTAGGGGTAGCCATAGGAGTAGGGGTGAAGTAGGGTATTTGTTACCCTATCCTAGTAATGCCAAGCGTCAGGAAAGGCGACATCACGGATCAAGTTTGTAAGTCTCTGGTTTGACTCGGCCTGGAATCGATCATCCCCCGCACGGGAAGCGGCCGCCCTACCCACACAGCCATCTCGACCAGTTCAGCATGTTGTAATTAGTGGCATCAATGTGCAAAGCGACAACGAATAAACAGTCGAAAGGTCAAAAACTAAATAATATTGCCCGATATGGGTTTTAAGTACGAAGCATTGGATAAAGTTACTGATATAAAAAGAAAAGAGCTTGTTTAGCTTTGATACAGACAATTGCCTATAACTATAAGCACCGCCCCCGCCCCACCCACACCCACCACATACCTCCAGTACCCACTGCACCAAGTGCCTAAAGGTAAAACCAATAATGTGCAATAAACAATTGACTAAACTTCCTCACATTTTCTTATTTTAAAATAAATATATAACATATAATAATTATATCCATTTTCCATTCTAACAGATGTTCTTCTGTCTTGCCTCAGTGTTTAAGATCTGTTTTTTATATTTGCACACTAATACCCCTGTCACACTACGACGTAACGAGCCAACGTGAGCCTAACGTGACGATTTTTCGGCATTACGTTGCCGTACGTTGGGTTACGTTATGATGACGTCATAATGACGTTAGAGTGACGTCGAGCTACGTCATATTACGTTGTGTTACGTCGGCGCGCGTCAAGGTTTTGAACCTGTTCAAAACTTTCGACGTATCTCGACGTGAAGCCGTTATGTCGGGATGACGTGACAATGACGTTAGGTAGACGTTCCGCGATCGTTATAGCAGCGTAAATGACGTTAGAGTCACGTTATGTCACGTCAGACCGACGGCCCGGGTGGGAGCAACGTGTGGGCAGCGTTTTGCACGTTACAGTCACGTTACGGTCACGTTACGGTCACGTTACGGTCACGTTACGGTCACGTTACGGTCACGTTACGGTCACGGTTACGGTCACGTTACGGTCACGTTACGGTCACGTTACGGTCACGTTACGGTGGCGTTACGGTCACGTTACGGTCACGTCGCACCCGTTACGGCGACGTTACGCTCACGTTACACTAACGCCCGGTCACGTCGCCAATTACCCCTCCCACCTAACGTTGTCACGTTACAGCTAAGGTCACGACGTACACCAACGTTACTTTCACGTTACGCTCACGTCCACAATTTGCATATTACGCCCATAACGTCGACGTAATATAATTATTTTCACGTTCTGCCTACGCTGACGTAGTCACGTCGTAGTGTGACAGGGCCATTACACAGTGTCAGCCCCAGGGTTGCTGGCATCCCCGGCAAGCTGAACATCGGCGTCCTCACAAGTATAATGTATATAAAAAAATTAATTAATGAATTTCTAGAAATTATATAGTTGGCGCCCCCTAGCATGTGGCGCCCCGGGTGACTTCCTGGCCGGCCCTGCACATACACCAACCATTGCTGTACAATAGATATCACATGGAGTGCATTTAGTAAACGTATATATACACTTAAAGTCCATGACAGACTGATGCTGATCTGTAGAATACAACATACAAGCTGCCCAGACTGTCACAATCCCAGTGGAGACTGTGAAGTGCAGGTTCGACTCCCACTTCGCTTCTAGCTCCAGCTCCTCTTTCATAGCTAAACTCCTCTCCCCCCCCCCCCCCCCCCCCTCCTCCTCCTTCACCCGCCCCACCCTCACACCCCCATACACATCTTGTTGTTGTCAGGTTATTTCTCTTTTTCTATAACCGAGTCTTCTTTCTGTGTATATTTACTACTGGAAACATGTCAACAGCGAGGCACGGTGCGCGCAACAAAATACGGGACTCAATGCGCGTCCGCTCTCCAAGCTGCATCCCCAATGTCGACAGAAGTCTCCGCGGCAGACCGAGGGTCCGCTCGGAGAGTGCTCCCCCAGGCATGAAAACGTTGCGTCACGTGAGTGGGCAGACGACGTTGTTAACAAATCGATGAAGCTTTCTTGTTAAATGGTGTAGCAAATTGACGGCTGTGTATGTGTGTACGTATGTACGTATGTACGTACGTACGTATGTACGTATGTACGTATGTACGTACGGATGTACGTACGTACGTACGTATGTACAGCTGATCTATGTATGTGGGTATGTAGGTATGTGTGTATGTAGGTATGTATGTGGGTATGTATGCATGTATGTGTATGTATTTGGATGAATGTATGTATATGTAACTTAAGTGTGTATGTATGCATGTATGTATGGATGCATGGATGCATGTATGTATGTATGTATTATGCATGTGTGTATGTTTGTATGTATGCATGTGTGGGTATGTATGTACTGTCATGGGGGTGATGAAAATGGGAATTATTGCGCCTAGAGTGGGACTCGAACCCACATCTCTTTGCATTCCGGGCCAGTGTGCTAACCATTACACCACCTAGGCTCCCTGATATCAACACACTACCCACGCCGACCTGGCTATGCGGCTCCTTGCCCGAGAGGTCAGTGCAGACCACTACAGTACCATATTATTGCATGTTAACGCCCTGGGTGTTTAAATTGGCAAATCACTGAAGTGGGGAAGGGGTGGTTATGTTACATGGGGGTTTAAGGGGTGGGCATTTATGAAATATTGGCCAAGTGGGGGGGGGGGGGGGGGGGGCGTTAACCCACACATGGGCATTAACCCGCAAGAATACAGTATGTGTAAGTGTGTATGTATATGTGTATGTGTGCATGTATGCATGGATGTGTGTATGCATGGATGCATGTATTTGTGTATGTATTATGTATGTGTGCATGTATGCATGTACATATGCATATATAAGTAAATATAATATATTTACATGTACATTATACCTGTCTTGATATGACTTAAAATGTCGCAGTGTCGCAAAGCCCCTCAACATGTATATATATATATATATATATATATATATATATATATATATATATATATGCTAGGACGTAAAACAACAACAAACACACACAGAAACATAGTATTATTAATAATCGTCATCATAATAATAGCTAGGACTATGCATTATTCCAACACACTTTGGTAGCTTCATATATTGGTGGAGTTGTCCCTTGGTTTAGTTAGTGGCCAGCCCGCCAGGTGTCCCTCACGCATTCCGTCATTTTCTTCTCTCTTCCGCTATTATATATTTGTTTTAACACTCAGAATAAATACAAGTTGACGTTTGTCATATTACAAGGCGCTGGCGTGTAGTGTGTAGCGTCAGAAAGTAGACTTAAACCGGACTTCCATTCACACCTAGTGCAGACACGGCGTATTTGAGTTTACTGGTGTGCATAATTAGATTTGAAACATATTCACCCCTACACAGTGTATGAGTGAATGATGACCGTATCTTAATCTGAGCAAAAAGTACTTGGAATCAACAGTAAACAAGCTGTGGAGATCTTGGTTCCAGCACACGGTGTTGATCTATATTGCCATGAAGCATAACAATTTTCTTTTTATACATTCATTGAAATTTATATATTTTCTGGAGGGAATATATTAAATAGCCCACCAAAATGTTACAAACTGGCCATCTGTGCTGGTTCAGAAGCGATAATGGCCACTCACAGGTGGCGCCGGTGTGGTCGCAGATGGAACTAAGCCATATAGCAGTACACAGTAGGTCGGTTAGGGGCTGGTTATTTAGAGACGGGGTAGCTGATGATAGTGTCTGTGTTTATATTCCCATATTGCATTATAGACCACATATATGGGTCATTCTCTGAAACTGGGCGCCACATATTTGCTATCCACGTTATGACAGTGATAATTAATTCTGTCTTTTTTTGGTAGCAAGTCAAATAATTATTGTTGCATTTGTGTGTTAGGTATGTATTTAATATATAGCCCAAAATGTATTAAAGTAGGCTTGTGTGATTTTGTGGTAAAGTGAAAATGTGAAAATTTACACATTGACACCATGCATTTACCCAAACTTGGAAAAAAAACCTTCTTAAAAACCCTTTTCTTTAAAGACATAATCTTGTTTGATTTGGAAGGGTTTCACTTTTGATTTCCATATCAGACTTAAATGAATCCTCCGGTGCGACTGCTACTGACACTTGTCGACAGCCTTTGGAGGCGAGGTGGGCCGCAGGTGGTGCCACCTGTCAAATGCAGAGTCTTACGCAGTATAACAATCGGTAATATCAATAATATCAGTATTATCAATTAATATCAATAATTAGAACAATTCCCTTACCTATTTTTATACTCGCTTAATGCATTATACATCACATAACTAAATAAATATATATGTGTGTGTATATATATTTATATATATATATTTATTTATTCTTGGTGTATATGGAATCTCGGCTTAAAACCGTGAGAATTGAGACCCGAACCGTCAAGAAGGGAGTGATACAAACGGAAGCATGTGATATATACATGTTGTTTTGGTGCTGGCTTTTCTTAGGGTGTGCCTTTTTTTTCTCACCCCACCCCCCCAAAGAACCGCCGGTGATACATGTTCACTGCGCATCGTGTAATATGACACCCGTGTTTGTGTAAGGTTCAACCCGGAGCAGCGAACACAAGACAAACACACGAACTAATAATAACTCTTACCACCCTACGCATTTCGAAAAGTGGTAGTAAGGTGGAGCTCGGGGAGGGGGGTAGCGGAGGGTTTTTTTTGGGGGGGGGGGAGGGGGGGGGGGGGTATCTCTCTCTGCCTCTCTGTGTCTCAGGGCTCACCAACCTATTTGCTCGCCCCCCCCCCCCCCCCCCCCCCCACCCTGCTAAAGGTCGCACCACACCTAGATGTTACATATACAATTATACGAACATAAATAATAATAGACTTAGTTCCTAAAATATCTCCATGCTCTATAGTAATATACATCTGTGTACTATATGCTATGTTAAGTGAATATATATATATATATATATATATATATATATATATATATATATATATACAGTCTACTCTGTCTATAACGGACACCCATGGGACTGGAGCAATATGCAGTCATAGAGAGAGATCCATTATAGGCAGAGACTGACTGACGGAATGGGTTGAAACCAATGTTTTTCTTTTATACTTGACTGACTAGGACGCTCCTTACAAAGTCATTTGTACAATTTGTCATTTGTACAATTAGTCATTTGTACAATTAGTCATTTCTACTATTCTTCACTTGTACAATTTGTCATTTCTACAACTTGTCGTTTCTACAATTGGTCATTTGTACAATTAGTCATTTCTACTATATTATAACTATATGACATGTTGTTATTGCGAGAGAATATTGATCAAATAGCTGAAAAAAACGGCTCTTTGTCCGCATAAGACAGTTGTCCATTAGACACAGAGGCAATGCTATTAAATTAAAGGGGTGCCATGATGGAACCAGCACTTTTTGCCGTTATTGACAGAGATTCGTTATTGACAGAGGCCGTTATTGACAGAGTAGACTGCATATATATATATAAAAGGTACTTAGAGCTCTTTATTGCAATTCTCACTCAATATATGTTATAATCAGTAGTTTTAGTCGCCCCCATGTGTGCTATTCAAATATACATTTCTGGAAGATAATTTGTTATGTGAAAATAGATAGAGCAAGAGAGAGAGAACAAAGGTTCTGAAGCCTGACATGTTCACTCACCTCCTAATAGCTGCTACCACTGCCGCCCCCCACACCCCTGAAGCATTATGAGAATAGCGTTGTCACTATTACTGGCTACCACTCTCACTAATAATGAAAAAGAAATTAAATATATAGATAGATGTTGAAAATTTAAATATATAAATAAATATATACATGTAAAATGTAATATATATCCATAGTATGTATGTATGTATGTATATATATATATATATATATATATATATATATATATATCCGCTACCAGACGGGATGGCCAAATGAGTTGAGCGTCTGTCGCATGCTTTGGTAGATTGTGGAATTCGAACCCACCGGTTCAAACCCTGGTCAAACCAAACCAATTGCATAAAACTTGATACTTGTCGCTTCCTAGACATGCACTTGGCATTATTAGGATAGGGTAAGGACTGGTTGGCCCAGTGTCAGGATAATGTGACTAAATGGGATCAGGTCATGGTGCTGGTGGCCTGGTCTCCCAGTTGGGCAGCACTATAAAGTCGCCATGAGTGTGCACTGTCACAAGTTGGTATCCGTCCTGATATGACCTTAGATGTTGCCAGGATGTAAAACTCCAACAACCAACTAACTATATATCAGCCCAACAACTTCCGAGAGTAGCGATCATCAGCCGTGCGGCATTCACACTCACGCACAAATTTGCTAAAACTAAAAGGGACCCTATGGCGGATCCCTGGGGCACGCTCTAAGTCTAAAATAGATATACAGTAAAACCTCTCTAACCAAGCACTTCCACAGATCGACCACTCCTCTATATTGATCGCTTTATTTGGGTCCCAATAATACCATTCTAACCAAAATCGAACTCCCTAAACCGACCACCTCCCTAAATGGACCACTTAAAGTCGGTCCCAAGGTCGGTCTATTTAGAGAGGCTTTACTGTATATATATATTTTTTTACGGTACTTAGTCGTAGCAGATGGGTGAGAGAAAGGTTACCAGAGAGGGTTGGGTAACAGACGCAGGTGGCGCCACCAGGGGTGCACGCCTAGATGCGCGCACATGCGCAGTGAGTGGCGGGGAACAGACCAACCCGGAGGGAGCATGCCGGCAAAGCATTTGTTGGGGTTTTGCATCCTGGCAACATCTAAAGTCATATCAGGACTGATACCGACTTGAGACAGTGCAAACTGACGGTGACTTTATAGTTCTGTCCCAATGGGAGACCAGGTTGCCTGTATCATGATGCGATTTCCCACTCAATCACATTATCCTGATACTGAGCTAAGCAGTCCTTGCGCTATCCTATGAATGCAGAGTGCCAGGCTAGGAAGCAACAAGTATCAATGTTGTAAGTCATTCGTGTGAGGGTGGGGGGAGGGGAATGATATGGGGGAAATGGGGGAGGGGGGGGAGGTAGGGAATGGGGAGGGGTAGGAGGAGGAATTGGGGAGGGGGGGGATGTAGGCTAGGGGGGGAAGGAATGGGGGGAGGGGAGGAGGTATGACAGGGGATGGGGGGAAAGGATGAGGGGGAGAGAGAAGGGGAGAAAGGGAGGGTGAGTGGGGAGGGGTTGGGAAGGGGGGGAAGGTAAGAGGGGAGGGGGACGTAGGCTAGGGGGAGAAGGAATAGGGAAGGGAGGAGGTATGAGAGGGGATGGGGGAAAGATGAAGGGAGGGGAGGGGAGGGGTTGGGAAGGGGGGAGAGGGTAAGGGGGGAGTGAAGGTGGAGGATGCAGGTGGGTTGATCAAATTACGCCTGTCTGATTACACACTCTTCTTATCCGAAACCAACAGCTGTTTTAATTCATTTCTCACCCGCCAGGTGGCCTAGCTTGCCGGTACTCTTTACCTGAAACTGTCCACACCTCCCCGACCCCCCCCCCCCCCCGTACTCCCGACACCAGCCCTCTCGGCCCGCGGCTTTTTAAACTATGGAACTTTCGCAATCTCTAAATTAAAAAATATATGGCCAAACAAGAGAAGGTGACAGTTCCTAAAAGCATTCAGTGATGTATGCGGAATGAGTATCACACAGAATAAAGCGCCCTCTGTGCGGTCTCATTTAGAATCAATGGGCAATGATCTTGTTTCTTTTTGAACAGTTTGATTTATTTTGATAGTCATGACTCTGCAAAGCAATGTGCCTTTTTACGCCATCATCAGTGATTGTATTTGGTTAAATTCTCTCACGCGTTCCCTCTTTGTTCCTCCCTCTCTTTCTTTCTCTCTCTCTTTTTCTCTCAGTCCCTCTCTACCCCCCGCCTTCACACACACCCCTAGTGTTGTTGGAAGTAAAACAGCATACCACAAAAAGTATGAAGTCAAACGTTCCAAGGCACAAGGCTATTTATTTATTTATTTATTTATTTCCAACTGTCTTAATGCCATTACATAGCATTACCTGAGGATTTCTTTTGTTTTGATGGGGTGTTTATGCTGTCATAAATTGAAGCATTTCAACCATTTGTTTCATGGAGAGAGATCAAACATAGTTCCATACATCAGATGTATACTGCTATGGCCAAGGCAGAAATGATATGACTGGTACAATTTTATACATGTTCATGTTTTATACATATAAGTATGTTGGACATTTTACCTTCTAGCAATATATAAGTTCATACCAGGATGGGCACCAACTCATGGCAACTTATAATAAATAATTATATATCCACTGGGATACCATGTCAGGCACCATGATTTGATATCACACTCAGTCACAGTATCATAACACTGGGCCAAATAGTCCTCGCACTATTCTGGCCATATTGAGCACCAGGCGAGGCAACGAGAAGTGTCTCATTTGCGAGGCTTTGGTTTAAGTCGGCGTCAGAAGGTATTAAGCAGGCATTCCTTATTTATACACAGATAGTAAATTATATAGGATGGCAGTGACGTCACACTGTAAAACGTTGGCATTTAATTGGTAACTTAATTGTGGGTAACAACCACTTACGTCTAATCACATGACGCAGTGTATCGATCAAGTCTGACTTCAGAAGATACCCTGGCATTATCCGGAATGCATCTTTAGTCAGGTTTGATTCTCTGACTGATATTTCCCTTTCATGGATGTCTGAGATTTGTAATTAATGGCGTCTTTTGAGGATTAATCTGCGTGACACAAAACAACTACTAGTTTTTATGTCTATCGTAATTCAATACAGAAAATAAATTATAGTTATTTTCTGATTGCAAACAAGTAATTCTCAATAATTGATTTCTAATCGATTTTTTAAAGCCTGGTAATACTAATAGATGTGTTTTATAATGTAGTATGTGAGTAGAAATGAGAAAGTTACTCATATATTTTATTATTCCTCTATATATTATGTGCTGATTCTACCAGCAGCACAGATCATGTTAAATACGCGTACATCCCATACATAAGGCATAGCTGAGGATATTTGATTGTTACTCTATGTATGATGTGTTGATTTCACCAGCACCATAGATCATGTTAAATGTGCGTACATCCCATACATAAGGCATAGCTGAGGATATTTGATTGTTACTCTATGTATGATGTGTTGATTCCACCAGCACCATAGATCATGTTAAATGTGCGTACATCCCATACTTAAGGCATAGCTGAGGATATTTGATTGTTACTCTATGTATGATGTGCTGATTCCACCAGCACCATAGATCATGTTAAATACGCGTACATCCCATACATAAGGCATAGCTGAGGATATTTGATTGTTACTCTATGTATGATGTGTTGATTTCCCCAGCACCATAGATCATGTTAAATGTGCGTACATCCCATACATAAGGCATAGCTGAGGATATTTGATTGTTACTCTATGTATGATGTGTTGATTCCACCAGCACCATAGATCATGTTAAATGTGCGTACATCCCATACTTAAGGCATAGCTGAGGATATTTGATTGTTACTCTATGTATGATGTGCTGATTCCACCAGCACCATAGATCATGTTAAATACGCGTACATCCCATACATAAGGCATAGCTGAGGATATTTGATTGTTACTCTATGTATGATGTGCTGATTCTACCAGCACCATAGATCATGTTAAATGTGCGTACATCCCATACTTAAGGCATAGCTGAGGATATTTGATTGTTACTCTATGTATGATGTGCTGATTCTACCAGCACCATAGATCATGTTAAATGTGCGTACATCCCATACTTAAGGCATAGCTGAGGATATTTGATTGTTACTCTATGTATGATGTGCTGATTCCACCAGCACCATAGATCATGTTAAATGCGCGTACATCCCATACATAAGGCATAGCTGAGGATATTTGATTGTTACTCTATGTATGATGTGCTGATTCCACCAGCACCATAGATCATGTTAAATGCGCGTACATCCCATACATAAGGCATAGCTGAGGATATTTGATTGTTACTCTATGTATGATGTGTTGATTCCACCAGCACCATAGATCATGTTAAATGCGCGTACATCCCATACATAAGGCATAGCTGAGGATATTTGATTGTTACTCTATGTATGATGTGCTGATTCCACCAGCACCATAGATCATGTTAAATGTGCGTACATCCCATACATAAGGCATAGCTGAGGATATTTGATTGTTACTCTATGTATGATGTGCTGATTCCACCAGCACCATAGATCATGTTAAATGCGCGTACATCCCATACATAAGGCATAGCTGAGGATATTTGATTGTTACTCTATGTATGATGTGCTGATTCTACCAGCACCATAGATCATGTTAAATACGCGTACATCCCATACTTAAGGCCATAGCTGAGGATATTTGATTGTTACTCTATGTATGATGTGCTGATTCCACCAGCACCATAGATCATGTTAAATGTGCGTACATCCCATACATAAGGCATAGCTGAGGATATTTGATTGTTACTCTATGTATGATGTGCTGATTCCACCAGCACCATAGATCATGTTAATATGCGCGTACAACCCCATACATTAAGGCCATAGCTGAGGATATTTGATTGTTACTCTATGTATATGTGCTGAGTCCACCAGCACATAGATCATGTAAATGCGCGTACATCCATACATAAGCAAACTGGGATATTTGATTGTTACCTAGTATGATGTGCGATCCACCAGCACCATAGATCATGTTAATGCGCTACTCCCATAATAAGGCATAGCTGAGGATATTTGATATGTTACTCTATGTATGATGTGCTGATTCCACCAGCACCATAGATCATGTTAAATGCGCGTACATCCCATACATAAGGCATAGCTGAGGATATTTGATTGTTACTCTATGTATGATGTAGCTTGATTCTACCCAGCACCATAGATCATGTTAAAATGCGCGTAACATCCATACATACTTAAGGCATAGCTGATGGATATTTGATTTGTTACTCTATGTTAATGATGTGCTGTATTCTACCCAGCAAACTCATAGATCATGTTAAATACGCGTACATCCCATACATAAGGCATAGCTGAGGATATTTGATTGTTACTCTATGTATGATGTGCTGATTCCACCAGCACCATAGATCATGTTAAATGCGCGTACATCCCATACATAAGGCATAACTGAGGATATTTGATTGTTACTTCTAATGTATGATGTGCTGATTCTACCACCAGCAACCATAGATCATGTTAAATGGCGCGTACATCCCATATATAAGGCATAACTGAGGATATTTGATTGTTACTCTATGTATGATGTGCTGATTCTACCAGCACCATAGATCATGTTAAATACGCGTACATCCCATACATAAGGCATAGCTGAGGATATTTGATTGTTACTCTATGTATGATGTGCTGATTCCACCAGCACCATAGATCATGTTAAATCGCGCGTACATCCCATACATAAGGCATAGCTGAGGATATTTGATTGTTACTCTATGTATGATGTGCTGATTCCACCAGCACCATAGATCATGTTAAATGCGCGTACATCCCAAACATAAGGCATAGCTGAGGATATTTGATTGTTACTCTATGTATGATGTGTTGATTCCACCAGCACCATAGATCATGTTAAATGCACGTACATCCCATACATAAGGCATAACTGAGGATATTTGATTGTTACTCTATGTATGATGTGCTGATTCTACCAGCAGCATAGATCATGTTAAATACGCGTACATCCCATACTTAAGGCATAACTGAGGATATTTGATTGTTACTCTATGTATGATGTGTTGATTCCACCAGCACCATAGATCATGTTAAATGTGCGTACATCCCATACTTAAGGCATAACTGAGGATATTTGATTGTTACTCTATGTATGATGTGCTGATTCCACCAGCACCATAGATCATGTTAAATGCGCGTACATCCCATACATAAGGCATAACTGAGGATATTTGATTGTTACTCTATGTATGATGTGCTGATTCTACCAGCAGCATAGATCATGTTAAATACGCGTACATCCCATACTTAAGGCATAACTGAGGATATTTGATTGTTACTCTATGTATGATGTGTTGATTCCACCAGCACCATAGATCATGTTAAATGTGCGTACATCCCATACTTAAGGCATAACTGAGGATATTTGATTGTTACTCTATGTATGATGTGCTGATTCCACCAGCACCATAGATCATGTTAAACGCGCGTACATCCCATACATAAGGCATAGCTGAGGATATTTGATTGTTACTCTATGTATGATGTGGTGATTCTACCAGCACCATAGATCATGTTAAATATGCGTACATCCCATACTTAAGGCATAGCTGAGGATATTTGATTGTTACTCTATGTATGATGTGCTGATTCTACCAGCACCATAGATCATGTTAAATGCGCGTACATCCCATACTTAAGGCATAACTGAGGATATTTGATTGTTACTCTATGTATGATGTGCTGATTCCACCAGCACCATAGATCATGTTAAATGCGCGTACATCCCATACATAAGGCATAACTGAGGATATTTGATTGTTACTCTATGTATGATGTGCTGATTCTACCAGCCATAGACTGTAAAGCTCATCCATACTAAGCATACTGAGATATTGATTGTCTCATGATGATGTGCGATCACCAGCACCTAGTCGTTAACGCGTACATCCCATACATAAGGCATAGCTGAGGATATTTGATTGTTACTCTATGTATGATGTGTTGATTCTACCAGCACCATAGATCATGTTAAATGTGCGTACATCCCATACATAAGGCATAGCTGAGGATATTTGATTGTTACTCTATGTATGATGTGTTGATTCCACCAGCACCATAGATCATGTTAAATGCGCGTACATCCCATACATAAGGCATAGCTGAGGATATTTGATTGTTACTCTATGTATGATGTGCTGATTCCACCAGCACCATAGATCATGTTAAATGCGCGTACATCCCATACATAAGGCATAACTGAGGATATTTGATTGTTACTCTATGTATGATGTGCTGATTCCACCAGCACGCATAGATCATGTTAAATGCGCGTACATCCCATACATAAGGCATAACTGAGGATATTTGATTGTTACTCTATGTATGATGTGCTGATTCCACCAGCACCATAGATCATGTTAAATGCGCGTACATCCCATACATAAGGCATAACTGAGGATATTTGATTGTTACTCTATGTATGATGTGTTGATTCCACCAGCACCATAGATCATGTTAAATGTGCGTACATCCCATACTTAAGGCATAACTGAGGATATTTGATTGTTACTCTATGTATGATGTGTTGATTCCACCAGCACCATAGATCATGTTAAAGTGCGTACATCCCATACTTAAGGCATAGCTGAGGATATTTGATTGTTACTCTATGTATGATGTGCTGATTCTACCAGCACCATAGATCATGTTAAATGCGCGTACATCCCATACATAAGGCATAGCTGAGGATATTTGATTGTTACTCTATGTATGATGTGCTGATTCCACCAGCACCATAGATCATGTTAAACGCGCATACACCCCATACATAAGGCATAGCTGAGGATATTTGATTGTTACTCTATGTATGATGTGTTGATTCTACCAGCACCATAGATCATGTTAAATGCGCGTACATCCCATACATAAGGCATAGCTGAGGATATTTGATTGTTACTCTATGTATGATGTGCTGATTCCACCAGCACCATAGATCATGTTAAATGCGCGTACATCCCATACATAAGGCATAGCTGAGGATATTTGATTGTTACTCTATGTATGATGTGCTGATTCCACCAGCACCATAGATCATGTTAAATACGCGTACATCCCATACATAAGGCATAGCTGAGGATATTTGATTGTTACTCTATGTATGATGTGCTGATTCTACCAGCACCATAGATCATGTTAAATGTGCGTACATCCCATACTTAAGGCATAGCTGAGGATATTTGATTGTTACTCTATGTATGATGTGCTGATTCCACCAGCACCATAGATCATGTTAAATGCGCGTACATCCCATACATAAGGCATAACTGAGGATATTTGATTGTTACTCTATGTATGATGTGCTGATTCTACCAGCACCATAGATCATGTTAAATGCGCGTACATCCCATACTTAAGGCATAGCTGAGGATATTTGATTGTTACTCTATGTATGATGTGTTGATTCCACCAGCACCATAGATCATGTTAAATGTGCGTACATCCCATACTTAAGGCATAGCTGAGGATATTTGATTGTTACTCTATGTATGATGTGTTGATTCCACCAGCACCATAGATCATGTTAAATATGCGTACATCCCATACATAAGGCATAGCTGAGCTTGCGTTGTGAGGAGAAAGCAATGAATTCCACGACCAATGCGCCCTCTGATGGCAGTGCAAGAACTAATGCTTCGGTATCACTAACAGCTCACTGTGCAGCAGGCTCTGTCAGAAAAAGGTCTTTTAAATGATTTCATCCACTAACCATTGCAATGATTCATTTACCATTCTCAATCCCTGAACCACGAGAGCCGTTGAGGTACCAATGATGACTTTGCAACCAGTTTTCTCAAGTTTTCTCTGTTCTCCGCTGCCCTCTGGGAATTGCCGAACTCCAGGCCTGTCCATTCCCTGATGTTGTCTTGTCACCTGTTCTTTTGTTTGTCTATTTTTCTTCCTCCTTTCACTGTGCCTTGCAAGATGCTTTTGCCCAGACCTGATGAATGGGAAATATGGCCATACCACTGCAGTTTGCATCTCTTTACAATTGTCAGGAAATATTTCTGGGGACTAATTGCCTGCTGGATCTTGGCACGGACTTCCTCATTGCAATTATTATGGCAGTGGGAAGAACCAGTGTTATATACTTATAGGTAGCAGCTTACTGGACAGACTCAACGGAAAAAGGTCTATTCCTCGATAGACATCTTAGAATGCCATAAATCCCAGGAATCAGCTCGTGCAAACCCCGCAGGGCCGCAAATTGATGGCGCGCAGCCGCTTTAATGCTGCTCTGTGATTAATAAAACATCCTGAACGCAGGGGCTGTGTGTTCCAGCTACCGCTCTGTCCGTAATCACCGGTCTGGGAGGACAAAGGCAAGCGGGTATGTCATGATGCCTGCACGACATCAATTGTAATCCTATCTGTGCACATGTAGCTGAGACCTATCAATCTACACGCGTGTCGGTCCTGTCAATGTGTATGTGGACACGGTCAATTTGCATGTATGTGAAACCTGCCCATCTGCATGTGTGAACCCGGATAATCTGTTAATTTACATGTGTGAACCTTGTCAATCTACGTGTGTGAACCCTGTCAATCTACGTGTGCCAACCCTGTCAATTTCTGTGTGTGAACACTGTCAATCTATGTGTGTGTAAACCCTGCCAATCCACATGTGTGAACACTGTCAATTTGCGTTTGTGAACGCTGTCAATCTATGTGTATGTGAACCCTGTCAATCTGCACATGTGAACCATGTCAATCTGCATGTGAACGCTGTCAATATGCATGTGTGAATCCTGTCAATCTGCATGTGAACCCTGTCAATCTGCATATGTGAACCGTGTCAGTCTGCATGTGAACCCTGTCAATCTATGGGTGTGAAACCCTGTAAATCTGCATGTGTGAACCCTGTCGATCTGTATATATGCAAACCCTCTCAATCAACTTTGGTCATAGATAATCCACAGGGAGAAATTGGCTTAGAACTAACTATACAAAGTGTCCATATTAAAGCTGCATAATCTGATGAAAAGAAATAAACTTTTCAAAACCAAAACAATTATCAAAATTTGATTCTACATATCTAACTTACATATTGATGCACTTATTAAGCATTTGTTGCAACACAGAAGGGAATGCTAAGACAATTGAATATAACCTATTACTGCAGAAAGAAGTTTTGGCGTGCTTGCCAAAATTAATTTTGCATGGTTGCACTTTAAATATCTCATAAGTTAGCCATTTAAGATAAAAGTTACTTCAAACTAAAGCAAGGTAGGTTATAATGATCAGTCTAATATATTTCTCTCAGAAAATGACAGAAACTGAAAACAAATCAGACTATGGACCTTTAACCTAGCAATGTGCTACTGGTGCTGTGAATGCCACATTGTCTTGGGCTGGCGTCAGTGTACCTTTATGCTCTAAGCCATAACCTGCAGGGTGCCCCAGGGGGAGGGGAGGGTTTGGGGGGTGAGCGGTGCCGGTTGGCAGGTTTCGTGTTACCTGGGCGTTACATTACGGCGCTCACCTGTGGATTATGCGGGTCAATTCGGGTAATAAAGATAGATGGGCATCTTGTTGATACAGGTGTGACAGGCGCCACCTGCCGGAGTGGTGGTCCCGGGCAACATTCTATCAGGCGCTGGTCTCCGGAGGACGGGGGAAGGGGGGGGGGCTGGGCGAGGAGGAGGAGGAGGAGGGGGAAGGGTGGCGGGGGAAGGGGTGGACTAACACCACAATACGGCTCCTCAGCTGGGAAAACAGACCGAGTCAAACCAATGACTTACAACAAATTATACTTGCCGCTATTACCATGCCTGAACCAGACGGGATGGCCGAATGAGTTGAGCGTCCATCTCCCGTTTTGGTAGATCGTGGGATTCGAACCCATGAGTTCGAACACTGGTTCGGTCAAACCAATGACTTGAAAATGTATACTTATCCTTTCCTATCCAGATGCTCAGCATTATTAGAATAGCGCAAGGACTGGTTGGCTCAGTGTCAGGATAATGTGACGGAGTGGGATATCAGGTCATAGTGCTGGCAGTCCGGTCTCCCAGTGGGGCAGCACTATACAGTTGCCCCGAGTGTGCACTGTCACAAGTCGGCACCCATCCTGATATGTCCTGAGATGTTGCCAGGACGTAAAACTCCAACAACCAACCAACCAACCAACCATGCCTGGCTCTTGGCTCGGCGTTAGTGGTTGGTTCAGTCTCAGGATAATGTGACCGAGTAGGGTATCAGTTTCATGGTGCTGGCGACACTTAAGTCTCCATTCAGGCGACACTATAAAGTGCGCGCTGTTACAACTTGATACAACTTACAAGTTAGTACCCTTAAATGTTGACGACCTTTGGTGTCGCTCGGTTCTAAAACCCCCAAAATAAAGAAACAATCTAAGCTAGGACGGTTGCTCAGCGCACCGTTCTGACACTAGGATCAACTAATGAACTGAAAATGATCAATAATAAAATATAGTGATTAAATCATTGGTTTGACTCGACCAAGGTTCGAACCAGACGACCTACCCAACGGGAAACGGACGCTCAACTCATTTAATGAGCAAATATCTAACATGAGCACATATAACTATAAGCAAGGTGTGCTTTCGGAACTTCTTTCACGCCTGATATTAGCGTGTGAAATGCAGTGCTAGGAGGTTATTGGGTTGGTTGCTGTTTTCACACAGCGAATGTCAACCTTCCGATGCTTTTGAGTTTTTGCTATTTTCTGAGATAAATATATTATACTAATCGTTATAATCTACTTTACTCTAGTTTGAAGTAACTTTAATTTTAAATGGCTAAGTTAAAAGATATTTGATGTCAAAACATGCCAAAATAATTTTGGCAAGCACGCCAAAACTCTGACACCATAGACTTCAGTAGTAATGGGTTCGATTAATTCACTTATTATGCCCGTCTATGCAGCAACAAATACTTAATAAGTGCACCAGTGTCTAAGTTGGGTATGTAGAATCAAATCTAGATAACTCTTTTGGTTTTGAAAATTTGATGTTTTCATCGGACTATGCAACTTTAATGTAAAAGAACAACTAAATGTCAGTATTTTTTAAAGGAATCCGCATCCACAAAAAGAAATAGTCACATCACAGAACACAACACACAATGTCCGTCCTTTTCATCCTTACGTGTAATTATACACTGTAGTCTCCTTGTGCAGCAGTGTAAATGGTGTGTTTTCAACTTAATGCTACGAGAAATGTCCTCTACAAGGATGTGCAGAGGATATTGCGCAGGGTTTTTAAACCACACTGGAAACAGTGGTGTGCATACACTGTCGCTGTACGAGAGAGCCACCGCCAGGCCCTGGGAGCAGCTCACTGTAATAATCACAGGGGGCGACACCAGGGGGCGACACCGGGGAGACACACTGCCGGCTGGACGCTATCTATGCAATCCTCTATCATAGACTGACATTAAACAAAAAGGAAGCCCGTGTCATCTATGTATATATATATATATATATATATATATATATATATATATACACATATGTTATATATGGCTATGTACAGATGTTACATATATCATGTGTAGATATCCATATACATATATATATATATAGCACGGGCTTAATTATATATGGGAATATAAACACACATTTTATATGCATATATATAACATCTGTATATATCCATATATATGTAAATATATGTATGGGTATCTACGCATGTTATATAGATAATATATATATATCCATATATATATGTATATACATGATATATGTATATATAAGATCTGTATACAGTAAAACCGCTCTATACCGACCCCTCCACAGATCGACCACTCCCCTATATCGATCGCTTTATTTGGGTCCCAACAATACTATCGTAAGGATATTATAACTCTCTAAACCGACCACCTCCCTAAATGGACCACTTAAAGTCGGTCCCACGGTTCTTCGATTTAGAAAGGTTTTTACTATATATCCATATGTATGTGAAGTGGGCGAGACTACTCGACCGCATTTTGCGCGGGGTCGCATTTTGCGCGGGCGCGCATTTTGCGAGGCAGGGTTCCCTGCTGCAAAGCGTTGCTTGGATAGGTCGATTGTGACTATCCTAGCAACGATAGAAGGTCGGGCATTCGGACCCAGACCCATCGGACGTGTTTTTGCACGCTCCGATGTTTCAGCCGAATATTTAGGATTTTATCATGGAAATTCCAAACTTATTTAACTTAATTATATGGGAGGGGATTTGACTTATAACATACATTCCACTGTTGAACTATATTTAAATCATAACATAAGTTATATTGCTAAATTCATTCTGTTAGTAAGAGGTAAGAATAAAATGGTGAGCTCCTAAAAAGTGACATGAACTTTCCTTGCATTCTTTACTGTTCTCCAGACTTATATTATTAACCGCTATGGTCAACTTCAGATTGCTATTTGGATTGCTCTATAATCTTATTTAATTAAGGGCCTTCTGCCCATGGTCTGTCAGGAGTCGAACTCTCCACCTCGGACATTGCTACTCAAGGGTCAGGCTGGCAGGATGACAGACAACCGGCGGCAGGAGGCACAAGACATTCACATGGAAACAATTATTTATATTAACACGTAGGCTCGCCTTAAGCGGGGGTGGAATAGCCCGACGGTTAAATATGTATATATATACATGTTATATGTATATATAACATGTCTATATATCCATATGCTCATGTACTGGATGCGGTGGCCGAATCGGTAATGCCCAGTGTGGTGTAGGTTCGGGGTTTGAATGCCAGTCAAGTCAAACCAATGAACTACAAACTTGATACTTGTCGCTACCTAACCTGGCACTCGGCATTACTAGGATAGGGCAAGGACTGGTTAGTTGAGTATAATCTGGTGATGGTGCTGGGCCTGTTCTCCTAGTGGGGCAGCACTATAAAGTCACCATGAGCGTGCACTGTCAGTGTCACAAGTCGACACCCGTCCTGATGTAATCCTATATGTTGCCGGGACCTGAAACTCCAACAAACAAATACAAACAAGCAAACCATATATATTAATATGAATGTATATATATATATATATATATATATATATATATATATAAATTTATATATATATATCATATATATATATATATGAGAACCACAGCAGTATTTTGGTGTAGAGCTGACCGCTTTGTCTGTGAGCTACTCGCAGCGGAACTGCTTCAAGATAGTGGCTCACCAAATTCACTAATAATTGTCCGGCAATTTTCAAACATGCACATAACGGGTGCCTAGGTTAGCGTAGTAGAAGGATGGATGGGAGAAGCGGGGGTGGGACCCGTTCAAGTAGGAATTCATTCATCCCTACACAACCCCTAAGTGTGTGTATCCGTAGTAATAGTATGTGACCATGCATCTACCGCACAATTAAAGATGTTTTGTTTGTTTGTTGTTGTTTTACGTCCTAGCAACATATAAGGTCATATCAAGACGGGTACCGACTTGTGACAGTGTGCACTCATGGCATGTGACAGTGTACTGCCGTGAATATGGCCTAATCTGCCAACACGGCGTAAAGCAACCACCAATCAGTCAATCAATCAATCTGTGACAGTGTTGCCCCACTGGGAAATCAGGCCGCCGGCACCATGACCCGATATCCCACTCACTCACATTATTGTGATACTGAGCTAACATGTTGACTGCTGTGAGTCTGTAGTCCGTTAGTAACAAGGGTCCGTGGTACATAGGTGGTTCGGCAGACAGACTCCCAGGGGTTAAACACCTGCACAGGGATTTACTTATTTATTTATTTATTTATTTATTTACTTACTTACTTACTTACTTACAGACTTCCCCCAACACCAGCATGCACTGACATATAGAGACTCCGGTGTACACGCTACAATGCACGGGGGAAACGGCACATTTTGTGGTTGCTAGATATTGGCTTGTTGGATATATATATATATATATATATATATATATAACTATATATATATATATAGAAGTGCATATATTTATATTGGTTGTTGTTGGAGGTTTACGTCCTGACAACATCTAAGGTCATATCAGGATGGACACCGACTTGTGGAAGTACACACTCATGGCGACGTTATAGTACTGCCCCACTGCGAGATCAGGCCGCCAGCACTATGACCTGATATCCCACTCAGCCACATTATCCTGACACCGAGCCAACCAGTCCCCCAAGGGTTCGAATCCCACGATCTACCAAAACTGGAGATGGATGCTCAACTCATTCGACCGTCCAGTTTCATCTCACAGTGCATGCGGGAAGACTGCAGACTTTGTTGTTGCTTGTTATTCATTCAGCACATTATCTGACACATCTGCTCACATCCGTCCTCACCCCCCCCCCCCCCACTCCCCTCACACACACATAGGGAAAAAAACCTCTCCCCAAGAGGCTCGACCTCATTTTGAAGCACAGTTCATGACTTTGTGACGGTGCCTTCTTGTCGTGGTACTGGACGCGGTGGCCGAATCGGTAGGGCGCAGGCTTCCCATGCGGAACGTCGGGGGTTCGAATCCCAGCTGAATCAAATCAATGATTTATCAAATTGATATGTGTTACTACCTAGCCTGGTGCTGGGACAAGAACTGGTTTGCACGGTATGAGGATAATGTGACTGTGTGGGATATCGGGTCATACTGCTGGCAGCCTGGTCTCCCAGTGGAGCAGCACTATAAAGTTGCCATGAGTACGCACTGTCACGAGTCAGTACCTGTCCTGATATGATCTTAGATGCTGCTAGGATGTAAAACAACAAACAAACAAATCTACATTATATATATGTGCTCTCTGTGGCGGAGTGGTTAGAGTGTCTGACTTTGATCTAGGTAGGACTCCTAATCTGAAGGTCAGTGGTTCGATTCCAAGTGCCCCCACCTCTGCCAATTTGGATTTCCACCACTGTGTATAACTTACAGCGTCATCAAAGGCCACTTGCTCTCATACCATGTATATGTGGTGTGGGAGGTTAAAAATCTATTCAGACTTATCCATGATAGGCAGTATAAATCTTCAAGAAAAAAAGAAAAAATATATATATCGCGTCCTAATATGACCTTAGATATTGCCAGGAATAAAAACTCCAACAACCAACCACTTATGCTTTGCTTGAGGTTCACTTATGCTAAGGCTACCTAGTCCGGTACTAAACCACCCGCTAAAACCATACAAATACCTTCAAACAGGAAGCTCCACCATGGCGCTAGCACTCCACCCCCACCCCCACCCCCAAACACACCCCCAACCTCTCAACATCCCCCCGTCCCCCCTACTTGGTCAGTGACCATCGCGACCCACCTGCCCCTCACCTGGTTGAGAGGTGACGTGTGTGATCTCCACATTCACACATGCATTGTTCACACCTGAGACACACCTCACATGACCCGGCACAGTTGGTTGGTTGTTGCAGTTTTATGTCCTGGCAACATCTAAGGTCATATCAGGATGGGTACCGACTTGTGAGAGTGTGCACTCATGGTGACTTTATAGTGCTGCCCCACTGGGAAATCAGGACACTGGCACCATGACCCGATATCCCACTCAGTCACATTATCCTGACACTGAGTTAAACCAGTCCTCGCCCTACCCTATTAATGCCGAGCGCCAGGCTAGGAAGCAATGAGTATCAACTATATAAGTCATTGGTTTGACTCGACAGGGAATCGAACTCGCGAGGACTGCACTCCACCGATTCGGCCACTGCTCACAGTCCCGATGGTTTTGAGTTTCTGCAACTTTTTTTGGTTTGTTTTATTAATAAATTACGCAGATCGTTATAGCCTAAGTTGTACCTTACTTTAGTTTTAAGTAACTTTTCATTGCAGATATGTGACGTGAAAACATGTCAAATTAATATTGGAATGCACATAAAAATAACTGCAACCAGAGGCTTCAGCAACAATAGGTTCTATTATTAAAGTTGCATAGTCCGATGGTTTTGAGTTTCTATCTTTGTTGTACTATAAATATATTATGTTGATGTTATTATCAACCTTACATTAATTTGAAGTTAAAGTATTATCTGAAATGGCTCAGGTTTGAGATATTTGAAGTGCAAGCGGGTGAAACTAATCTTAAGCCGTGTTTATACGGGCGAGTTAAAATGGCTCAAATAAAGCGCCTTGCCTAGTTCGGTTTACATTTACCGTGTAAATGCGACGCTGAAGTGGATTAGGGCTGATTCGATTCATATTATTCACTTTATGTAAACCGCCTCGAGAGGTGGTTTATATAAAGCGAACTAGCTTAAGCACGTTACACACATGCGCAGTCGAGACTTGAGTTTGTTGATTTTCCGGTCGAACAAAAGCGCATATTATAGAATTTAGTCTAGGAAACCGCTAGCTGCACGCAGATATTTTTTTCATGATTTATTTAAAGGTTTTCACTACCCAGCAGAAGTTTTGACCATTCTAAACCAATACGATTCAGTCCATACATATCTAGGTCGAACCCACACTCTCTCGTGGCGACGTCGACTAACCGAAACTGGCGCTGGTTAGTCTGGACTTGCTCATGTGCAGAAATCGATTTCCGCCTTAACCCGCTCCATGTGTAAACGCGCCACTACTTCGCCTCATATAATTTGCTTTGTCTAGTTCGGCTTACAATTGCCTGTGTAAACACAGCTTTAGAAAGCAAACCAAGACTCTAACACCATAGACTTCTGCAGTAATATGTTCTATTAAAATGACTCAGTATTCCAATATATGCCGATACATGATAAGGTCTTCCGGCCATACAGTACAATTCCATAATACATAAATGAAACTACTATCAGTTGTAATAGTAACTGCATGCAAATCCTGTTTGATACTAAAAGTATTATACATTTTATAAATGAAGTATCAGCTATCGTAGTAACTGTGTACAATTCAAGTCCAATAAAAGTACCATGCATTTAGTGAATATGTATTGCAGGGTTCTAGAATTGTCTTTAAACACTTTTTTCCTTCTTTCCTTTTTTGTAAAGAAATATATCAAAAATAGATATACCTATTTTCAAATACATATACAGTATAAATGCAAATCAGTGGATCTAATCACAATTACTATGCTGGTATCTAGTAATTACCTACACTGATTTGCCCATAAATGTCAGTCATTATATACTGAAGGATATGGTATGATGGTGACAGGAACACTGGATGTCAATGTGTATGATGTTAATTTTTGCAATACTGTTTGAGTCATTTAATTAGTAATTGTTAGTTCTTTGTATTGTATGATTTGATGAATGGAATGGCGGTCTGAGATTGTAGTGGGGATTTATATGTGACTGGTATTGGGTCAATTTCAAGAAAGATGTTAGGTACTAGGTATGTAATGGGCGTTGAAAGAGGGGTGGGAAGGGGCTTAGCGTGCAGGGCCGTGCAGTGCATTTGAGACCATTTGTATATATGTATGTGCAGGGGGCAGGGCAAGGGTGGTCTTTAGAATACCCGTAACTGTGTAGGGTCTGACAGGCCTGTTGTATTTTTATTAAGTTTTTGAATTCAAGGAGACTTGTGGACCGTCTTGTCCTCACTGAGAGTTTATTCCACAATGTACCACCTCTGTAAATCGGTGCTTTAGTCAGCTTGTTTAGTTAGTGGCTTGGGCATTTTTAGGAGTGTTGCATCACTCGGTCTGGTTGCTCTGTTTGTATGGTCAACATATTGCTCATCATTGGATCTGTTATACATGAGAGTGAGGAGATGTGAGTCCCTCCTTTGGCTAAGGTAGCTGATTTGTGTTTTGGCATGCATTTCCTTTACAGACAGGTTTTTATCTCTGTAGACAATTCTAAGTGCACTGTTTTGAATCCTCTGTAATTTGATTTCTTGTTGTTTTGTCAGCATTCCATAGATTAAATCATTGTAGTCAATTATTGGAAGAATAGTGGCTTTATATAGCAATAGTGGCTTTATAAAGGGCTGTGTTCTCACTCATGTAGTATCTAATTTTCCTAAAAGTTGTCATTTTTATGGCTATCATTTGATTGAGTTTTGACAGTTGTCGATTACCATTTAGTGTTGCATCGAGAGTGGTCCCTAAATATTTGTATGTGTCCACCTCATTCAATGCTGTATCACCCACATGTAGAGTGATAGGTTGTGCTCTTGATTTTTTTTATTTGGTTGCAAAAGTTTTGTAATCTGATTTCTTTGCATTTACTGTCAGTTTATTTTCCTTACACCAGATGTTAACCTTAGCTGGCACATCCTCAACTAGCTCCGCTGCAGATTCAATGTTTTGGTTATTGACTGTGAGTGCCACATCATCAGCAAACAGTCTAAACATGGCCTCATTTGTTACCAAGGGAAAGTCATTAATGAATATGAGGAAGAGTAGTGGCCCAAGGGTAGAACTCCAGTTGTAATTGACCTCTCTGTAATTTAGTGTAATTTATTTTTGTAACTTGCTGCCTATTTGATAGATAGTTGGCTATACATGTACAAGATTTAGGAGTCCTGCTGTTTCAATTTTCCAGAGTAAAATTTCATGATCTATGGTGTCAAAAGCTTTCTTGAAATCAAGAAAGACGGTTATTGTCAGTTCTCCTCTATCCATGTTAATCAGCAGTTCATCCAATAGATTGGCTAAGACTAGTGTGGTTGATTTCTCTTTTCTGAAGCCATTTTGCTGTTTGGCAAGATAGTTGGTGCCTTCTAGGAAGGTTTTTATTTGGTTGTGGATTATTTGCTCAATGACCTTGCCAGGGAGGGGTAGTATTGATATTGGTCACAGTTCCTTACATGATTTAGGATTACTTATCTTTGGTATTGGTGTGACAGTAGCTATTTTCTATTTCTCTGGGAATAAACCAGATTCTGTTTGAATTTGGCTTAGTTCATACCAGAATTAGTTAGGATTACTTTATGGCTTGATCAATGTAGTACATAGATTTTGCTTTCCTCACCTCTGTCCTGGCTTTGCTTATTAGGCATTTTGCTATGAACTGGTCTCCTGGGTCTTTGGCCAGGTCAGCCTTTTGCTTAAAATAATCTCTGTTCTTTTGTAGTTCTATCAGTTCATTGTTGAGTGAAACAGGTGTGTTCTCTATTATTTTTAGTTCAGTCATTGGACACAGTTTATCTGCTGCATGGTTGATTATATCTTCTAAAAGGTCCCAACATTTGTTAGGATTCTGCTCTTTAAGTATTGTAGTATAGTTATAACTCTGCACGATTGTTGTTAGTGCCTCAGTTGAAAAGTTTCTATATGTTTTTCCCCAGTATGTTGTGGTTCTTTGGTTGTTTCTGGGTTTCTTTTTTATAATATAGACTGGCTTATGGTCAGTGACATTGTAGTTAAGGACTCCTGCTTCAGCGCAATTCTTGATGTTAGTAAAGGCTAAATCAATTATGGTTGTGGTAATTCCAGTTGACCTGGTTGGTTTGTCTATCAGCTGTTGGAGCTCATATTCCGAAACAAATTGATTCATGATTATGGCTGGTAGCTTTCTCTTAGCACTATAATCTGCATTGAAGTCACCTATCAGGAGTATCTCATATTTGTCTATATCATGTATTTCACTCATCACATTGATCAATTGCTCAAAGGCCTGCTTAACACTTCCATCTGGTGGTCTGTACACATTCACAATCAGGATCTTCTTTGTATAAGGCCTTGCGATGACCACCAATTGCAGTTCTAGCATAGCATTCAAAATGTTTTCATCCGCATATTCATTAGGGTCTATTTGCAAAGAATTTCTATAGTAAATTCCTAGTCCACCTCCAGCCTTTGTTTGCCCATTTAGACGTTTTGCTTCTCGATCAGATCTGAGGAAAGTGCAGTTTTCTATCGATGTCAGTTTATTTTCTATATGGCTATTGAGCCATGTTTCTGATACTGTGAAAATGTCAAGTCACATCGATACTTGTCCTGGTATAATCTTAAATGTTGCTAGGACGTAAATCACCAGCAAACTAAAACAAATCACCTCAAGAGACACCAGTTAGGTGGAGAGCCGAGTCGTGGTGCTACAGATCATATCCGGATAGTAATGCAGGAGGTAAATACAATGGCGGAACCTTAATGGAGGAGGATAATAATAATAGTATGACCTTCCCATTATTTATATTTGCATAATTTGTATACATCATATAATGAATCAAATATAGCATGCTTAGATCTGTTAAGAATGTAGATGTGAAGTCCAATGCTCCCTGTCCAGAGCAATCATGTACAGCATTCCTAGATCTGCTTGGAATGTACACGTGAGGTCTAATGTCCCCTACATAAAGCAATCAAGTACAGCATGCTTAGAATTCCTAGAATTCCTAGCATGCTTAGAATTCCTAAGAATGTACATGTGAAGTATATTGCTCCCTCCATAGTGTGCTTAGAACTACTAAGAATCTACATGTACATGTAATACCCCTGTCACACTACGACATAACGAGCTAACGTAAGCCTGACGTGACCACATTTGGTCATTACGTTGTCGTATGTTGGGTTACGTTATTATGACGTCAAAATGATGTTAGACTGACGTCGAGCTACGTCATGTTACGTCGTGTTATGTCGGCGCGCGTCAAGGTTTTGAACCTGTTCAAAACTTTCGACGTGATGCGAACGTAAGGGTTTACGTTTGCCATACGTTCTGTACATGTTCGGCGAACGTCAATGACGTTAAACGGACGTTAGTCAAACGTTCCTCACTACGTTCCACTCGTTGACCCACATTAAAGCCGGTGGAAATGTCCATGCGGCGTAATGGGAAAGTCAGGAGAACATCAGGAGAACGTCAGGAGAACGTCAGGAGAATGTACGTTCAGCGTTTCGCAAACGTTTAATGACGTAAGTAACGTAAGGTAATGTAAAGCAATATAGTTCTGCCGATGGAATAACGTTCATAACGTTCCATGAGCGTCATTACGTTGTCCTCTCTCGTTGAATGACGGTATCACTACGCTTTACCGACGTTACGCTCTCGTCCACTACGCTGCATCCACGTTCAACTTGTGCCCAAATTTGCATACTACGCCGAGAAGTTCAACATTCTTCATGTTCTCCCTACGTTGACGTCGTTATGTCGTAGTGTGACAGGGCCTTAATGTACATCTTACATTGTTCCTGCCTAGAGCAATCAAGTATTACATGCCTAGATCTGCTAAGAATGTACATGTGAAGTCTACTGCTCTCCGCCTAAAGCAATCAGGTATATTGTGCTTAGATCTGCTAAGAATTGACATGTTAAGTCCAATGCACCCTACTTGAAACAATCAAGTATATCATGCTTAGATCTGCTAAGAATGTACGCATGAAGTCCAATGCTCCCTACGTGGAGTAATCAAGTATAACATGCTTAGATCTGCTAAGAATGTGCACATGAAGTCCAATGCTGCCCCCCCCCCCCTGTCTGGAGCTCGACGATCCTTATTTTGTCAAGTCAGAAAGGTTATGAATCGGCTTTGAGCTTACAAGACACATCCCAGTCTAACAATGATATCGCTCCAGATTCATCAGGGACCGACCTGGATACACAGGTCTAATGACCTTCTTCCGGTAAAGACCTATGTAAATCCAAGTACAGAAAGATGACTTTGAAATGGAGGATTACTACCAAAAAACTAAAAAGAAGTGTTGCGATACCTGCGTTTGGGGGGAGGATGGTGGTGGGAGTAATGGGGGAGTAATTAGGGAGTTGACAATGGGAATTGAAAAAAGAAAGAAAAAGAAAGATGACAATGTATTCACTCAAACTCATCAGTCAATCCTTTGTGAGCGTGACCGGAGGGTGAACGACCCCCCCCCCCCCCCTCCATTTCCACATCCACCCCCAACCCCACCCCAAACCCCAACCCCTCTGAAATCCTTCTTTGAATTTTCTCCTCGGATTTACATGTTTCGCAAATATGACCCAAATTACAACAGCAAACAAATAAAAATCCACAAATTAATTAAAAGGAAGGTTGTGGGCAGGGTGGGGGTGTGGATGATGTGAAGGGGTGAAAACCCACCCCAAAATGGAAAGTTGATGACTGAAAAATAAATGAGTGCTACTCACCACACTGAGCCTTGTCGCAGCAGGCCCCGGGCTCCCCAGTACCAGGGGAGATCACCTGTACCCGCTGACCGACCGGGCAGGTCAGCGCAGGGCACTGCGCATGCGCCTTGCAACGACACCTGGAAGCAGACAGATTTATTCGCAACGTTAGCTCCATGTAGAGATTACTTGTTTGTTGGGGTTTTACGTCCTGGCAACATCATCAATTCACATATCAAGAAGCACCGCATAGAGAAGCATCTCTTCTGGAACAGGAACACATGTTTAAATATTAATTGACTGCGCTGGTTTCAAATGTCCAGACGCGATGGCTGAATGAGTTGAGCATCCGCTTCCCGTTCTGGTAGGTCGTGAGATTTGAACTCCTGGGTTCCAACTCTGGCTGAGTCAAACTGATGACTTAAAATTTGATACGCGCCACTACCTAGATTGGTGCTTGGCAGTACTGGGATAGTGCAAGGAGCAGTGAAATGAGGAAGACCAATTGTCTGTGATTGAAATTTCCCCTGCTTAATCAACTAATGTAAGAAAAGAAGAAAAGAAGAAAAGAATGTTGATATGTAGGATCAAGTCTAGCAGGTGAGTGTTTTGGGTTGTTTGGGGGGGTGGGGTGGGAAATGTGATTGCTTTTCATCTGACTGTGCATGCAGATATATTTAGCTTCAAAGTTCAAGCCTGAATGCAGGTTTCTCAGTCGCGGATCATTGACATGCAAGTTGGCGCCTGGCTTTGTTTGGCGTCAGTCTTCTTTGAAGGTATCACACACACAGGTGGGCTGCATCATATTTATTCGCACTTGTGTTATGGTTTGTGAGGCTACTACGCCCCCTGGCGGACTACCCGGCCACGCCCTCTACCATAAGGGCCCCCTACAATCGGTGGAGAGGGTGTACGTGTGTGTGTGTGAGGGGGGGGGGATTCTGCATATACGGGCCCCATCAGTGTACATCAATCACATCGTCATCAGACTTTCATTATTTTTTCAAGATTTATAAAAAATAAAAATAATTCATTGGAATAAAAGAAGCCAAGGCAGTAGGTATTCCCACCATTTGCATCTATACATATATACAAATATACACACATACATACACATATATACATTTATATCTTTATATATGTATATATCTACATATGTAGCTATATACAGTATAACCCCGTTAAACCAAACTTGAAGGGACCCTAGAAATTTGTTTGATCATTGGTTTAACCGAGCTTTAGCTTCGAATTTGACTTTGAGTAAGCGTGTATTGCACATGTAATATACATGTGGACACTTTGATTATTGTTTTTTATGTATATACAGTATAACCCCATTAAACCAAGCTCAGTTAACCAAATGATCGGTTAATCCAAACTTTTGTCGGTGTCCCGGCAAAATGCTACCATTAATCATTAAAAAAAGTTGGTGGGGTCTCAGATGACCTTATAACCGCATGAGAGTTTGGTTTAACCATCCTGGAAGTGGCCTGGGGTCCAACAATTTTGTTTGGATTAACCGATAATTTGGATTAACCGACTTTGGTTTAACCAACTTTTTTATATGATATTTGGTAGTATTTTGCCGGGCCACCGAAAAAAGTTTGGATTCACCGATCATTTGGTTTAACCGAGCTTGGTTTAATGGGCTTATACTGTATGTGTTTATATATACGGTTATATCTACATATATATATATACATATAGGTGTAAATATGCATATATCAACATATATATGTACATATGTAGAGGTGTGCATATATTTACATCTATGTATATATATACATATATATGTGTATATTTAGTTGTCTGCATACATTTAATATATGTGCTGTATAAGTCATTATGCAAGTATAAAGGCACAGATGGGAATTGTCATATTATTGTTCTTTATTACACTTATTAGGTGCCTTACTCTGTGTCTGGCCCCTCCCACCATGAAACTAGCTGGCGTGACCTGGATCCCATACAAGTTATGCACTGTATGGTTGTTGAACATACCCTGTGTATGTGTATATACGTGCATTGCCTGTATGTATGTAATTGTAAGCATTAAAACGACTTCTAGACTTTAACCATTTAAAAACTTACAATTTCATGGCAACGAGTCTCATTGTCTACACTGAGCTCTCAGGCAAAGAGCCACAAAGATAAGTGAACGTGGATAGGATGGATCGGGAGGCTAGGTGGTGAAATACTTTTCAAGCCCAAAATTAAAAAGGTGTGGGTTCGAATCCTGATCTAACCCCAATAATTCCCATTTTCATCGCCACCCACAACATGAGCATTTCCCTGGTATTGTGCACTGACCCTCACCTGACTATGTGTTCACTGCATCTCATCGTCCAACTGTGCAAGCCTATTTTCTTCTTCCCAAGCTCACCTCCACGCCCGGGGCCAACTTGTTTGTGATGCATTGGAGCAGGCGGGGTAGGTGTGTTGGTGGGTGGGGAGGGGGGGGGGCGGGGGGGAGTCTAGTAGGAGCTAGGACGGGCCTGTCAAATGTTTTACTCGGTTAAATCAATCTTCTTTTATTTATTTATTTATTTGATTTTTAAGCGCTCATCTTGTACTCAGATTGTGTATTAGCAACGCTCGCATGATATAACAAATCTAATCTAACATGATTTGCTCCGATATAATGTATGCGCTATACTGACCACTAACTTACACAAATGTAAAATTATATCTTTCGACTACTATACTCGCTCTCATAAACCTAGTATGCGAAACCACTTTAATTTCATTACTAGCAGTAAACCTCATTTCATAATCATTCACGAATATATTCATCATTACAATGATTTATGTAAATAACATGCATTGCTGGTTTATTCCCTTCCGCTCTTCTTCTTCTTCTTCTTCTTCTTCTTCTTCGTTTTCACCTTCGTTCTTCTTGCGACCTTCCTTAGTATCCCTCCTCTTCTCTGTGTACATTTCTTCTTGCTGTTCTGCTTATTATCTTTCCTCTGTTCTTTTTTCTACATCTCCTCATTCCCATTTTTCTTCCTCCACTTTTTATTTCCACACTTCTCCTATTTCTTCTCCAAATTCTTTCTTCCCTCATTCTAATTCCTCTTCTTCTTCCCATATTTCTTCTCCTTTCTTTTTCTTCTCCTTCTTTTCTCCGTTTCCTTCTTCATCTCTTTCGCTTCTTCTTTCTTCCGTCCTTCTCATTCCTCTTCTTCCGATTTTTCTTTTCTTCTCGTGTCCCCCCTTCATCTTCTTCTCCGTCATGTTCTTCTCCTTCTCCTTCTTCGTCATCTTCTTCCTCCCTCTTCTCTTCCCCGTCCTTCCCCCACCTTCATCATGCTGAGCTCAGGGTGTCGGCACGACCTCTATCACCAGGTGGCGCCTGTTGTGGCTGCGACCAGATCTCTCTCCACAACTGGCGCTCATGGGATAACAACCAACAAATCGCCGCGTGGACACTCGCCACCCTCCCACCAACCCTCCCACCCTCCCACTCACTCACCCACCCACCCACTCACCCACCCACTCACCCACCCACACCCACCACCACCACCACCACAGACCGAATACGCCCGGTGATGTTAGACATACTTCAACAGGTGCTGAGACCACCCTCCTCACCCCCTTCCCGCCCCACTCCCAACCACATCCCAATATCCACCTTACCTCACCACTCCCCCTAGCGGCAGGTACAAGTAGCGCTGTGAAGTCTCGTTGCCGCCGCTGGGGGCGCCACCTGGGGCAGAGGCCGGGTGCGGAGACAAGGGTCGTGAGGCGGTACAGCGTTAACCTGAGGCCAATTTGCTGCAGTTAGGCTTGTACTTTGTAGTAGTAGTCTATAATGGCGGCCTGTCCGCGGTTCTGCGCATGCGCATTGTTTAATGAAGAGTTAGGTCTGCACGTCGTCATGACTCAGCACCAGATGCAATCAGTCATGATCATTAGTAGATGCGCCTATATTCAACGTTAGCTATTCTGGGCGTTTAAAAACGATACAATCATTGTTATTATCCATGTTATTTTGACATATATATAATGATAGACTGAGACCACTACATCTACATAGTGCCTTGCCAAACTAACCAAATTTGTTTGAGCTATTGTTCTTATTAACAATATTCTTTTGATATATGTAAGAATATAAGAGAATGCATATATTCGTGTATATATGAATAGATATATATGAATAGATATATATGAATAGATATATATGTATGTGTATGAATATATATGAATATACACGTATATATATATATATATATGTATATTATATATATATATGCGTATATATATACTATAGTATAGTTATACAAATCATACCTGGGTACAGATGATAGATAACTGGTGTTTTCCCGAGGTACTAGCCTTGGATAGTTGTGGGTCAGGGAGAAGGAAGCGCATCCAGGTGCAGCAATCTTTTAAGTACTTTTTAGGATAAAAAATGATTTAAATCTATATAGATATTTATTGTGTTTTCGATTCGGTTCCAGCAAAACATAATAGTCATGGTAGTCTAGGGTGGGTGGGCCCTGACCCATGACTATCTGAGGCTAGTACCGCGGGAAAACACCAGTTATCCATCATCTGTACCCAGGTAAGATTTGTATAACTATACTATTTTACCTTGGTACTACGCCTCTGGCTACTCATAGGCCAGGGAGAATTTGACATAATATAATTTGTTTATCCTTTTATGTAACCATAGTATGTATATATGAGTACATAATTTAATGTTGTTTCTCACCTGCTTCTAGTTGGTGAGTAGGCGTGTCGCCACGCCGCTTGACTTTTCCAGTCGTTTGTTGTAATGTTTTGTAAATGATCTATCTGTCTTGCACCCCGCATGTGCAAGAATTCTCTTAACTGAGATTCCTACTTGCCTTGCCTTGGGGACCATGGCTCCACGCGTTGAGTGAGACGCATAGCATCCAGTGTTGACTCCTGCTTGTTTAAGCACCTTGATAGTCCACCTTGCAAGAGTGTCTCTCGAGATCGCTTTACGTAGCCGTATAAAGCTGATTACTAGTTGCCTGGAATTTCTGATTCCGCATGAGTTGGATATATAAGCCCAATGGCCGAAACTACACATATCCGTTTATCGTCTGGAAAACTAGTCACATGCACTGGGGACAGTGGGTCCAGTCGGGTGCGATTTGATTCAAGTAATGTCTGTAAATCAAATGTAGCTTCATCCTAGTCTATTTCTAGTCCATCTAGTGAAAGTGCCACAATGGTTTGGCCTATGTCCTGTAACTAGCAGTAATAAAACTGCTAATTTAAATCCTAGGTCTTTCATTGACAATTGTCTGTTGCTAGGACATGACTTGAATAACTTGAATACTATTGATACATCCCAAAGCCTATTGTATTTAGGCTTGGGTGGGTTTCTTTCGCACACCGATCTAATGAACCCCAACAGTTAGTCCATCTATTCTTGGTAGAATAATGGATAGGGCACATCTCGCTACATTAATAGCACTGAATAGTAGTCCTTCATCTTCTACTATTCTTAGAAATCGTAACATTTGAGCTATTGTAGGTTTTAGCGGTTTGACTCCTTTGAGAAGGCAATGAAGTCGCCAATGAATATATAAGAATATACATGATATATAATGATGGAGAATGTGCCCCGCAACCTATCACATGGGTTACGTTGGACAACAAAGTCTTTGCCACTTTGGTAACGCATAACATTATTATTACGATTAAATTTGACAGCTGTTGCCCATCCCATCTTACAATCGTCATAACTATTCTAAGGTGTTGAAAATAGTGAACATGTTGCGTCGGCGCGTCATCTTGAGAGCTCACTGCGGGGTGATACATTGATCGACAATTTACGGCAAAACGATGTCGGTTCGACTGATACCAGCTTAGTTAGGGTCCGACAGTAAATTGCACAATCCCATGGATTTGAATTTCTGCCATACCTGTAATATGAATATATTAGTTCGATCATTACCTTAATGTATTGCTCGGAATGAATCTCATTAAAAGTGGCGCACTATATGTAGACATATTTGAAGTGAAAAATATGTGAAATAATCTTCTGAAATAATCTTGATACATGTGAAATAGTCTTGGCGTGTACACTGACATTCTTGACAACCTGTGATTCTATGAGTTGTATGACTTGTATGACTGTATGACTTCTATGACTTGCGTGACTTGCATGGATTACATGACTTGTGTGACTTGTATTACTTATATGACGTGTATGACGTGTACGACTTGTATGACTTGCATGAATTGTATGACTTGTACGACTTGCATGGATTGCATGACTTGTGTGACTTGTATTACTTGTACGACTTGTATGACGCGCATGACTTGTATGACTTGTATGACTTGTATGACTTGTACGACTTGTATGACTTGTATGACTTGTATAACTTAATATTTCTGCTATTCAGCAACGTTCATCAAGTGCACGCTCGTCCATATTGGATATGTAGGACGAAATGTAAATCGCATATTTAGGTTTTGAAAAGGTCATGGTTTTCATTGGGCTATGCAACTTTACCGACACACACACTGGGTACACACGGACACACACCGCTGTGTATTGTGTGCAGGCAGGTGTCTGAGAAGTGGTATTTACATGAACCTCCTGGTGCTGGCAGGCGATACAAAAGTGTGTCACGTGACTACCAATTCTAGTTCCCGCACTGACCAGTGGTGGAGCTTCAAGTTTCCATGTCGGTGTTATGTAATAGTAGTTATACCAAAGGTTCTAAAATAGTATAATCTTTGCTTATACCTCCAACGCGGTCCAATAGAAATACATACCAATATTTGTTGTTGTAAATGAATTTTATTCATATAAATCTGTTGTCAGTGCCATGCCACTGGTCTTCTGGCCGTAAGTGTTACAGGTATCTTGGTATTTACACACACAACATTTTAAACATGGTTTATATAGTGTCTTGAAATGTGAAGTATATTCTGAAATTAAAGTGTATACAATGCAATAAGTAATGACTATGAGGTACATTAAATCATTTTACATTTACATAAAAGGTTTTAGTTGTTGATTTAGGAATTCCAATTCAGGTAGATACTACTAAGTACTTGTAGCTTTACTTAGTCTTGGTTTAGTGACTGTGTTTTGCGCGTATAGATAGATGTTTGTGGCTTTAACATGTTAAAAGTTGCATATCCCGATGAAGCTATACATTTTTCTGAACCAAACCAGTTGTCTAGTTTTGATTCTAAATATCCTACTTATATAATGGTGGTATGCAGGTATAGCAATACCTCAGGGAGTTTGACGCCCCTGCCTTGCAGAGTTGTAAACCCACTGCCTTGTGGTACAGGTCCTTGACAGAACCGAAGGCTAAGGGAGCAAACCCTAAACAGAAAACCATGTCACTGTGGCAGCATTAAGGGCGGTTGATGTATGGAACTCCCAACATCTCCCGACCAGCACTGCAGGGACAAATAGTTTTGCGCCTGTCTTGACATGTTCTTGCCAGTGTGAAACCTCTATTTGCTCCCCGAGAGAGTGCCGCTGGTAACTTGCAAAAGCCAGCAGCACTTCAACACTTTTGCAGGCAGCTTTCATGAAATGTACAACCGCACAAAACACCATACCGGCTCGGTCGTCGCCCGGGTTACCAAGGACCATGCTGCTCGAGCTCATCTTCCGTCGACAGCGGAAAATCAGAAATGGAGAGCGGCAGTCAAGTAATGAAAGCAGTCTTTGTCGCATCGCGACCGACAGCATGATGATGATGATAATGGTGGTGTACTTATTAAGCATTTGTTGCTGCATATAAAGGTATCAGCAATTTGTTACTGTTTTGATGTTTACACCAATATTAATTTTGCATATTTGCACTTCAAATATTTCCAATGGTGAAAGAAGTTATTTCAAACTACCATAAGGTAGGTGTCGATGTTGGTCGCAACATGGGTAATAGAACAAGGCGGAGTCGGATACCTATTCAACGGCCGCTGGCGCTACCTGTACTTGAACCTTAACATTAACTATATAGATTGACATCTACCACACCTAGCGGGTCTTTTGTAAACTATGCCGAGTAACCACACAGAGCTGGCGGATGTGCATATGTAAATTAGATATGACAGCAGCAGCCGAAATCTATTACAAAGTTACGAAAACTTGGCGTAGTCGTGACGTTTCGTGCCGGCCAAACTGCTATATAAAGCGCGCACAACCCAAAACTCTGCCACTACGACTTGGTGGCGGACGGCGACGAACCTTTTACTCTGCCAATCCCGCCCACCCCACAATAAGAGACTAGAACCATAGGGTTAAAGCATCTCGGGCCTTCTCTCATTATACTCAAGCATGTACGATTGCCATTTTTGTTCATTAAAAAGTCCAAATATATACCATTTATCCGTGTTCGCATTGTTCAATTATAATGCTCAAGCTAAAATACTTTTTTTTTAATTACAGGAACTCAAACCCTTCGGACTGTGCAACTTGAACAAATTACCTTCTGATGTATGCTCTTTACCATAAACATTTAAAACTGCATTGCATTATGCATCAATAGACAACTATTTTTATAAGGATTTATCGCCAGGTTTCTGCTAATCTCGCCAACTACTATTAATATTAATACAGTCTGCTTTAGAATAAATTAGATCCAACTTCCTCATAGAGTCATAGATACGGAGAGGCGAATGAACATACAACAAAAAGCGATGGGAGCATCCAAAGCGCGATCTGTTTGAATGAGTGCACCAGTGTCTAAATTAGGAATGTAAGATCAAATCTAAGTGAGTGTTTGGCTTCGAAAATTTGATCGGAGTATGAAGCTGTAACTAATTAAATTAATAAGTAGAACGCAATTTAATAGTCGATATAGCAGGCGTTGCAAAGCGCGCCTTCTCTGGGATATTTTTCTGTGATGTTTATATTTGTTCACATCGATGTGTGTGTGTGGGGGAGGGGGGGGGCTTTTCTGGGCGATAATACAAGAAGTAAGCGGAACAATAATGCATATGTCGCGCCATCCCGGTATTAGGTTGGGGACCAGGCTAGTTTCAGTCTTATATGTAGCAGTGAATCGAGGACGGCAAGAGGAGGGCTAGCTAACCAGCTAACGTCGGGAAACGCCGGCCCGGGGCCCCGTTACCCCCCGTCCATGACATTACTCGCCTCCCGCCCAACCTATTCAGCTGATTTGTTTTCCAATCGGAAAAGCCGCAGCGTCCTGATGCAGCCCACCTGTGTGTGTGATACGGCGGGCTGGGCGCGCGATGGAAAAACAGGGCCACCTGCAGCAACACGGGTAAACCAAGCCACACACGGGCGGGGCGGGAGGGAAGGGGGGGGGGGGGGGGGAGGAGGGAAGGGGAACAGCGGGGGGGGGGGGGGACGGGGAACCGGGGAGAGGAAGTGGAGGGGGGATAGGGTGGATGAAAGGGGGCGCGCGGGGAACCGGGGAGAGGAAAGGTATGGGGAAGAGAGGGGCAGAGGCGGGGGAGGGGGGTGAGGGGGGAACTGGGGAAAAGGAGGACGTTGAACCGGGGAGAGGAACGGGGGGGGGGGGAATGGAGGAGGTGGGGGGGGAGCGGGAGGGGGATGCGATGGAAGAGGGAAGAGGGAGGGGAGGTATGAGAGGCAGGGAACGTGGGGAGGAGGGTACGGGGTGGGAGAGGGGATTGGGAGAAGAGGGGGGAGGGGATGAGATGGGGGAGGAGGGGAACACAGAGGAGGGGGCGGAGAATAGGGGAGGCGGGAGATGGGTGGAGGGGGCGGGGCCAAGGGCCACGGCCTTTCGGACATGTGTACAGCGCATCAGGTAGGGTGAATACTGTACCGCCGGAGTCACCTACATGCTTGTTTGTTATGGGGTCTTACCTCCTAACAACATCAAAGGTTATATGTTATATCAGGACGGATACCGACTTGTGGCAGGGCGCTTTCCCGACCACATAATAGACAACCCCACTGACACCATGTAACACGATATCATACTCAGTCACATTATTATTATTATTATTATTATCATTATCATGACAACAAAATCAGTCCTTGCGCGTTCCTAGTGAGCGCATGGGAAGGCAGTAACTACGTTCTGTGTGTCGTTAACGAATTATCCTTAAATTTACGTTCTTTATCATCAACATTCAAAACTGTTTTGCTGCATCCATCACTAGACAAAACACCAATTTGTGTAGATTTTTGGTTTGACTCGGCGGGAGCTCGAACTCACGACCTGGCACAATTTCCGACTCAGTCATATCTCAAGACCCGCTCTGATCCAATCATTCGGCCACTATTCTGTCCGGTCTTGGCCTACAGGAAAGTGTGCATGTACGTGCATGTGTGTGCGTGTATGTGCATGTGTGTGTATGGGTGGGCGTCAGGGGTGTGCATTTATTTTTGTGAAACTAATTGTACACGGAAGGAGGAGTTCTTCCCCCTCCTTTTCTGGTCTCTTTTCTTTCTTTCTTTCTTTCTTTCTTTCTTTCTTCCTTTCTATTAATTTCATGCTTCATTCTTTCTCTCCCTTTCATTCAATTTCATGCTTCCCTTCATTCATTTCTCCGTTCCATTTCTTTCTTCTTCTTTCTTTCTTTCTTTCATTCATTTATTCTTTTGAACTTTCTCTAGCTCACGCCCTGGCGTTCAGAAGGTCACGTGACTGCGATTCGTGTCACGTGACTATTGTGACCAGCGGAACATTCGCATTCGCACGGAATGATATTAATATCGCTGGGTCCCCCGGTGACACATTCCTTACAGTTAGTGGGTTCATAATCTGTTTAATGCGCCAACAATGGAATTGTGGCCAACATGCAGCCAGTCTCAGTGTAGTGTCACGTGATCTGAGGGTAAGGGTAGAATGGTAGGTGTCTATAACCTTAGAAGCATATCACAGAATTATAGGTAGTTGTGTGTGTTGATATGTGGAAGCTCAGTTTGTTGGTCTAAAACAGTAAAAGTAAAAAAGTAAAGCTTGGTATATTTAATGATGCCTCCAGAGCACATTGATTTTCATATCATCGGCTATTGGACGTCAAGCACATGGTAATTCTGACATATTTCTTTGGAGGAAACCTGCTGCCACTACTCTTTCCAATAAGCAGCAAGGGGCCTTTTATATGCACTTCCCCACAAACAGGACAGCATATACCACATCCTTCGATGAACCAGTCGTGGACCACTGCTTGGAACGGAATATAGCCCAAACTGCAAATGGGTCCACTAAGCAGGATCGATAAGATGACCAACACCTTCACAGGTGGACACTATACCGTCTGAGCTACGTCCCGCTCCGTTTTTAAAACAGCACCTTGTAATTAATCCTTGTGCACTCTTAGTCATGACAGCGCGAGGATGAAGGTTGTTGGAGGTTTTGATTTGATTGATTGGGCGTTCATGTCCTAACAACATCAATCAGGAGAGATACCAACCCGCGACAGTACATCATCCTGGTGGGTTCAGAGTACTGCCCGATGTGTCATTCAATCACATTATCCTGATACTGAGCGAACGAGTCCTTGCCCTATCTTAAGAATGGTTGGCTCAGTGTCACGATAATGTGACTGAGAGGGATATCAGGTCATGGTGCTGGCGGCCTGGTCTTCCAGTGGGGCAGCACTATTAAGTCATTATGAGTGCGCACTGTCACAAGTCGGTACCCGTCCTGATATGACCTTAGATGTTGCTAGGACGTAAAACAACAACAAACAAACAACAAACAGTGTCGGCTGGGCGCTCTATTAATGTAGATAGTTGGCATTCCTGCAGTGCGCACACCTGGACGTGGGGTGTGAACCGGCGCGGTGTGCACAGAACGGGGGCTATTCAAGAAGGGGCCGACGGACCATTTTATACGCCGGTATGTGGCCACCAGCGTCTTATGCATTAAGGCGTCACAATGCAGTATTTATTTCACCGCAGCAGGTATCTCCACGCTGTATGTTATTTCAAGGTATTTTGGACTCCATCTCTCTGCAAGATCCCACTGAGCCTAGCATCCCGCCAATGATTGATTGATTGGTTGATTCAGGCTTTGCGTTGCGTTTTAGCAACGTATGATGTCATTCCGACTTATGATAGGGATCGTATTATATAGTGCTGGATAATTTTAACTTTGCCACACTGAGATGCCCTTCACAATAGCACAATGGAACAAATTCCGACTCAATCACACCACAATAGCGAACTCAGTCATTTAATCTTAGAGTTGCGCTTTGAAGTAACTTATATTTCAAATGGTTAACTTTGAGTTGTAAACATGCCAAATTAATTTTGGTATGCACACCAAAATGCTGGACAGCATAAGTTTCGCCAGTGACATGTTCTATTAAATTGACTTAGCTATTTCCGTCGATACAGCAATGCACGTTCAGGCATACATGTTGGATATATGAGCCTGACTTAAAAAGTGATAATTCTTAGGTTTTTTTTGTTCATTGTAACGATTGACAGAAAACAGCACAGAAACGGTTACATTGAAAACACAAGGACATTTGCTTCAAATCAATATGTATTCTAGTGGGATTATGAAACACCATGTAAAAAACAAATCAGTTTATCCTGAGCAAATGCATAAGCAGATAGTATGTTGATAGTTACAATGGACAAAGTTTTGTCCCATAATGCTTAGCACCTTTTGAGACAGTCTCATTATATATGATCAAATGCAGATGAGGGTCTTGGTTTTGAAAATGTTATGCTTTCATCGGACTATTCAACTTCAATACGAAGCTAACCTGTCATTGTAATGCCAGACACCAGAAATACCGTATCTGTCCCAATAGACGTGCACTGCGCGAGTGCAGGCAGACACATGGATGCGCGTCTATTCAAAGTTAAAGAATTTCATGGATTTGTTTTTGTCGTGCCTCTGAAATAAAGTGGGATTGTCTTATTTTATGTGCATTCAGTCTGAATATGATCGTAAATTTGTGCATGCTTTCAATCTTGAAATGGGGGGTGTGCTTCTATTGGGCAGCGTGCTTCTATTGGGACATATACGGTAGGACTAACTTTGTCTATATTGGTGAGGCAGACACTATGACGACCAGCCCATCTGGTTAGCAATGAGAGTGACCAATGGTCAAATATTGGGGCTCGAAGGAGGTAAGAACCGTCCATGTATGGGTACACTTTTTTCTCTGTTTTGTGTGTGACAGTGTATGTATGCTGTTCATAACATTATGACAGTGTATGTATGCTGCTCATAACAGTTAAGTCTAATGACTTATTTTCGCCACTAGACAGTAATAATATTATGGTTCCCCTTTTTTGTCACTTTCCGGTTGGTCTATAGTTATCCACTGCATACATTCTTTCTCTGCCTGTGAGTATTTCCCTACATATCCCTACCCTCTGTGAACTTTAACAAGATCTACAATTAGTTGGTTGTTTTGATACCTATAGCTACTTTCCGTGACTGCCTTCACCTTGTACTATTGTAGTGCTCGTGGTCATTAGTTTTGGGTCTTAAAATTTAAAGGTTACCTCCTGGGTTCACCATGCCTGGCATTTGTACTCTTTAAGAGTTTGCTTTAATATTTAGTGATTTTTGTTAGGGGGGGGGGTAGGGGGGGAAGGGTAGTTAAAAAGTGGATTAGCTCAATCTTTATTACTTTACAAAATACATGTTTCTACTCTCCCTGTCCTTCTTTCTTCTAGTGCTAGTGCATTCCATGCCCTTGTTTTCATGTCCAATTACAGTAGGTTGCAGTATTGTTCACATCAATACGACACAACCTCAAACTGACAATGTATACCAATAAATATACCGTGAGCTGCTACCCGCCCGAGTAGTTCTTCCTACCTCCACCAGAGTGCAGATTGGTGGTGGAAATCCTCTATGAGATGTCTTCCACAGAGAATGCTGCAAGGTGAGCTACTAGTACTACGCACATTAGTTCTTCAAACTGCCACCAGAGGGTGGGCTGGTGATGGTAATCCTCTCAAATACATTTTCCACAAAGCACAAAGGTCTGCCACCAGAGTGAAGGTTGTTGGTGGAAATCCTCTATTACAAGGCCTTCTTCACATAGCAGGCTGCACACACAGAGCTGTTACCCACAACATTAGTTCTCACCGCTGCCGTCAGAGGGCAGGCCGAGCTCTCCGGAGTAAACAGATCGGAGCATGTAATAAATGGTTACAACAACAACTGAAGGTGACAGAAGCATCGCTAGGACACTGATAGAATACCACAATGTTCAGCAAATACAGGCATATAAATCATAGCCGTTTGTGATGTCGTTGATTTGGTTGTTGTTGCTGGTTTCTTCTTCACGGACGATTATCATGGTGTTAGAAGTAGGTCTACCCGGGACGGTCAGCATCCGCGGCGGGGTCGCGGGGCGAGATGGGGCGGGCCGGAGGGGGCGGGGCAGGGCGGGGCGGGGCCTGGCTGAGGCGGGGAGAGGTGGGGCGGGGCCTGGCTGAGGGTGGGCGGGGCGGGGCGGGGCGGGGCCTGGCTGAGGCGGGGCGGGGCGGGGCGGGGCCTGGCTAAGGCGGGGAGAGGCGGGCAGGGCGAGCCCGCCCAGGGCACGCGTTGTGTAAGGATGACAGATTGGCCGCTAGCTTTCTGTTACACATTATTGGCAAAGGACACCTTTAACTTAAAAGTTTAAGTATTATCGGGAAATACGCTTTTGGAAAGCTGCCACCCCCCCCCCCCCCGCCTCTCCAAACACACACCTACAAGGCCGCTCACGTGACTGTAATCCAGAACGTCTGAATGGTGTCACCGTGAATTAGCCAGGGCCTCGTTTTTCTAGTGTCGCAAAGGCTGTTGTGTGTGAGTGTGGTGGTGTCTGTGTTACTGTTACTAGTGTTAGGTAGTGTGATAGATGTCCAGATCCTCTCCCTCCCGCCACCCACCTCTCTCCTCCCCTTACGCCCTCCTTGCCTCTCCCCTCCTTTTCGTTTTCCCTCCACACTTCTTCTGCCCCCCTGTCCTCTCCATGTCCTTCTCCCCCCCCCTCTCCTTCTTCTACCCCATTCCCCCCCTCCCCCTCCTTCTCCCTTTCTTCGCCCTCCCACTCCCGTTCCCCCTTTCCCTACCCCCACTCCCTTCCCTTTCCCTCACATCTCTTTTCCTCCCCTACCCCACCCTCTCCGCTCCAGCCCTCCGATTCTCCGCCTCCGCCCTACCTCCCGACTCCCAATCCCTTCCTTCTCCCCAGTACTACCCTCGCCCTCTCCAGTCCCACACTCGCCGACTACCACCCTCTTGTGTCCCACCCAGTCCCACCTTCCCCAGTCCCACCCTCGCCCACCACCACCCTCCCCAGTCCCACCCTCGCCCACCCCACCCTATCCTATCCCACCGAATTCCACCATCACCCACCACCACCCTTCCCAGTCCCACCCTCGTCCTTTCCAGTCCCACCCTCGCCCACCACCACCCTTTCGTGTCCCACCCAGTCCCACCCTCGCCCACCACCACATTTCCCAATCCCACCCTCCCCCTCCCCAGTCCCACCCAGTCCCACACTCCTCTCTCCAGTCCCACCCTCGCCCACCACCTCCCTCTCTAGTCCCACGTTCTCCAGTCCCACCCTCGTCCACCACCACCCTCTCTAGTCCCACCCTCGTCCACCACCACCACCACCCTCCCCATTTCCACCCACACCCATTCCAGTCCCGCCCTCGCCCACCCTCCCCATCCCCCAGTCCCACCAGGCCCCACCCGGCCCCACCCGGCACCACACCGAGGCGCTGTACACAGGTCCCCTTCCCACGTGCGTCTACCTAAGCAGGAGCAGAAGAAGACATCGGGTATCAATGACCAGTGTTTTTACCCAATAACTTCCACAATGGATTCCAGCCGTGTTCGCATAAACCATGAAGCATTCTGGGAAATTTGGGGATCCCCCAGCCCCTCCCCCAACTCTCACCAAGAGGGAGAGGGGGGATAGAAGGGGGAGGACCAAGGAGAGTGAGATGGAGGGAGAGACGGAGAGAGGGGGGGGGGGGAAGAGGGAGAGGAAGAGGAAGAGGGGGAAATACAGCGGGTGACGGAGATGAAGAGAGAGAGGGAGAGAGAGGGGAATATGAGGGGGAAGAGGGGAAAAGAGAAATAGAGCGCGAGAGGGGGCGGGAGAGGGAGATAGAGATGGAGACGATGACGGAGAGGGGGGAGACGGAGAGGTAGAGGGAGGGGAGAGGGAGAGAGATAGGGAGGGGAGAGGGAGAGGGAGAAGAAGAGGGAAGGGAGGGGGGAAGAGGGAGGGCTGGGCAGAGGCAGAGACAGATGCAGAGGCAGAGGCAGAGCGTAAGCATTACTATTCTGCCCTATAAAAGGAGGTCGGTTCAACCCCTCTCCCCTGATTAAAGGAGCCAATCACATGGCGTTACTGACGTGACGTTCTGACAGTCATCGAGATTACACTGGTGACGTGAATAGTTGACGGATGTCTGCATACTGCGTATTACGGTTTGTTTACAAACTTAGTCCGTAAACACCTGCATCCCGCCTCCCGCCTCCCGCCTCCCGCCTAGCCGTTCCCCAGCAAAACCCAGCCACCCTCCCGCCTCCCTCCTACCCCCTCCGCAGCAAAACGCAGCCACCCTCCACCCCCCGTCCCCGGCAAACCCCAGCTACCCTCCCGCCTCCCTCCTCGCCACGACCCCGGTAAACCCAAGCCACCTTCCCGCCTCCCCCCTCCCCCCTCCCTCCCACTCCGCCATCAGATTCTTTACCAGGGGAGGGGGTGTACGAAGGGGTATGATATACAAAGATTCCGTCGACTATTTTTCTATAAACACTTTTTTATTCTAAATAAAATCCCTCTGTGTGATAATGGCTTAATTATTATATATATATTTCTCTCTCCCAGAAGTTCAAATTAAGTACTTCTATAGAACAGGCACGTAGAAGAAGTGTCACAGCAAAATATTTCCTTCGAACGACTTAAAAAATATTTGTTTAATGGGAATATGCATATAATATAAATGACTTGTAGATCTATGGAGCTGTGCAATATGAGTAGGCAAACACACTATTTATATACAGTAGTACCTGTCTACAGCCAACCCTGTGATCGGCGAAACTCTGCCATGAGCGAATACTCTTTCAATGTGCAATCTGTTTCTTTGTTTCATTTGATGACAGGACAGCTGCTATGTCTGGTAAACATTGATGTGAATGCAGAATTATACATTTGAAATATGTAGTTCTGTTTTTGTTATTTAATTGTTGATAGCGCTTTGTATAATATTGGAATGCCGTTAGCCCGATACGATTTAACAATTTGGTCACTCCCTTGTGACCATGTTGGTCACAAGGAGTTTGGCGAGCAGTGAGGACCGCATTGGAACCATTTTGTGACCACTTGCGACTTGCCACAAAAAAAGGTTGGTCGCAATCTGGTTGTAAGCGGTGACAAGCAGTACTGTTACTGGGGTATAACTATAAGTTGGATATGTAACTTGTAAGATAGAATCTAGATAAATGATTTGGTTCAGAACATTTGATGCTTCCCTCCGACTATGCAGCTTTAATTCCTGAATGTAACAACAGCATGCAAACGTATGAATTGAAATAGTATTTAAACTAATAAATATCTAGTATGCAGGTGTGTTGATGTTGTGCGCTGAGGTGTGTGTGTGCGTGTGCGTGTGTGTGTATCACGTGGTGTGGGTGCAAAGATTTCAAAGCGCGGCCTAAGAAGAGTCTGTGTACAGTTAGTTACTGCATTCCTGTGTCGGGGTGTTTCCTCGTGCCTGGACCCCCACCGCCCCGCCCCCGCCCCTGTCCCCGCACCCGCACCCGCACCCGCACCCACACCCGCACCCACACCCGCACCCGCCCCCACCCCAGCTGCCCCGCCTCCACCCATGCGCAGCTATTATCCGGTGTAACGGTCATGTGACTTGGATCCTGACAACACAAGCTAACGACCCCTTTGCGCTACTGGGGGCGGGCAAGGCCTATAGCTGTCTATGGAGCGCCATGTGTATCAAAACCAAATCTATTCTGTGAAAGAAATCTATAAATAACATCGTACATGTATTAAAGCTGCACAGTCCGATCACGGTAGGACCTACCTTTTTTCCCACTTGCCCAATCGGGTAAGTGACTGAATTTTCTGCTTGCCCGATTGGCAAAACTATTTGCCCAAGCCCACGTCAGCCAATTGAAACTGAAATCTGCTACTGCAGATCAGAAAAATAGTGAGGGAGATCCGAACCCGTGCGTTCGTGGGTTCGAATCCTGGTCGAGTCAAACCAATGACTTGCCTGTTCGGGCAGGTCACCGAGAACTTCACCTGCCCGACCGAGTAAACTAGGTGCCCGACGATGAAAGCATAATATTTTCTCAAACCAAAACCCCTATCTAGACTTGGTTCTTACATATCGAATTTAGATACTGATGCACGTGTCAAAGTTTCATAATCCAATGAAAGCATCAGAATTTCTCAACACCTGTCTAGATTTGATGAAATGTAACCAACTTAGATGCTGGGGACATATAAAAGTTGCATAGTCTGGTAGTTTGGGGTTTCTGTCACTCCTTGAGATAAATCTAGTCTGGTGATTGTTATAATCTACCTAAGTACCTTAGTTTAGTTCGAAGTAACTTATATTTTAAATGACTAACTTTGGAGATATTTGAAGTACATACATGCAAAACTAATTTAGGTAAAGCGTGTCAGAACTGACGCCAAAGTGTGTTTTCCAAATGTGAAATACACTTCCGTATCGAACATGCACCTTCATGCAGATAATGCACCATCTTTAGAGACTGGAGTGCATTTCACTATGCCTGGTACACACCTCCCGTATACGATCTAAAACTGCCCATTTCGCGCATAAGTTTGATTTTTAGTCATTAGGTGTGCGACCCCCTAGCACACCAGAGCCTTGCGATTCGCGACTTAAAACTCAGTTTTGGGGGTTAAAACTGAAATTGCAAGGGATTCGAAAAACGAATCGGGCAGTTTTAGATCATATATGGGACGGGTCGGGGCCGTGATGCGCAGTCAGTTTTAGTGCATGAATCGTAAACGGGAGGTGTGTACCAGGCATACGAGGGCAGTTTGTACAACAAATCCATGTCCATATGTATACAAAATCCACCCAACTAAATTACTGTGCCAATTGGCTATATCTCACCCAGAAAGGCAGTAATATTCCCTTTGGAGCTATCTGAAGACAAGAAAAACCTCTGTTTTTAAATCACAAACGCAAGGTTGTCGCACTCCGTCCCTAATTCTCTTAATGGCTGGAGATTAGAGGGTTAGAAGGATTTCCAACTTTTGCTTTTGTTGGTTTTCTTTGCTTTTGTGTGTGCGTGTGCGTGGTTGTGCTTGTGTAGGGTTTTTCATTCTTCTTTTTCCCACCGGGCGAAATGTGGTACTGGGTGGGCCTCGCTTGCTGTTGGTACTGGGTGGGATAGTGTGGGATAGGAGAGGGTGTGTGTTAGGCAGTGTGATGTTAGATGTTCAAATCCTCTCCCGGTCCAGTCAAACCAATGACAATTTAAAATTGATATGTGTCGCTTCCTAGCCTGGCACTCAACATTAATAGGATAGGGTAAGGACTGGTTATCTCAGTGTAAGGATAATGTGACTGAGTGGGATATCGGGTCATGGTGCTGGCGGCCTGATTTCCCAGTGGGGCAGCACTATAAAGTTGCCATGAGTGCACACTTGTCACAAGTCGCTACCCGTCCTGATATGACCTTAGCTGCTTAGATGTAGCTAGGAGTAAAACAACAACAGACAACACATAAACAACATCTTGTTCTTCTCCAGAATGACTTCAATGAGGGTGGTTTTGTGCGGCGAGGTGGGTGGGTTAGTGGATGCGCGGGGTAGCATAGTAAGTGTCACATGGAAACAAACGGGAAACACAAAAGTGCTTGTGTGTGAAGGTGTAGGTGGGCTGTGTGGGTGTGTGGGGGGATATGTGGAGTATGCGTGATGGGTGTATTATGATGGTGGTGTGGGTGGTTGAGGAGGGGGCGGGTTCTTGAAAACTAGCCGAAAAAGGGCCTTAGCTAGGCGGGGATTAAGCTATCAGTTTTCAGAGTGTGGGTGTTTGGGGGGGGGGGGCGTCCGGGAGAGTCGCGGGTCGGGGGCGGGGGGGGGGGGGGGGGGGGGGCGTAAGTATGGAGTGTGTGTGAGGGGTGTATTATGGTGGTGGTAGACGGGGTTGTTGTTGGTGGGGTGGGGGTTATCTTGAAAACTAGCATAACAAGGTCCTTAGCTAAGCGGGGATTAAGCTATCCGTTTTGTAGGCATGCACCTTGTGTGTGTTGCATGTGTATGGGGGGGGGGGCGGGATGGTTACGAGGGGGGGGGGGGTGTTCGTGATGGGTGGTGGTGGAAGGGGGTGGGGGTGGGGGGTTCTCGAGCGGCGTTCACGGTGTGCGCTATTTACCACCGCGCGTCGAGTGGCGGCGTCTCGCCGTCGTCTGCTCGACTCGCGGTTTGTTCGGGTTCGCGCCTCTCACATTCCCGTGTAAAATAAACCATCGAAGGCGGAAAACGCGGATTACTCGGTTTGCGAACCGCAAACCGCAAACCACGTCTGCCATAGAACACGACCGCTTAGAGAACACGTGTAACTCCCCCACCTCCTCAACCTCGCCCCCCCCCCCCCCCCCCACCGCGCCCCCACCCCGTCCCCCAATCCCCGTCTCCCCACCCCCGTCCCTAACATCCACCCACCCCTACACATTCAACATACAAACACACATGTACACACACATTCACAACGCACCATTCACCAGGATGCGCTCGCTTCATCCCACGCTGGATATCGTGGGATCGATCCCCGGCTGAGTCAAAGCTAAGGTTTACACTTACTGATACTTAGCCTACCGCTACTTTGCCTGGCCCTTATCATTAACAGGATACAGCCAAGCACTGTTTTGGCTCAATGTCAGGATAATGCATTGACTGGGGATATCGGATTGTGTTGCTGGCAATCATAGTTTTCCGGTGGGGCAACACTATAAAGTCGCCATGTGTGCTAGTCGCTACCGTCCTGTCAAGATTTTAAATGTCACTAGGACATGAAGCCCATATGAACAAAGCAAGCATCTATAAGTAGTATAAGCGCTGCCGTAAATGTTGTATTTAGCCGCCATTACCACAAACCAACCGGAAACGAGCCATTCGCATACCTGCGTAGTTCCACGTTAAACCAACAGGCGGCGCGCAAGATAACAAGTGGTT